>VZRQ01000754.1:385393-401732 GCA_013397975.1 Machaerirhynchus nigripectus
AGAGGAGCCGAGTGGGACGAGCCCCAGCCACTGGCTTGTGTGAGTGGTGATGTTCGGAGTGGCCCCTCGGAGCAGGCAGCATCCGTGTGGGCTGTTGGCACAGCTGTGATGACTTTTCAGGTCTCTGCCTGGCGGTCTGGTGGACTGGGAGCTCTCCAGTTACTGCATCTCTTTTCACTGGCACTGCACTGGCCATGGGGGAAGGTGTCCTTTGTCCTTGTCCCCCTGTCCAGTAGAGCCATGTGTCTGGGTTGCCAGGGGAAAATGCTGCTCTTTGCCATCCTTCACCCATCCCATCGTTCGGGTCTGCAGCGTTGCTGGGTGCCTGGCATGGGGTGGGGGGTGGCAAGCCCAGCCCCCGGCAAGGCACGTGCTCCACGTCTGCCCCCATGGCCCCAAAGCCGCTCCCTGAATGAAGCCTGGGCTTGGGGCAGCATTCTCGGCTCTGCTGCAGCCCTGGCTGCAGGAGCCTCCACCCTCTGGGAGAAGCCAGCTCGGCTTTACAAAGCCCTGGGGCACCGGGAAAGTGATCCCCGGGGAGCCTTTGCTCCAGGCTTTGGAAGGAGCTGAAGTGAGACGCAGCTCTGGGAGCTCCGGCAGCTCCCAGGGCAGAGCCGGGGGGTTCAGAAGGGCCCTGGTTTGTTAGCTGCAAGGACTGGGGAGCTGGCGGGCAGCGGCTCAGCCGGGCCGGGGGCTCCAGGCGCTGCTTTCCCCGTGAGGATTCTTGTGGTTGCTCCATGAAGGAACAGCCGTGCTCTGCTGGGAGGACAAGCCCCCATGTGCTGTGTCCCCCCAGGTCACCCACCACTCTCAGATGGCGCTTCAGCCACAGCTGGGGGATGTGTTGGTTCTGTGACCCTGTCCAGCTCGGGGAGTCCAGCCTGTCCTGGCCATAGCATCCCTCTCCAGGTGCTGCAGCAGGGATGCACGGAGAGGGATGTGCATCCCCGGAAAACCCGCCGTGAGGGTGGGTGGGTGTGGGACGGGCTGTGCAGGGCCACGGTCCCTCCACCATCCTTCCCCGGGGAAGGAAGAGGGGCCGGGGCCAGGACAATGGGCTGTGGCGCTGACTCAAACAGCCAGTTCCTGGTCGCTTCCTCTCCCCGCTGGAGCTGGAGGCAGCGAGGACGGGGAAGCTCAGTGCTCTCAGCCTGGTTTGAGGCAGGAGCTCCTGGGCAGCCGGAGCGAGCGGCTCCCCCCGGCACCCACAGCCATGGCCAAGGTGGAGTGGCTCCTGGCACCCTGGCACCGGGCAGGTAAGGCAGGCAGCAGGGCAGGGCTGGGGCGGGCAGTGGGGCAGAGGGGTCTGCAGGCACTGCTCACGGTGCAGGGTGGGACCCCGGGCTGGGAGCAGCTGCTGGGCACAAACCCTCCGGAGGCCATGCAATAGCCCCAGGGTCAGTGCTGTCCAGCAGTACCAGTCCTGTCCCACCTTTCCCAGCCTGACCTGAGCTGTGGAGTGTCCCTGTCCCTTTAAATCCTTCTGCCATTCCCCAGCCTGATGGGGTGTCCTTGCTCTTGACAAAGCAAGAGGAAGACAGAGACTCCCAGCCCTCGTGTCCCACTGACCACTCACCAGTCCTGCGGGGACAGATCCTGCCTGTCCCGGTGGCACGGTGCCCTCCTGGCAGCTTCCACGTGCTGGTGGCAGCAGGAGGGAGGACCATGGGACCGTGGACTGTGGGTTGACACAAACATCACAGACACCCAGGACCCTGGCTGTTGTCACTGCTCTCGCTCCTGCTGTAGCTGATTTCAGGTCTCAGGCCCCTTTGTCCCAGGGCCTCTGGCCGCATTCCCCTCTCAGGCGACTTCCTCACATTGTCCCGGCCCCGCGGAGTGTAAAACCAGCCGGGCACAGGGGAAGCTGCGCTTTCCTGGAAGGACCCCTCTGTAAGCAGCCTCTGGCACAGGCAGCCCTCACTGGGCAGAGTGGTGGGCCCTGCCTGGGCTTCCATGTGCCACCAAACAGTCCCAGCCAGGCTGGGGACGTCAGGGTGGGAAGGCTGGTGGGCAGCCGGCCGTGGCCACCCTGTGCCCAGTGGTTCCCTTGGCCATGACACGGCAATGTTGGGCTGCCAGGACCGGCTGGGGCTGCCAGGTTGCCATGCCAGGCTTCCTGAGGCTCTCAGGAGAGATTTGTGCCTGGAGCTTTGCTGGGAAGCACGGGAGAGTGAGGGTTGCAGTACGAGGAGGCTGCCAGGGAGCCATGGCAGGGCTGGGAGAGGGTTCTGGGCGCTGGTCCTACTGCCCGTGGTGGAGGGCTTGGTGCAGGAATCTGGGTCCAGCCAGGCTCCGGGGCTCCAGTGCCTGCCCCAGCGCTGCTGCTCCGGCCCTGGGAGCAGCGGCTCTGAGCCCCTTGTCAGGGACCAGCCTGAGCCACCTTGGCTGGCGTGGTCCCGGGCCAAGCCCCGCTGCCAGCACGGCCGTGGGCGGTTCCCATTCCCCACAGCATGGGCGAGTGGCACGCTGGGCTCCTCCTGGGCCAGCCTCGCTGGCCAGATCCTGCAGCACACACACCTCCCCTCCTGCCAAAACTCCCTGACCAGGGCCCATCGCGCTGCTGGGACCGAATGTCCTCACACACTGCAGCTCTGAGTCCTGCTGATGGACAGGGACATTACTGACTGGTTTGCTGCAAGTGGTTTTCTTAGAAACCTCTCACATAATCCAGCCTTCTCCCCATGAGCTGAGGAACCCCCACAGCTGCCAAATTCACCCTGCCAGCAGCTTCTGCAGTGTCCTTATCTCCCATCAGTACAAAAATCGGCCAATCCCTTGTTAAACAGGGAGCTTGGAAGAGCCGAAAGGCTCTGGCAGATCCGGTGTGTCGGGACAGTGTCATTTCTCAGGGCCTGTGGTTCTGCTGGGCACCCGTGTGGGAGCACGGGGACGTGCTGTACCAGGGTCCTGACATGGCCGAGCTGGGGTCGGGGCATGGCACCCTTGAAAGGCTTCCAGCCCTCTGGCCTCAACCAGCAGCAGGTCAGACCCCTGCGCAGGTGGCCCTGCCTCACTGGGGGCTTGGAGCTGTGCCACCAGACCTGTGACAGTGGGAGGTGTCCTGGAGAGGGTCAGGTTTGGACAGGGCACAGTCTCTTGGCTTTCGCAGCGAGGGCTCATCCCAGGCACGGCGAGTGCGAGCGGCACTCGGGGCAGGTCTGCTCAGCGAGCACCGCTGCCCTGTGGCACCGGGCCCGAGGCTGTCGGCAGGGCGTCCCTTCAGGATTTCACTCAGACCTGGGCGGGCATCCGGCCCTGGAGCTGCCGCGCACGCGGACGCGGCTCCGCATCCCGCGGGGAGCTGGTCCGGCAGGCCCGGTTCGGCAGGGGGTGAGCTTGGGACAGGAGGTGTTTGTGCGGCCGCTGCCAGCTCCCTCTGTGTGCTCTTTTCCCTTCCTCTCCGCTCGCCGCGAGCAGCATGCGCCTGGCTCCGTACCACGGGAATGTCACCAAGCCGCACGCGCCGCCGCCGAGCAGCCCNGCTCGGCACTCCGGCCTGGCGGCAGCTGCCGCCGTGCCCGTGCCCGTTGCCATGGCTGCTCTGCTGATGGCGCATCGCCTGCTGCCGCCGTTACATCATTGCTGCCGCTGCTCCACGCTGGCAGAGCGGGTCCGAGCAGCTCCAGATGCGTCCCCGGCATCTCCTGCGCGTGGGGAGCGAGCCTGAGAGGGAAAAGTTTGGCGGTGAATTCAAGCGAGAGGCATCGCCTCACAGGAGCTTCGGCCTGGATTGAAACAGCTCTGATGGCTCTGTCAAATATCTCCCTGTGGATTCGGGATGCCTGGGCTGTGGGTGAGTAGGGATGCTGGCATGGAGCAGGGGTGACTCAGGAGATGCTGAGGGGCTGGGGGTCCTGCAGGGATGCTCTTCCTGCAGGAGAGAGTGGAGCTCAGCTCCTCTTCAAGCGAACTTCCCAGGAATTCAGCCTCGATCCTTGTGTGCCCGCCATGGCCACAACAGCCCGAGCCTGGACACTGGCTCACGCTCAGCAGGACTGAGGCTGCAGCATCTGCTGGGAACATCCCAGGCAGATGTCCATCAGCAGGCAGAGTAGGGGATGCTGCCTGCTCCTCTCCGCAAGCTCTTGGGCCAGGAGGGGGCCTGGTGCCAGCAGGGAGCATGGCGAACCTGATGCATCAAATCCCCCACCAGCCATGCCTCAGTTTCCCTCCGCAGCAAGGCTGGCCAGGCTCAGGTCGAGACCGCTGGGGTTGGTGGGATGGAGCTGTCCCTCTGGCTCCACTGTCCCTCTGGCTCTGCTGTGCCAGGATGCCCTTCATCTCCCGCAGGCATTCCTCACGGGGTGGGAGCCCCTCAGAGGTATTTTGTGCTCTGAGCCTGTCTCTGATAAGCGTGGTGGGAGGGTCACTGCCAAGGGCACCGGCTCAGCTCAGCAGCGATATCCCCGCCTGCCGGACACCCCGCTTGGCTGGGGCATCCCGTGCCCACAGAGGGGGGTGGCAGCTGGGCTTCCATGGACGCTTCCAACCTGCCCTTGTACTGAGCCTGCATCAGGCTGCTCCCAAATACTGCCCGTGCCTCGGGGGCACTGTGGCAGAGGCACCGAATCAGGACTGCTGGCTCCTTACGCCCCTTCACCGAGCTGCCGTGGCGCTGGGCCGTGCGTGCTCCTCCCAAAACACCCCCAGAGCCACTGCTCCCAAAACAGCCTCGGAGTGGCTGCTCCCAGGGAGCCAAAGCCTCAGGGTGCTGCTCGCTCCGGCACAGTGCTGTCCTTGCGGTGCAAGTTTGGGGCATCTGGGTGCCCGGAGAGTGCTCGGCTCATCCGTTCTTTCCCCCCCTCCTTCTCCCCAGCTGGGAGTTGGAGCCCATGATGCCCACGCCTCGGTGATGCCAGCTCCTTGGCACTGCCCACACCGGCGCAGGACTGCACCGGGTCACTCGCAGTCCCAAACGAGCGCGTGGCGGTGCAGCGGGGGAAGCTCCGCGGGGCAGGACCCCGGCGCTGCGTGTTCCCCTTCTGGCTGCAGGGCAGGGTGCTGGGCGTGGGTGCTGCCACGTTTCCGCCGCGCCCAGGGCGGCCCCGGGTTTGGTGCTGTGGTTTGCCCACGTGGTCGGCGCCCAGGGTGGGTGCCGGGGTGACTCGGCAGCAGGGCCGAGGTGCAGAGGTGAGCTCCCGTACTCGGGGAGGGCGGCAGGGCCTGGGAGAGGCGCAGGGGCAGCAGGGGGCTGCTCAGGATGTCCCCGAGTCCTTGGTGGGGGACGGCTGCAGGGGGATACGTGGGCAGAAGGCGAGGAGCATCAGCTGTGCTGAGGCCAAACGCTGGGGCTGTGTGAGCCAGGCAGGGGGTGCAGCAAGCCAGGAGCTGGGGTGCACCCTTGGGGTGTTCTCAGAAGCGGTGCGGCAGCAGTGGATCCCCCACCTCGCCAAGAACAGCAGGTTGGGTCTGGGGTCTGCAGAGGTGAAGGTGTGGTCTCTGCCCCCGGCGCTGTGGGTCAGGCTTTCGGGGAGATGCCCAGCCTTGCCCTGTGCGTGGCACACACACATGCACACACGCGCCCCAGCACCTCTGGGTTGGTATGGAAACGAGTCAAATTATTTAGAGGAGGAAGAAGGGAAAAAAAAAAGGAAAAACCCGGTGTTAAGGCCTGTCGTTATGGAAACAAATTATAAAAGTAACTAGGCTGGGGACATGGCACCTTGCTTTGGGGTGCTGGGCGTTGTGCGGGCTCCACCAGCTGGGGGAAGGGTGGGCATGAGGGTACCCAGGGGCATGGGAATATTGTAGGCAGGAGGGCATCTGGGGGCAGGAAGGCACCTGGGGGCAGGATGGCACCATGAGCAGCAGTGGGGATGCTCGTGATGCAGTGCAGATGAGCTGGGCCACAGCTGCCTGACCACTGGGGGCAGAGGGAAATGTGGCTTGTGCTGGGGGTCCCACACCTGTTTTGGGGCCACTTCCCTTCCCAGGTAAATGGGATTGCTTCTGCTGCCTCAGCTGGGGCCTGGCGCGGAGCAGGCTTTGGCCGCAGGACGGGGTGTGCTCCTGGGGCCGGGCACTGCACTGTGGGTGGCAGAGGGGAAGTGTTTGTCACACACTGGTAATCAGAGCGTCTCAACTGATGGGGACGGGGACAAGGACTGTGCAGCGGGGGATGAGCCCTGAATCCCTGGTCATCCATATCCCTGTGTAAAGCGCCCAGAGACCTGCTCTGTGCCTGCTGGGGCGCGGATGCCCTCGGAGGCAGCGTGCCAGCGGTGGCACTGCCTTGACTCCGTGCTGGGTACAAACCCACACCCGCTCCGAGCAGCGGCGCCGGGGCTGCAGTGTTCCCATGGCAAAGCCTGTTTGTGGGAGCAGCGCTCAGCTCCCCGCAGGGCCAGTTCACTGCTGAGCCCACATCCTGCTCCCAGGGACTTTTCCACCCATCGGGGTGTTTTGGAGGGTCTGAGCAGTCCTCACAGAGGTTTCCTTCCCTGGAGAGCTTCGGGGGTCAGGCCAGGGCAGGGCACTGAGCCCCGAGCCACAGTGCAGTGGGAGCGATGGGCCCCCGGCTCCTGCCTTTCAGCTGCAGCTTCTGCTCCTCCGCAGCCAGGATGTTGCTCCAGCAGAGCGTGCAGCGTTTCCTGCGCCCGGGCGCGGTTAGGCATGGGTGGCAGGGCTGGCTTCCTTCCCCAATTTCAGCCAGCTCCCTTCTTGGCAGCCCTCGGGGACAGTGTCCAGCCCCCAAAGTGGTGGCGGTGATGAGGGCTGGTCCCAGCGGGCAGCAGCCTGCCAGGGTGGGACACAGCCACCTCCCGGCATTCCTGGAGAGCTGGGCTGGGATGAGCGCTGTCCTGGCACGGTGTTATCCCACGGCAGCACCCGCAGGGAACCCCGCAGGACCCCACCTGCCTCTGACCCCACTCTCTGCCCCCTGCAGCCACCTCTAACCTGGACCTCGAGAGCAAGAAGGCCGCCCCCGCCAAACTGCCATGGCAGCAGCCCGTGAACGTCTTCCTGGCAGCTGGGCGCCCACCGGGCATGGAGCAGCTGCACCAGGAGGCCCAGCTCAACCTCCAGAGCTTGCTGCAAGGTAGCAGGGAGAGGGGCTGGGGTGGGCTGCGTGAGGGTGATGGGTGGGTGCTGCCCTGGCTAGGTGACCACTGTGAGCTCATCTCCCACACACGTCTGAGCCACTCCTCGGACCTCACCAGGCTGCAGGAGTTGGGTCCTGGGGGGTCCCAGCCTCCAGTAACCCCTCACCGATATCTGCTCCCAAGTCACTGCTGCAGGTGCCAAAGCAGCTGGGACCGGGATCGCCTGCTGGGGCCACTGGGGCCACCAGAGCCCCACAGTTCTCACGAGGGCCTCAGGGACCTGCTACTGATCTGCCTAACCAGATCAGCGTGGCCAGTGGTTTTGTTTCCTTCCAATCTCTGGCCCAGGCTGTCACGCAGCCCTGGCTCGGATGCTCCTCAGGCATCAGATGAGATCAGCAGCCCAGCCATCCCCCAGCTTGTAATCTCATTAAGTCAGCCTGAGCAGCCCCGCTTTCCGCCAGCCCACAGCCACCAGCATTAATTAGCTCAACAATTACAGGATGGGGATACGCTGAGTTCCTGGCTGCCCCCAGTGGGGCTGTGTCCCAGTGAGACCCACCGCATCCCCTGACTGCGCCCCGGGAGGAGCAGGGCCAGCTGCTGGGATCTTTGCGCTTCTTCGGTTCCCCCAGACCCTCCTTGGGTCTCCCTTCCTCACCTTCTGAGCTGCCTGTCCTGAGCAGGGATGGCCAGCTAGGCTGGGGACAGCCAGAGGGGACAGTCACCATCCCTCCACATGCCCCTGCTCCGGGTCTGGCAGCAGGAGCAGGGTCCCAGGTGCTGTTTTTCTTGCAGAGGAGTATGAGGAGCAGTACACCGAGAGCAGGGTCACCGGGCAGACGTTCCGTGCTGCTGGACACCTGCCCCCCGACACCTCCCCTGAACCGTCACCTCGACCCCCACCTGCCAAGCGCCTTGAGTTCGTGCTTATGGTGAGTTCTGGGGTGGCAGGGCGGGCAGCAAGTCCCTGTTTGTGTTCCACCCTTGTCCCTTTGGTGGCTGACGTGCCTTTCTCCCCGTAGCCCCCGAGCAGGCAAGCGGCCGAAGAGGAGAGCACCAGCAGCGCTGCGCTCGGAGCTCGGCCCCCTGACACCTCCCTGAGCCTCCCCACCAGCCCGGACAAGCAGCCCCCCTGGCCCAGGGCCTTCCCCCTGCCCACCGTGGAGGAGAAGCAGTGGCACCAGGCCGGCTCCATCCAGACCAACATTGTCCCCATCAATGTCTCGGGTAGGGCAGCAGCCCATGGCGTGGCGGGGGGACACGGGGTGCAGGCAGAGATGTGCCCCAGCGGCCATCTGGGGCAGGGGGGTGGTGGGATGGGGCTGTGGCTGTGAGCTGTGTCCTGTGGGTTAGGGGGGCACCGGGGCAGAGAGGGGACAGCAGGGCCATGCTGGCGTCCATCATTCCCAGCCATCTCTCGTGCCATCTGCAGCTTTGTGCGTCTGGTCCGCTGGCCATGCTGCTGGCAGGTCTCACGTTCCCAGTGTAGTGCCTAGCCAGCCAGGTCTGTTGTCACCCGAGCTCTCACCACACGCCGTGCACCCGGCCTGGCTCACCTTCCTCCCCTGTCTGTCCACTGCTCATCCTCTCAGGCCACACCTCCCGGCAGCGCAGTCCTGCCCAGTCCTTGCAGACGCAGGTGCCACGCTCTGGCCCAGGTCGGAGTCTGGGGCTGGTGGCTGGGTGAGGTGCCCCTTCTGAAGGGCAGAGGTGTCTGTCTGCCCTTTCCCTCTGTCACGGAGAGCTGTGCCAGGGCCACACTGGTCCCTCTCCCTCTCCATGGCTCATGTACATGTCCCCAGTGTGGCTCAGCACAGCGTGTGGGGTGCGGCCTCGCCGGCACAGACCAGTGCCTGTCACGCAGCGCAGGGCTGGTCTCTGTAGCTTTCCATCCATCCCACCTCCATCTGCAGCATTTCCCACGGTGCCTCCATCTCCCCCGTGCTCACCCCACGTGGCTCACACCATCGTCCTGCCATCCCACACGCCCACCTGTGTCACCGTGCCAGGCTGGGGACACGCAGAGAACATGGGTGAGGAGGGGGCCGAGCTCCCGGCCCGGCAGCGGCTCCCGGCACCGCGGCGTACCGCTGTTTGTTTTGGCTACAGGGCAGCACTTTGCTAGGCACGCGAGTGCTCGTCACTCCCTGTTTAACACAGAGACCGCGATGAACCCAAAGTCCACCCTGCGGCGTAGACGGACCATTATTGGATTCCCTAACCTGTCCCTGCGAGACCAAGGTGACGGCAAGAACCGCGCAGGCGGCACCCGGGCAGGGCTGGCACCCCCAGAGCTGCCCTGACGGGCGGCACAGCCGTCCCGGGGCTGGCAGCCGGCCCAGGCACAGACGGGCTCGCGGGGACACCCCGGCCGCGGAGGTGCAGGCACCACGCTGACCCTGCGCCCTCCCAAGGCACCGAGGTGCTGGGCACACTGGTGACACTGGGCTGGCCTGGGGCTGGCATGGCATCGGGGACAGCCCCTTCACCCTGAGTCAGGGTTCTGAGACAGGAGTCACCCAGCCTCAGCTCCAGCAGCCCCCTGTGCCCACCTTCTGTGGGCAGACCCTGTCGCAGGGTGCCGTGGCTGCGGGGCACAGACCTGGCCAGGTCTCTGCTGGGGCTGGTGAGCTGGCCACACCAGTGCCCAGGGGGTGTGTGTGAGAGTGCCTGGAGTGCTTCCAGGCTGGCACCGGACCCTTGGGAGCAGCAGCCACTGTGGCACAGGGGCTCTGTCCTGCTGTCCCCTGTGGAAGGTGTAGGGAAATCAGAGCCAGCCTCTCTGCAGAGGCAGGTAGGGACAGGGGGAGAAGCCAGAGCACCAGCTGCTCCAAGGCAGTTTTCAAAGGGTAGGAGGAAGGTTTCTTGCCATGACAGTGGTCAGACCATCAACTGGTTGTCACGGCTCCTCCCTTGGAGTCAGTCAGACCTCAGCCCTCCACGGCCTTGAGCATCCCTGTCTGCTGGGGGTGCTCAGAGCGGGGCTCCAGGTTCCTTCCCCGTCCTGGCTGTGCTGAGGTGAGGTGGCACTGTGAGCCACCATGTCCCTCCCTGTCCCACCTGGCAGTGCCTGACCTGGCTCCTCCTGATCCCCATCTGTGTCCCCACCATGGAGCAGCACCAGGGCAACACTTTGGTCGCCATGGGATTGATGTCCCCATGGATAGATCCTCCTGCCGTGGCTGCTGATTTGTCCATGGCACATTCCAGCCAACAGATCCACATGTTAATGCCTGGGCAGAGGTGCAGCCTCAGGACTGGCCGCGGGCCGGGGCGGGGTGCGGGGCAGGGCCGTGTCGCTGTGAGTGAGGCAGGATGGTGCTCACCGGGCCGTGTCTCTCCCCGCAGGCAGCGCCAACGGCCCCACGTCCAGCACACACGCACCCATCGCTGAGTCCCTGTCCTGCAGCTTCGTGCCTGAGACCACGAGCGGGGGCACGACGCCCCAGGAGATCGGCCCTCGCCAGCCCCTCTCGGCCCCGCTGAGGAAGACCTTCAGTGACCTCGGGGCCCGCTGCTGCCAGCCACCTGCTGCCATGGATGGGGCAGCCAACCCCTGTGCCAGTGCCTGCAATGGGACACAGGGCACCCCTTTTCCCCCGCCCTGGAGTGCCCTGGGTTACGGGAGTCCCCCCAGCCTCACCACTGGTCCAGGCAAGGGGCCCACCTGCACCTCGCCGGGCGGCTCCATCCCTTCGCCCAGCCCAGGCTCACCCGCCGCCTCCAGCTCCTTCTTCATTGCCACAGAAGAGCGCGTGGGCAGCAACGGGCCCAGCTTCTTCTCCGGCCCAGTGCCTGCTTCCCCCGCCACCCCCGGGTGCATCCAGGAAGCCAAGGGGAATTTCGTGCCGGGAAGCCGAGAGGAGCCGGAGCCAGCGGCAGGCCCGGTGCAGCTGGAGGTGGAGCGGGCAGGGTGCCGGTTCCGTGAGCGGTCGCTGTCGGTGCCCACTGACTCGGGGTCCCTCTGCTCTGTGGACATCGCATACGCCGAGACCCGGCGGGGCAGCGCCAACTACGCCCTGGGCTACCCCAGCGCCAGCTCCGAGGGCAGCACCAGCACCGACAACATCTCCCTGGGGCTGGAGCCTGAGGGGCAGCGGCGGCGGCGCTCCAAGAGCATCTCCCTGAAGAAGGCCAAGAAGAAGCCCTCGCCACCCACACGCAGCGTCTCGCTGATCAAAGAGGGGCAGGACGGCGATGTGGGGCTCAGTGCGGCGCTGCACAAGGACCAGCGGCCCAAGAGCCTGTGCATCCCACCCGAGCTCCAGGGTCACCGGCTGGTGCACGCCGACCCCCAGGGGAGTGCAGGGAGGGAGCCCAACAGCACGGCTGCGCCCCACCAGTGGCATCTCACGGACTGGAAGGCCGGAAGTGATCCCTACCAGTCCCTCTCTGGCTCAAGCACGACCACAGGGACCACGGCTGTTGAGTGTGCCAAGGCACGGGGCAGCTCCGAGTCCCTCGTGTCCCCTTCGGTCTCCAGGGCCACGACGCCCTCCCAGCTCTCTGCCGAGGCAGACCTTAAGACCTCCTCTCCAGGCAGGCCCACGGGGCTGATGTCCCCATCCAGCGGGTACTCCAGTCAGTCAGAGACCCCAACCCCCACCGTAGCCACCTCCACCGTCCTCGGGCACTCCCCGCACCAGGTGCGTGTGAGGCCACTGGTCCCCGAGAGGAAATCCTCTCTGCCCCCCACGTCCCCCATGGAGAGGAGCCCCAAGGCCAGGCTGTCCTTCGACCTCCCACTGACCCCACCTGCCCACCTCGACCTCTCAGGGCTGAAGATCTCCCTGAAGGGGAAGACAAAGGTCAGCCGGCACCACTCTGACTCCACCTTTGGCACCAAGCTGGCCCAGAAGACCAGTCCCATCACACCCATCATGCCCGTGGTGACACAGTCCGACCTGCGCTCCGTCCGCCTCCGCTCCATCAGCCGCTCAGAGCCAGAGGACAACGCCGACGGCCCAGAGCACACGGAGGAGCCAGCACGCATCCCCTGCCCAGGGCCGGAGAGGAAGGTGAAGCCACCCGTGGCAGAGAAGCCACCACTGGCCAGACGCCCTCCGTGCATCCTGCCCAAGCCCCCAGTTCTGCGGGAGGAGGGTCCCCTGTCCCCCAAATCCCCGCCAGGCACTGCCGCCAAGGAGAAGGAGGTGCCACAGGATGCCGTCGTGGTGCTGCGGAGAGGGGAGCTGAGGAGGGGTCTGGGGGAGCCCCACTTGTCCCTGACCCCGGCGGGACCCCGGCGGCTCTCGCAGGGCAGCCTGGACGAGCTGCGGCCGGAGCGGAGCGGTGCCGAGGGGGAGCGCAGGAAGGCCAAGGTGCCGCCGCCGGTGCCCAAAAAGCCCAGCGTGCTGTACCTGCCGCTCATCCCGGCCCCAGCACAGCTGGGAGCTGGTGTGGGGGACCTGCCACCCACCCCCAGCCCCATCATCACGCTGGACACTGACCCCACCTGCTGCGACCCTGACGCTGAGGATCCGCCGTCCCCCAAGGCTGCGGGCACCACGCCTGCCGGCGAGCCTGCCTCAGAGCAAGGTGAGGGTCTCTCCACCCCTGTGCTGGGATCACCCCGGGGGCCGGGGTTCCCCGTGCTGCACAGGGGATTCACTGCTGTCTCCTCCCTGCCCACAGGCAGCTCAGCAGAGGCCAGCACGGAGGAGAAGAGCTTTGCCAGCGACAAGACGGCCGAATCCATCGTGGAGGAGGACGATGAGGTGTTCACGACGTCCCGCACCACGGAGGATCTCTTCACGGTGATCCACAGGTAAGGCTGGTGCATGCACGGGAGGGCACTGCCCCTGCGCCCACTGCGGCCCACCACTGTCACAGCGCCGGCTGTGGTGTCCCCCCACAACGCCTCCATTTTCCATACTGGGGCCAGTGCTCATCCTTGGGGACAGGCCGGTTGCCGCTGCCTTGAGTAGAGTGCAGCCAGGCCAGGCCACCAGCAGGGAGGGTCCAGATTAGTCCAACTTGCCAGGAGCACCACCTGCCGTGCTCGTGTTGTCACCTTGCCCCAGCAGAGCAGGCTGGGCACTACGGTGCCGCTCGCTCTGGGGCCTCACCCCGGCCCCAGGCTGCTCCCACCCGTGTCCCTTTGGTGCCTAGGTCAAAGAGGAAGGTCTTGGGGAGGAAAGAGCCTGGTGACACCTTCAGCAGCCGACCCACCTCCCACTCTCCTGTAAAGACTTCAGGCTCCCCAACTGGCGAGTCCTTGGCAGCAGCGGGCAGCAGTGGGAAGTCTTCCAGCAGGAACGAGGATTTTAAAGCCCTGCTCCAGAAGAAGAGCAGCAAAACCAGCCCTGGTACTCGGCCGTCTGCCGCCGAACTGCTCAAGACCACGAACCCGCTGGCCCGGAGGGTCATCACAGAGTTTGCCCCTGAGCTGGACGGTGCAAACAGCCCCAAAAGCCAGCCCTGACCACACAGGGACCCCTCCAGCCGGAGGGGTGGCGACAGCTGCAGAGGGAGCGCTGCTGCAAAGGGCTGTCCTGGCTGCCAGGGAGCCCCTGTGTCCTGCTGGGGGGTTCTTCTGCTTTTGTTCCTTACTTGGAGAGCTGCTGGCAGAGAGGCAGTGGCTGGAGCCCAAGCCCTCATGACTCTGGGCCCTTCCCACGAGGGAAGCGGCTGGGCCTGGCCCCGGCTGAGCCCGCTCCTGGGACTGAAGGTGCCTGCCCAGGAAGCAGAACAGGATCACGGCCCCCGGTGTCACCCCATGCCCGCAGCGAAGCAGCTTGAGACTCTTTGGTCCCTTCGGCATGTGGTACTTTAAACAGCTTTTCTAATGCACAGTGGTGGTGATGTTTGATTCTCTTCCCTTTGACATTGTACCTTGAGTTTCCCATGCAGAGATCCCCTGGATGAATTCAGCTGGACACACAGATGCACTTTGGGAAGATGCCAGGGGTTCGGCTGGATCTGCGGTTGCTTTCGAAGAGTCACAGGAGGTTCCCTGTCACTGCCCTGAGCATCCTCCCTGTCACACGGGGAACTGGCACCCGGCGTCCGCAGCCAGCGCCACCACCTCAAGCCAAACCCCCACCCCTTGAAAGCCCCCAAAATGCTGCATTTTGGAGCTCCTCAGCTCTCAGTCCAAAAACAAACCCCGGGGTCACCTCCACTGCCAGTGCCCCTGGCCTCACTGCACAGGGGTCCAGCAGCCACCCCATTCCCCGCCAGCCCCCACGCCGGGGGTCGTGCACCCCGCTGCCGACTGGGGCGATGGGGGTGCTGTGCCACGGGAAGGAAGCTCGTCCCCAGCTCTGCCTCCTGAATCTCTCCGACGGACCCTGCGACAACTTCTCCTGCTGCCCCGGCCACCAGAAGTCCTGGGATGCTGCCAAGATGGTGGCTGGAATCCAGATGGACATCAGCTGAGCCACCTCCCTGGTGACTCCTGGGGTCCCCGCCCGGGTTGCCCACCGCTCATCCGTGCCCACTGGCCACCAGGGAGCTGAGCGAGGCCGAGTGCGACACGCGCCATCAGGGCACGTGCACGGGGCCATGGAGGAGGGTTTGCAGGTCCCTGGGTGGGATTTGTCCCCCTCACCCCCAGCTGCCTCTTGCTGGCCTGGCTCCAGCATGGGGGCCCCAGCTGCCGGTAAGAGAGGTCGAGGTGCAGGGCTCCGGGGCAGGGCAGGAGGAAACACGGGCTCCGAGCAGGAGCGCGGCCACGCGCCCAGAGAAACAGGAAGGGCCGGCCGCGGCTGACGAGGAAACGGGGTGTTTAGGGAAATTTCCGCTTTATTTCTCGATGTATTTCCACACACTCCAGCCCTCCTGTGCTGGGGCGGAGCAGTGCAGTGGATCCAGGCAGCAGCAGGGCACCACGGCAGCACTTCAGCTGCCCCCGGGCTGCTCTGGGGGTCTCTGCCCCACCAGGAGCTCTGCATCCCCGGGGAGCACAGCCCGGGCAGACAGCTCCCCATCCTCGCCCCCACCCTGGATCTAATCCCACTGAGGCTTCAGTTGGTTCCCCTCTCCTCCCTCCTGGTACTCACCCATCTCTCCCTTTCCTCTCCCAGGGCTGCAGATTTAAGCCTGTAATTAAGAGCCAGGCTGAGAAACTCAGGAAAAAAAAAAACACAAAAAAATGCTCTAATGAATGTCCACATTTCACCCCCATCCCGCGGCCCCAGCCAGTGGCAGGGTGCTGGTGCAGGATGGGGCCAGGGCACAGCTTGGGAAGCTCTGGGGACGGGTACATTTTGCACATGACTGCTCAGGAAACCAGGGACAGAGCCGGCAATGGGGGCTGGGGGCAAGCACGGGGCAGGGACCCCCCTGCAACACCCCCAGCACCACTGGCAGCTGGAGTGGCCAATGCTGCCGGGGGGAAATGTCCAAGTGGGCCAGAGGTCGACTGTGGGACAGAGATTGGCCATGGAATGGAGGTCGGAATGGAGATCGGCCATGGAATGGAGATCCTCATTTCCCTGGCTGGAGGAACGTGCTCTTCCTGGGGCTCTTCCTGGCTGAGTGCTCGTCCCTGGCCGCTTGCTCCCTGCTCCCTCTGGCTGCGGCTGTTCCGCTGGGAAGGCAGTGGGGTCCGGGGAAGAGCCCGGCCGGCAGGACAGCCCTGCCCCGGGGTGGGGGCCGCCAAGGTGCCAACTACGGAATGCTGTACTTTTTATCTCGCCAGCTTGGTAAAGTGCTCCCTGCTGCCCGTCTGTGCCTGTGCTTCTTTGGGCTGCCGAGGGACCGGTGCTGGGGCGGTGGGCACGGCCTGACACCCCCGGGTGGCTCGAGGGGAGCCCGGCCCCATCAGCGGGGGCCTCTCACAGCGACTGCCGCGCACCCGGGTGGCCCCGGTGGCTCTGGGGGGAGGCACAGGGACACTGAGGTGCCAGGGACAGCCCAGGCTGGGCACCGGGGACGGGCCGGAGATGGTGTGAGGGGCTGGGGATGGACTTGGCGTCCTGGGGGCCGGTGGGATGGACGGGAGGGACAGGGACAGCCGGGGGGGACTGCTGGGGCCAGCGCTGGGCACTGGGTACAGGCCGGGGGGAGGACGGGAAGTGGGGAGGGGTGGACTGGGAGTGGACTTGGCATCCTGGGGCAGGTGGGGGGATGAGAGGGATAGCCTGGAATGCTGGGGACAGCCCTGGGCGGGCGCTGGGTACGGCCGGGAATGCCGAGCGCAGCCCTTTGTGCCGGGCGGCTCCAACCCCCGCCGGGCGGGCACGGCCCCGTGTCCCGCAGCCTCCGCCGGGCGGGCACAGCCCGGTGTCCCGCGGCCCCCGCCGGGCGGGCACAGCCCGATGTCCCGCAGCCCCGTGTCCCGCACT
>VZRQ01000754.1:409172-431763 GCA_013397975.1 Machaerirhynchus nigripectus
GAGCCCTGCGGGCGGGGAGCTGCGGGACCGGCGCTCCGGAGGTGCCTTCCTGGCTCCCCGATGCTCCTCCGGCAGCCAGAGCCGCTGCGATCCCGGTGTTGGACCTGCCCCGCGGCAGGGAGAGTTCAATAGCTCTTGCTTCTCCCCCCGGGTATCCGCGTCCTGCGCCTTCGATGCCTTTTTCCTCCTCCTGCCCCAGAAGCTTAGCGATAGAAATCAAACATTGTGTCTCTGTACACACAGCTCCCGTTTGTGCGTGTGCGAGCAGGGCGTTGCTGCCGGGTGTTTACAAGCCTTCCTTCTGTCTGCAGGGTCGTTATTCGTTCCCAGGAGAAAGAAAACTCCGATCTGGATTATATTCCCATCAATAGCCGCTTTAAATGTGTGCAAGGTACTGACTGCTGGGGGGAAGGTTGAGAGTCCCCTGCTGTTCATCCACAAACCCCAAATTTAGTGGTGTTTCCTGACCTGCCTCCTGAGCCAGTGGCTTTCCCTGTGAAACAGCAACTCACATTTTATGGAATTCCCTTGTTCCTCATGCAAGCAGGTTGACAGTCCATGTCAGCACGCAGCTGTGAGGAACTTGGCTGGCTCCAATGTGTGGTGGGCTTGGCATCACACAGAGCCAACACATGCAGAACCTGGTTTCTGGGTCTGGAATTTGGTGTCTGCTGGTGTCTGTCTCTTGGGCTTCTCTGCTATGCCAGGAGTTGGGAGCTGTTGCCTGGTTCCTGCATGTTTACCTCTAAACTTCCATAAAGTCTAGCAAGCTCTCAGCTCCCCACAGCTACATGTTGGATCAGGAAAGGCTTTAGGCATTGTCTTGGAAGGACTTGAATAGCAGCAAGTGGCCCTAGAGCAAATCCTTGTCAGGAGTAAAAGCACCTTTTCCTGGGTTTGCTGATTCCCTTGTGTGCAGTTCAGTGATGTTCTGCCCCTGGTCTTGCTCTGTAGAGAAGCTCTGAAGTTCCTTGTCAAGTTGATCTTTCCCAAAGTAGCTGCACTGATGGGGAAAAAACATCCAGGTGTAGGAGAACTGTATGGTGGGAATCTCCCTGGGACACTTGTTGGGAGGTGCCTGTCCAGGTTCTCTCTGCCAGAACCGTTAGGAGTGTACGGATGCAAATTAGAGCTCTTTGTTCCTCTCTCAGGACTCTTTTATGGCTGGTAGCAGGCAGTGTTATTATATGAGTCCTCAATTACTGCAGCATCCAGTGTGAGCTCTACTGATCCTGTTTTTCTCTTTTCTAGAGGCAGAAGAAACACTGCTGATTGATATAGCTACAAACAGTAAGTTTTATAAGGGCAGTGGTGTGGCTAAAGGTCCTGTCAGGGAACAGCCACTAGAGCTTGTTTTGCCTTCCAGTCTTCCCCCAGGCTCTGTTTGTCTTCTGCTCAAGCAGGGATTGTTTTCCCTCTGATGTTGTCATCTGGCTCTGTCAGACACTCGGTTGTCATGACAGACAAGGTTTGAAATGCAAATGATTGAAATGTTTGCAATTTTTCTTCCTGCTTTTAGAGCTCTTCTCTGTGAGATCGCGGTAGGGAGAAGGATTCCTAAAGCCAGGAGAACGTGCTGGGGATACCCCAAGCAGGGCGGGGGGACCTCAGAAGCGCAGGGAGAGTAACTTAGGTGCAGGTTTTCCATCACAAACAACACCTGGAAGCTCTCTGTGAGCCAGCCTGGGCTGACTCAGTGAGTGTGTTTGAAGCAGGCTGCAAGGTCCGGATCCAGGGTGACGAGACGCCGGAGCGGCTCTTCGAGATCCCTGACGAGGAGCGCTGCTTGGGGTTCCTGTCCGAAGTGCAGAGCATCCAGGAAGGTGAGCAGACTTGCAGTGGTACGTGTGAAATCCTCTGCCAGCAGTTTCTGACACAGATGGGGTTTTTTCCAGCCCACCTGAAAGCGTCTCTTCCTGAACCTAAGGACTCAGCCATCTGGCATCAGGTGGAGAAGAGCCTCACAGGTCTATCTCCAGGTACAGCTGGCTTTGCTCCGGGGCCTGTGCAGTGCTGGGGTGCCCAGGGTGGGAGCTGGGTCTGGCCCTGCTCTCTTGTCTGTTAATTCCTTCCTGAGTGCTGTCTTCACCCTTGGTTTGTGCATGTTAAGCTCCTTCCTGCCTTGACTTGTGGTTAGTGCTCCTTTCTCCCATTTCCAGGGTCACACAGTTGATATATTCATACTATCATTTGGTTTCTTTGCTTTCTGTGGAGTTACATTTTTTCCTTCTTCATCTGAGCTGTTTCAGATTGTTCCTCAGGGTGTTTTTCTTGGATTTTTCATTACAGGAGCTCTAGGGTTTGAGGATGACTTCAACACTCTGAGCCTAGAAGAGAAAAGGAACATGCAAAACCACCAAACGGGATCTCGGCGGGAGCCCCCGCCTCCTCCTGTCCCTCAGAATAAGCAGTAAGTAAGGAGAGGGATCTGTTCCCTTTTTTACTTTTCTTCCTAGACAGCAGAACTAGTTCTAGTGCTGCTCTTGCCTCCTCCCTAGATTTCACCGAGAGAGAGAAGGTACATCCAGAGACCAGCCCAAGGTGACCAACACGATGCGCAAGATGTTTTTGCCCAGCACACAGTCGGGGCAGAGAGAGGGGCTCATCAAACATGTGCTGGCCAAGAGGGAGAAGGCCTACATCAACCTGCACAACTTCAGGTGAGACCTGGGAGGGAAGGACAGAGCTGCGGGATCTCTCCTGTGAGCTCGGATCTCACCCAGGATTGGACCCTGGCAGCTGCTCATGGGTTGCAGTTCAGGTGACCAGTGAGGATGGTACAGCCCAAAGGTCATCAAGTGTCCACGGTGCAGCTGCTCCTTTTGTCTTCTCTGTGTGTGTGTCAGATCTCCTGAGCCTTGGTAAGGCTGGAGCAGGTGGGCAGAGAGGATGAAGACGGATGTCCCACCATAGTGGTGTTACAAGAGCCAGATGTTTGCTGGTGGAATGTCTTACTCTGAGAGGAGTGTCACTGGGAGTGAGCCAAGCCTGGGAGGGTTTTCAAGGAGCAGCTGAGGGAGCAGGAGAGGCTCAGCCTGGGGAAAAGGAGGCTCAGGGGGACCTTCTGGCTCTCCCCAACTCCCTGACAGGAGGGGGCAGCGGGGGGTGTCAGGCTGTGCTCCCAGGGAACAAAGGAGAGTACAAGAGGAAATGGTTTGTCCCCAAACTGCACCAGGGAAGATTCAGGTTGGACACCAGGAGGAATTTCTGCCTGGAAAGGGTGGTCAGGCCTTGGCAGGGGCTGCCCAGGGAGGTTTTGAGTCCCCATCCCTGGAGGTGTCCAAGGAACAACTGGCCATGGCAGTCAGTGCTCTGGGCTGGTGACAAGGTGGGGATTGGGCACAGCTTGGACTCGATGATCCTGGAGGGCTTTTCCAGCCTCAGTGATTCTGTGAATTTCAGTTCCCCCGTGGCTGGCACAGCTCACAGTGCGTGCTTCCAGCCGAACACTGCTGTGCTGCTGTGGTTTTCATTGTGTTTTCCAGCAGCTCAGCTGCTTTTGTGTTGTAGGTTCTTTGTGGGAACATGGAATGTGAATGGGCAGTCTCCTGACAGCTTCTTGAATCCATGGCTGGTGTGCGACATGGAGCCTCCGGACTTCTACTGCATCGGGTGAGCAGCTGGGGGAATCCTTGCTGCCCTCGCTGGGATCCAGGAGGGCTGGGTTTGGTTTAGGTTCCTGTCGTGCTCTCACAGGCTGCACAGGGCTGAGCTGTGTCACACAGGGGCCGTCTGAGGGCAAAAAGCCATCGGGTGAGGCAGAGAATCAGGTTGAACAAAGCTGGCATGACAGGATGGATTTTCCTGGGGGCATCTGCAGAGCTCCTCTGCCTGCAGTGGTGTTTCTCAGGGAGAGGGTTGCTGGGGGGTTTGGGGTAGGATCTCAGAGGCACCGTGGGGAAGTTCTACTGCCTTATTTAGCAAGTGGCCATAAGGAGCTGTTCCTCCAAAGGCTGTTGCCGGAGGTTTCACATTCCTGTAGGAAGAGGGGGATGTGCAGGAAGGCTGGAGGTGCTAAGCTCTTGCGTTTCCAGGTTTCAGGAGCTGGACCTCAGCACGGAAGCCTTTTTCTACTTTGATTCCATGAAGGAGCAGGAGTGGCTGTCTGCTGTGGAGAGGGCCCTGCACCCTAAGGCCAAATACAAGAAAGTGAGTTCTGCTCGGTGGCATGGGGTCTTGGCATGGAGCTGGCATGATGGGAAGGAAAAAGGAAAAGGGCTTCCCCTTTCCTCACCTGTCCAAGGAGCAAGGCTTGGAGAAACCAAGGGTGATAACTGGGCATGTGTCAGATGTGCCAAGCTAAATCTGGAGAGTCTGTTTCTGCACCACAGTTGTAGGGAAATACTGTGCTTGGAGCAGAAATTTGTGAAGGTGGGGATCACAATACCTTTATCAAATAGGAGGTAGGTGCCGGGGGAGCAGCAGGTTTAAATTCTCTTCCTGTATTACCTTCTCATCCTGTGGTATAGAAGCTAAGTGTGTCCTGAGCTGGTAAATTAAAGGAACAGCCTTTCCCTGAAGGAATGGGATGATTTATGAAGTGAAATCTTCCAGAGGCTGCTGCCTTGGGTCAGAATTGCTTCAACTGTGGCAGCAGGACTTTGTTCTGGCTGGTTTAGAGCAAGACATTGGTTTTATCTCTGCTGTGACAAACCTTCCTGCTGCAGGGACCAGTCCTGAATATGTGATTGGGTTTCCCTTTCCTCCTTAGCCCGTGTGTTTGCTGTCACAGCCCGTCCTGCTTGCTCTGAGCTAAGCTCAGGGGCAGCTGTTACAGGGAATGGAGCAGGGAATAGAGCATCTTGCTGAACTGAGACCGGTCAAGGGGAGCCAGGAGTCGTGGCCTGAACTGCAGAGAGGCTCCTGCTCCCTCCCCTCCCTCTGCTTCACTTGAGTTTTGGGTGAATTTCTCCCACCTTGGTGAAAGGGAGAGCCCAGGATATGGCTGCAGGAGGGGGAAGTGGCTGAAGCTGTAGATAAGGCTTGTGGTCACTTGCAGATTCTGCTCCTGCAGAGCAGACTGGGGGCTGGGCCCTTGCAGCTGAATTCCCTGCTCAGCTTCTTTCCCCACGCCATAGACTTAACTCTTGCAACACATGTGAGTGTTTCTGTGCATAGAGGAGAGCGTGCAGACTGCTCAAGCAGGTGAGGCCTTGTCACCGTTTCGGAGTGGTGGTACCACCGTTGTGGAGGCGCAGGAGGGTCACGGACTGGGCAGTGTTGGCTCAGCACGTGACAGATCAGCAGCAGACCTGAGATCCCCACTGGACAGGGCACGTGAGCACAGTGTTGACCCCTGGGGGCTGAGCTCTGCAGGAGTGGGTAACTGCTCAGATCCAGAGAGACCCTTGGCTTTAGGGAGCGAGCATTTCCTGCAGATGAGTCAGTCTGTGTAGCTCAGAGATGCCTTTTGCTACCCCGTGCATCAGGCACGTCTGCCTCAGGGAAATAAGAACATCTCTGTCCATTCCCCTCTGCACTGGAGCCCAGAGTAAGCCAAGGGGAGCTCTGCCTGCCACTGCACCTGCAGCCTCAGGAGAGCCCCCGCTCTGGGCCTGCCTGGAGCCCTCGGGGGCTTCTCTGCTTGTGCTGGGTAGAGCACGGCAGGGGCTGAGGCCTGGGGCACGAACCTGCTGCGTGTTTATTCAGTTTCTCTTTGCCCACCCTGTTGTAGGGAGGGACCAGCGTGGGGAGTGCAGTGAGCTCAGCACCGCTGACAGCTCCTGGGGGGTGACAGATGGGGCCCAAGAACCTTGCTGTAGACAGGAGACCCTTTGGGTTCTGTTGCTGCAGTTAGGGATGGAGTATAGAACATGAGGAACAGGGAGAGCCAGGGCAGCAGAGCACCAGGTAGAGCAGATCAGAACTGCATTCCCACTGCCTCTCTGGGAACTCAGGATCCCGTTCATTTTTGCAGGTGCAAATGGTCCGCCTGGTTGGGATGATGTTGCTCATATTTGCTAAGAAGGATCATCTGAGCAATATCAGAGAGGTTGTGACAGAGTCTGTGGGCACGGGAGTCATGGGAAAGATGGTGAGTCAGCCAGGCCAGCTTGTTGCTTCCCTGTATCCATGCAAGAAGTGGCACAGCCTGGTTTTGTTCACCTGTGCCCTCCCAGTCCCCTCCCCGTGCCTCACCTGCCACCTGCTCCAACCGCACTGGTCCCTCCTGTCCCCAGGGCAACAAGGGTGGTGTGGCCATCCGGTTCATGTTCTACAACACCACCTTCTGTGTCGTCAACTCGCACCTGGCTGCCCACGTGGAGGACTTTGAGCGCCGAAACCAGGACTACAAGGACATCTGTGCCCGGATGAGCTTCATGATCCCCAGTGACAGCCTGTCTGAGCTCAACATCATGAAGCACGAGTGAGTTGTAGCCTTGTGAAGTGGTGTCGAGTGACCCAAGTCAAGGCAGAATTGCAGCAACAGGAGGTTTCATGCAGATAAGTTTTCTGGCTTGATGAAATAATTTGGAGTCCCAATGGCTGTGGTGTGCTGCAGTTCCTGTGCACAAACTGGTCACCTCCTCACTGCCGTGCCTTGTGCACCCTGTCCCCAGCATCCCTCTCCTTGCATTTGTGTATAACTTCCTTTGCAGCAGGCCTAAGCAGAATAGAAATGGTTGGTACTTCTGTAATTAGTACTTAAACCATTTAAAAAACAAAAATGTAGCGTGGATTAGTACAGAAAAAAAACTTCAAATATTAGATTATCCTTGATAATCCACTAGTGGAAACGTTGAGGTTTGACTATAAACAGGAAGAGCTTTGGTACTAGGGAGGGTTTTAAATTTTAATCTTTAAATGAAACCTTTATGGAGTAAAGAGTGAGTCCCATGAGTGTTTCTTTAGCTGCTGATAACAAGAGAACCTGGGAGAGGAGCAGGGTGGGAGCAGGTGCTGCTGAGGAGTGGCTGATGGCTGAGATGGGAGACAGTGTCCAGGAGGTTGTAAACTCCAGGAACCCAATGCTGCTCCTGCTAATTTTGCATCAGGCAGTCTTGGCTCAGCGGGTGGTGCAGCAGTGGCTGCTCTGGTTGAAGGAAAGGCAGTGAAAAACCAGCAGGTAAAACCAGGGTGTCACATGAGGGATAACCCTGCAGATACAGGTGCCTCACCTGTCCCGCTGGCTGACAGGCTGGCTCTGCTTGATGAGCTCCACCACTGCCCTCTTCTTAACATGAGAAGAGCCTCAATACCAGCTGGATACCAGTGTGAACACTGGTTTTGCTCCATTAGAGAGTCAGTGCTGTTCTCTGGCTTTTTCAGGCTGAGACAAACACAGTATCTCCTACTCAGCCAAGTCTTCAATCTTCGGGGAAATGCAAAGGAGATGGACTTAGTCCTGTAGGATCTGCTGTCACTAGAAATTTCTGCTTTTGGACTCAATCTTTAATGTCTCCTTTTTGTCTTCCACATGTCTCAGCCTTCACGTGGTTTGAAAAAGGGAGCTGTTAACTGCTGATCTGCCCCCAAAATTCCTCCCTGTGAGGGTGGGGAGGGCCTGGCACAGGGTGCCCAGAGAAGCTGTGGCTGCCCCATCTCTGGAATTGTTCAAAGCCAGGTTGGACGGGGCTTGGAGCACCCTGGGATAGTGGAAGGTGTCCCAGCCCATGGCAGGGGGCTGGAACAAGGTGGGCTTTAAGCTCGTTTCCAAAGCAGACCATTCTGATTGTGTATCTTTGTTTGCAGCATTGTTATCTGGCTGGGAGACCTGAACTACAGGCTGTGTCTGCCAGATGCCAGTGAAGTGAAGAACCTCATCAGCAAGAACGAGCTTCAGAAGCTGCTGACGTACGACCAGGTCAGTGCACTCGCTCGCGTTCGCCCCGTCCCTGGGAGCTCGTCTTGGTCTGCTAGGGAGGAGCTGGCACACATGGAGCTGGGGAAGGGGCTGGAGCACAGATCTGGTCAGCAGCAGCTGGGGGCTCAGCCTGGAGAAAAGAAGGCTCGGGGGATGTTCTCGCTCTCTACAGCTCCCTGAGAGGAGGGTGCAGCCAGGGGGGGTTGGTCTCTTCTCCCATGGAACAACTGGCAGGACAAGAAACGGCCTCAGGTTATGCTGGGAAAGGTTCAGGTTGGATATTAGGTATGGAAAGTGCTGTCCAGCCATGGCACAGACTGCCCAGGGCAGTGATGTCCCCATTCCTGGAGGGATTTAACAGACATGTAGATGTGGCACTTGGGGACATAGGTTAGTTGTGGCCTTGACAGTGCTGGGGGAACCGTTGGACTCGATGGTTTTGGAGGGCTTTTCCAGCCTACATAATTCCATGACACACTGCTCTGAGGGTCTGGACACAGACATAGGCACTGGACCCTGGCAGAGCTCTGGGTGTGCTGGTTGCAACTACCCCCAAACAAAACCAGGCTGTCCATACTGGGGTACCTGGGTGACTCAGGCAGTCACTGTGTGAGTGTGTCTGTGTCTCAGTGCAGGGATTCTCTCTGAAGTACAAACTACAAGCTGAACACAGGCATTTGTAACAGCAGCAAAAGCTGCTGTGATCAGTGCTGTGGAAGAGGTATTGATTTGGAGCCCAAATCTGCTCAGCCAGTGTGACCTGAATTCTGTGCTGTCGCCTTCCCTGCTCGGCACTTCCCTGCAGCACACGGAAACCGGTGGCAGATGAAACATGAACAGCAGTGGTGCAGTATCACCTCTGGCAGTTTAACAGGAAATTTGGTTGACTGTCCTCTGTAGCTCATTTTTGCTGTACTGCAGAGCTTCGTGCAGGAAACAGCTGTAGCTCAGGTGTTAGTGAGGAAAACATTCAGGAGATTTTTCAGAGGAGGAAAGGAGCAAAGGAGGGTGGTGTCAGGTTGTCAGGCGAGTGCAGTCCTGGAGGCTCTTGCTAAAATGATCAGTGGGGAAAGATTAATGATAGCGATCTTAAGCCTGAAAACTGATGAAGGCATTTAGTAATTAATGTTTCTCTTGTTTGATGCTGCCTGCGTGGCCTGGTGAGCAGTACCATGCCCATTTGTACTCGGTCTGTTTGGAAAACATTCCACCTATGGGTTGAATTTCTACCTCTGTTAAAGGTGTGAGGTTGAGAGGCAGTTTGGGGCTGTCTGTGAATCCCACAGAATGGCCACAGGCTGTGGTTGCTCTGCCTGTTGATCTGCTCTCTGACACTGCTGTGGCAGGGGAGGGTTTCTTGCGTTTGGTTTGGTTTTTTTCTTTTTAAAGCTTTCTTTTTCTGCTTTAGCTGAATATTCAGCGCACTCAGAAGAAAGCATTTGCAGATTTCATGGAGGGAGATATTAAATTCATCCCCACGTATAAATATGACTCTAAAACAGATCGCTGGGACTCCAGGTACATTGGCTGCCACTGGGTGTATTTACCTATGACATAAAACGCATTTTCTCACAAAACTTGATTTCCTGCTTCCTAGAGCTGTGAATCCCTGTCAGTGTTATGTTTGGCCTTCCTTTCTTTCCCTCTTTCTGCAATAAGCAGCCCCTGTGTACGTTGACCAGGCACATCCCTTAAACCTCTGTTGCTGCTGATCCCGCTGGATGAAGGCAGGTGAATTGTGAGCTCAGGTGACCCTGCACAGGGGGATTTTTCTATTGCCAGGGACAGGCAAAGAGATAAAAAAGGAATTGAAGAGCTAAGGAAACAGGCTCTCTGAGTCACCCTGTCCCCTGACTTACACACCCACAGGGTGGCTACGCTGTGATAGCAGCTGTGGTTCCTGCTTGGTGCCTCCCACAGACATGGCTGCATCTGCTGCAGGGGCTGCTCCAAAGGGAGGCACTCCCAAGAAGGACTTTAAAACCATGTAGTGATTGAATTTGACTCTGCCATGTTTATGAATCAGCGCAGTAGTTAGTCTGAAGCAGGATGACCCAGGGCTCAGGCTTCATAACATAACAGTAATCACTGAGGAGACTTTCCGTAGTGGAAACAATGTGCTGCGGGTTGGATTGTGGGCAGAAAGGTCTGGCAGCAAAAGAAAGTCATGCAGCTTGGGTCACAGCACACACGGGTTCAGGCTGTGGAAATGGGCTGGACTGAGGGTTATTTTGTTTCCTGGTGCTGGAAAGGATGGGAATTTTATCTGCTGTATTGGGAAAGGAGAAGAGAGCAGAAGAAATAACAGAATTCAGGTTGGGGTAGGTGATAGGAGTTAATCCCATCACTGCTGTGATGATGTGGGTGGAGGGAACTGCCTTGTTGGGAAGAGGAACAGCTTGGATGGCTCGATAGGATTGTTGGATTCCCCTGGTAACCTGTTTTTCTTTGTAGTGGGAAGTGTCGTGTGCCAGCGTGGTGTGATCGGATCCTTTGGAGGGGAGGGAACATCAATCAGCTCCGGTACTGCAGCCACATGGACCTCAAGACCAGTGACCACAAGCCCGTCAGTGCTCTTTTCTGCATCGGGGTAGGTCTGTGTGCACCTTGGGGCAGCATCCCAGCACTGCCAGGCATTCCAGGCATTGCTTTGGGAGGCGGTGGTGGAGTCAGGGCACCTCTGCTGAGGCTGGTGCAAGAGGACAGGTGAGCCCAGCTGAGGCGTGCCTGCTGTGGGGGGTGCTGAATCTGGCAGCACTGGAATGGGCAAGCCCTGCTGTTCCCTCCTCCACGGGGAGACACAGCAGCAGCCTGGCCTGGCTGCACCTGTGCTCGTCAGATGTGTCATCTGGTTCACACCTGAATGTCTTCGGTGGAGAGTGACAGCAAATTTGGGTTTTCTGGTGCAGCAAATGGGGGCACTCCATGTCCATTTTTGCTACCTCCTGCTCCCTGGGTGGCTCAGGTCTCACAGAATGGGTCAGGTTGGAAGGGAGCACAGTGGGTTGTCTGGTCCCACCTCCCTGCTCCAGCAGGGCCATCCCAGAACACATGGCACAGGGTTGTGTCCAGGCAGTTCTGGACAGTGAAGAAGTTCTTCCTCGTGTTCAGGTGGAACTTCTTGGGTTCAGTTCCTGCCCATTCCCCTTGTGCCATTGCTGGGCCGCACAGAGCAGAGCCTGGGCCCTGCTCTGAGCCCTCCCTGCAGACAGGGACAGACAGGGACAGACAGGGCTGAGGGCCGCTCTCAGCTGTGTCTCCTCTTGAGGGTGAACAGCCCCAGCTCCCTTAGCCTTTCTCTGCAAGGGAGATGCTCCAGGCCCTTCAGCACCTCTGTAGTTTTTGCTGGACCTGTGTCAGGAGCTCCGTGTTTCTCCTGTGCTGGGGAGCCCAGATCTGGACACAGCGCTCCATGTGTGCCTCACCTGGCTGAGTCTGTTTAAAGAAAAGCCTTTCTCCTTTCCCTCTGGAGGATGATGGGGAATGCTGCAGCATGCCAATGCTGTCCCACAGAGGTCACCTCCACTGACCTCCCAGGTGTGTGACCAGTGGCCAGACAGACCCTGCTAACGTCCGCAGGGGCGAAATCTGTGTGAAGTTGCAGATGCAGCTTGGGTCTGCACCCACGTGTGTGAACTCTCTCGGCCTTTCAGCTGCACAAGCAAGTGCTTAGAGAAATAATTCACTTCTGCAGTTTGCTCATGATAAGGAGAGTTTCTGTGAAAGCCAGCCAGAAGCTTTGCTGAGTGTTTGTCTCCCACAGGTGAAGGTTGTGGATGAGCAGAAGTATCGGAAGCTGTTCGAAGACATTGTTCGTATAATGGACAGGATGGAGAATGACTTTCTTCCTTCACTGGAGCTGAGCAGGAGAGAGGTGAGGATGAAACTGGAATCACTGTCACTGCCCAAACACACCAGCCTTCAAAGTGCCACGAGTACTTTCAAAGACTTGGGTTCAATAAACTGGATTATAGGAATTGAACTCTATCCTTTATCTTGTGATCAGGAATTGGGTTATAGAGGAC
Organism: Machaerirhynchus nigripectus; assembly: GCA_013397975.1. Taxonomy (NCBI): domain Eukaryota; kingdom Metazoa; phylum Chordata; class Aves; order Passeriformes; family Dicruridae; genus Machaerirhynchus; species Machaerirhynchus nigripectus. The sequence goes on from VZRQ01000754.1 coordinate 421,002, forward strand.
ATGTTGTCTTGGCTCCCTGGAAGGACTTCTGTGAGGAATTCTGCATTGGGTGGGCTCCTCTCAGCCATGGGGGGTCACTGCAGAGTCTGGGGGGGCTGGCCACATGCCATATCCTGGCCACTAATATCACCTGATCTCTCTTTGCTCTGCAGTTCGAGTTTGAGAGCGTGAAGTTCCGTCAGCTGCAGAAACAGAAGTTCCAGATTACCAATAACGGGCAGGTCACCTGTCACTTCTCCTTCATCCCAAAGCTCAACGACACCCACTACTGCAAGCCGTGGCTTCGGGCCGAGCCTTGTGAAGGTTACCTGGAGCCAGGTGAGTGTGCTGCTCTAGACCCCCCATCCCATCTCCATCCAGTCCTTCCTGTCTTTCCTGTGTCCCACCTTTCTTGCCATCAGTCTTGTCTGTGTATCTTTTCTGTTGTGGCCTTTGTCCCTGCCACTGTACGTTTGTCCTTGCCATCCCCTTTGGAGCGTGTCCACGTGTTCCTGAGAGCTCCGGTGTGTTGCAGATGAGAGCACGGAAATCTCCCTGGACGTGTACGTCAGCAAGGACTCGGTCACCCTCCTGAACTCCGGCGAGGATAAAATCGAGGATATTCTTGTCCTGCACTTGGACCGAGGGAAGGACTACTTCCTGACCATCAGTGGGACCTACCTGCCCAGCTGCTTTGGCACCTCGCTCGAGGCCTTGTGCCGCATGAAGCGACCGATCCGAGAAGTTCCAGTCACCAAACTCATAGATCTGGTGAGTTCTGAAGCAGCTCTTTCGACCCAGAGAGGCCTGATTCCCTTCTGATTGCTCCCAAGAGCAGGAGTAGTGCCTGCAGCTCGGGTTGGCTGTGCTGGCTCTGAGCTGAGTGACTTCACAGAGCTTGAGGTGCTCTTTTATTCTTCCCATCTACCACAGCTAATGGCTTTTGACAGCCTGTATTTTATCCCCTTTTTCTGAGTAGGCTCAAAAAATACTGTTTGATGGGACAAAAAAGTGATCCCAGCTCCTCGTGTTGGTGTTACTGGTGCTGGCAGGCTCAGCTGAGTGGCACTGCTGTGTCAGATGTGATGGAGGTCCTCTCCTCCATGGTACCAGGGCTGCTTCTGCCATGATGAGTGCCCTGGGAGCCTTTTCCTTCTGGGTGCATTCCCACTGCTCAGGGGAAGGAGCAAACAGAAGCAGGAGGAGTGAAGGAAAGTCTGTGGTGTGGGTGTGGGGTGCTGAAGGACACAGCTCAGCAGATGAGCAGTGTCACGGCCTCTCTGGCCATTTCCTCCCACACCAACCACAGTGAGAGATAACGCCTCGGGTGAGAGATCACTCATCAGTGAGAGGTCTCTCTGTGGTGCAGCGAACTGTTCCTCCCCCCAGCCTTTGCCAGCCCTCAGCATCAATATTCCTCCTCCCAGAGCTCATCATGTGCATGACAGAGGGTGCAGTTGTTCCCTAGTCACCTCTTGTCCTTTGGGTACTCTCAGAGCTGTTTCTGTCCATTTTGGGGATGTAATTCTGATTTCCAGGCTGGTTTCATTAATCTCTCCTTGCTGCCTTACCTGGCTGTGTTCCAGTGAGGTGCAGCAGCTCCTGAGTGCCAGGTCATGTCCCCGTTTGTGAGCCAGGAGAGTTGTTTCTGTCCACCTGAAAGCTCAGCCCCATTGTTTGAGTCTCTCTGCCATGTGATACCTTTCCTCTCCTCTCCTGTCTCACAGTCTCACCCTTACACGAGGGGGTTTTTGTCCAGTAAGCTGCTGCTTTTCCACCTCTGTAGACTTGCCACCTTCCACTCCCATTGCTTCCACATTTTCTCTTCCCTTCAGCAACTGTCCAGTGCCTCTCCCTGCTTCTTCCAGTTCCCATCTTTTATTGTAGGTATCTACTTTTCTCACAAGTCCAATATACAGAAAAGTCAGTTTTATACCAGAATTTTGGCCCCTCAGATTTCTCAGGATCTGGTTGAAAGTCAGTCTTATTCTAGAAGTGGGTCTGGAACATTTCCCTGGCCTTGGGTGCTTTTCCACCTGCTTTTTCAGACTCAGCACCAACTTCTTGCTTGATACAGAGGAACTTGGGCCCAGACTCTGGGCTTTGTCCTCACAGACACACTGTTAGATTTTAAGAGTACTTTGAGGCTTCTTCTCCTTCCTTTACCTGTAGATTTCCTTCTCCTGGTATTCAGTGAAACATCTAGAAATACAGGGAGCAAAACAATCAGCAAAGAGCACCTGCCCCAGTGTCTGCAGCAGGGACACAGCTCTCCTTATGGACACGGGGGGTGGAATGAGATGAGCTTTAAGGTCCCTCCCATCCCAGACCACTCTGTGATTCTGTGGAGAGGTGAGCAGCCAGGCTCAGGGTGGGGGGTGAGGCTGGAGATGACTCACCCGTTACAAAACGTGCAGGTGGCTGTCTGCCCTCCCGAACCTGTGCCCGTGTCCCTCCCCCCGTGCCTCAGGAGAGAAACCTGTGCCAGCTCCTGTCCAGAGCAAGCTGTTCCCGGGAAGAGGCCGGTCTGTTGTGGCTCTGCTAGAACTCGGGGAGCCCCCAAAGCAAGCAGGCACTGCAGAGGCTGCGGGGGACCCCGAGATGGTGTCCCCATCCTGGTGTCCCCCCGGTGTCCCCGTGCCGTGGGAGCTGCAGCTGCTCCCAGCTCAGCCTGGAATGCGCTGGGGCTGTTCCACCGTGAGAGGTCGATCTGCCGAGACTCAGCACGGACAGCCTGCTTCCGTTCCCTCCTGCAGACCCCATGAGCCGTGTGCAGCCGGCCCTGGCTGTACAGGGATGGCTGTTTGGGGATGCTGAGGGCTTGGCACACTCCTCTCTGTGCTGTGCTAATGCTCTTAGGCTGCAGCAGCAGCAGCCGGGTTTGAGCACAAACCCTCATTTCCCTGACCGTACCCAAAGCTGCTTAGGGGCCCTGTGAGCTCCACAGCTGCCACACGCTCAGAAACACAGATTTAGCCCAGGGAACGTTTTATCTCTGGCCTGGTCACAAGGGGAGATGGCCGAAATAACACAGGGACAGCGATTCTGACCAGGGAACTTCTGCCTGGCGGACACGTCTCACCTGCCCGTGGCCCGGCTGTTGGCCAGTGAACAGTGCTGTCCAAGCCCCTTGGAGGGGTTTCCAGAAATCCTGACGAGGCTGTGCATCATGTGAGCAGGATTGTTGCTAATTGGCAGGCAAATCTCTTGCCACAGGTTTAACTTTGGCCACGTCAGCAAAATGTGTGAAGGACCTGGTGTTCAGTGGGTTCTTGTAATGCAAATTAGGCTTCTGCTTAATCAGAAGAGTTAATCCGAGAGTGCTTTCTCCCTCTTAACCACACTTTTTCCTCTCCTCTCTTTCCTGCTGCTCTCAGGAAGAAGACAGCTTCTTAGAAAAGGTAACACAAGCAATTGCTGTGTGGCAGTCTGCTTCTCAGTGGTGTGTTTGTAAAGAGTGAGAGCTTTTCCCCTGTTTTCTGTGGCAGAGGGAAGGGGAGGGGAGCACAGAGGGGGCAGTGCCAGCAAAGCTTCTTAACACAGCTGTGGGCTGGATGAGAGCACAGAGAAGCACAGTGACCCTGGAGCCAAGCCCGACTGAGATGTTAAAGCTCACCAAATTTGCTTTGGGGGGAAAAAATTACTCTCCTGATCCTGACATTCCCAAAAAAAGATTGGAAGTCTTTGACATACCAGAGATAGCTCTGACCATAAGGTGGAGTTCACCACAGCATCCTCTCAGACCTGTGGGAAGAGGGCTGGAGTAGGAAACTGAGGTGTTTTGTTCCTTCCATCTTGTTGTGTCCCTGTGGAGGCCGAGGGAGGGCCTTGTGCAGGAGGTGGATGTTCCTGTGCCTCCTCAAGCAGTGGAGCCGGGGCTGCTGGCTCTGATGGGTCACTGCTTCCCTTGGCACCCGTGCTGGGTGTGGGAGCCAAGAAAGGAAAACATGTCCTTGGGAGAGCAAGTGGGAGATGCTGGGGGTTGTTCCTGCTCTCCCTGCGCTGGCTCTGACATTTGTAACGTTCGAGCTGGTTCTGTGCCGCCTCCCGGTCTGAGGGAGTTGTTCCTCTCTGGGCTGTCAGCACAGTGCAGAGTAAAGCAGGAGAGGGAAGGAATGTTCCCTCTCTAAGAGGAGCTCGAGCTCGGGTGTTTAACCGCGCGAAGCTCACATCTCCCTCCTGGCAGAGGAGAAGGGAGGGATTTGGTGCCATCCTTCTGGGAGCATCTTCCCGTTGGAAGGACGTGGCCGTGCCTCCCTTCCTCACACGCGGCAGGAGAGGGCGCTCGGGGCCCGGCCAACGCGCACCCGCCGCCGGCTCCTGCTCCTCCTCCTCCTCTCTTCCTTCTCCTCTGCCCCGAGGCGCCTCGAGCCTTCTCCTCTTCCCTGAGATCTCCTGCACGGGGCTCTCCACAGCTCTCCCAGTCATGCCAAGGGCTGCTCCAGCGCTTGGCTCCAATGATGCCCTGGCACGGGGGTTTCTGCAGAAGAACCTCAGCCCTGGAAGAGTGTCCACAGCCCTGGGAGAGGGTCTGCAGCTCTTCCCCTTTCTCTCTTAGAGGAATTCTCTAACGCTGTTGCCTGACACGCTGCCTCCCGACCTTCCCAGTGCACGTGGCTGAGCGAGGCAGCCATGCAGCCGTGACTCCTCATCTGCCAGCAGGGTCGGACCTGCTGCTGTGCAGGGCAGAGCTGTGCTGTGCCGTGTGGCAAGCGGGGCTACTGCCCGTGCCAGCGAGGCTCGTGTCAGCCCGGCGTGCCTGGGGGCATAGCGGGGCAGCCAGCCCTGGCTGCTGGCGGTGGCTGTGTGTGCTGCAGGGACAGCCGTGGCAGCTGTTGCCTCAGCTGGAGTGAGGTGCTTTCTGCGTGGCTTGTGGACTTCTCTGCTGGTGGCGGGGTTGTGTTCCTGCTTCTGCTGGTTCCTGGGTGCTTTGGGAGTGCTGGGCATGGCTTCCTCCTTGGAGGTCACAGGAACGTGAGTGATCGTGAAGTGAGAGTAAAATCAAGCCCAGAACATGGATCCAGCTAAAGATTGGTGTGATGGAGACGTCTGAGCCATGGAGCTCGTCAGCTGCTCCACAGGAGTAAGCAGGAGCTGTGACCGTGGTGGTGTGTACTGAGTGAGACCTCTCCTTGGGAAAAGCAGGGAAGAAGCTTCAGAAATCAGGACGGTGGCAGAGCCCTGAGAGCAGCCGTGGCTGGAGCCCCGGAGTCAGGGGAGGCGTGGGGTGAGCGGGGCCGGGGCTGGGCCCCCAGCGGGGCAGCGCCTGCAGCACAAGGACTCTGCTGGCTGCGGGGTGGGAGCTGGGATGGGGCCGGGGCACCGTGGGCAGCCGGAGCCCCCTCCTGGGGGGCTGAGGGGGCTGGGGCTGCTGGAGAGACCGGGCAGGTTGTTCCACGGGGCAGCAGGAGGGAGAGGAGCCAGGGCCTGTGGAGCGATGGCTGGTGCTGTGAAAGTGAGTCAGGGCTGGAGCACCCCAGGGTCCTGCTGCTTCCCCTCTCCCGGCCTTCCCTACCAGGGACTAAGGGCCTGAGACAGCAGGGACTGAGGTTTCCCTGAGCCCTTGTGTGCTCTTTCTCCCCAGGAGAAATCGATCCTGCAGATGGGCTCCCTGGACAGCGAGGAGGCAACTGAGGTGCCACTGCAGGTGCCAAAGGAGATCTGGCTCTTGGTGGACCACCTGTTCAAGCATGCTCTCCACCAGGTGAGAGGGAGGGAGAGGGACAGGGAGAGGGCCTCTGTCACACTGGAGCTCTCCTGGTGACCTGGTTCCTCACAAGCACCTGGAGATCAGCCCCAGTTTGGTGTTTACAGGACAAGGCTTTTGCCTGTGCTCAAGGCTGGGTGTCCCAGGGTTCACCTCCCAGTCACCATGTGCCTCAGCATTTGTGGGGAAGGTGACTTTGTCCTCTCCTATGCTGTTTTTGACAGGAGGACCTGTTCCAGACTCCAGGCATGCAGGATGAGTTGGAGCAGATCATTGAGTGCCTGGACACCAGCATTCCTGAGACAATCCGTATCCTTCCGTGATGGATCTCAGCTCTGCTGGCAGAGTTCACTCTCAGGAGAGCTTGTCTGTCACCTTTAGCTGGCAGGGTTCCTGGCAGCGATGGGCTCCCCTTGGTCCCCCCACAGCCTCTCTGAAAGCTGAATCTGTGCTGGCCAAAGCAGCCGGGGGCTCTGGAAGCTTCTGCAGGGCTGTGCCAAGCACAGGAGCTGGGACACTGAGGAGCATGGTCTGGAGAAGAGGCTAACGGAGCAGGGGGCTCCTGTGCAGCCAGAGGGTGGGAAATGCAGTGCAGGGTGGATGGAGCAGTGTGTTTCATGGATGGGGGACAGTGGAGAAGGAGGAGGAGGAGGAGGAGGAGAGGCTAGGCAGGGAACTTGCACGACCTCCTGGGGGATGAGCATCTGAGGAGGGAGGGGATCTCTCTGCTCAGCATGACCCTTGATTCCCAGCGGTGCAGCGGGCAGCAATCACTCTGTGGCTGAGGCTCTCCTCATCTTCCTGGAGGCTCTGCCGGAGCCTGTGATCTGCTACGAGCTGTACCAGCGGTGCCTGGATGTGTCCCACAGCAGCCGGCTGTGCCGACAGGTACGGGGCTGTGCTGACGTGTGGGGCTGCTGCCGTGGGCTGGGCCGTGGCCCTGGGCCCGCTTGGCTCCTGCTCCCTAGCCAGGGGCTGGCAGTGGCTCTGGGGAGTAGGCAGCTCTTCCAAAGAGACCCCAAGTGAGCCCTGTCTCACCCCGAGCACATGGGGAACAGGAGCCTGAGGAGGGGCCGAGCCTCCCCTGGTCCTGAGGGGTTGAGCACCTGCTCAGAGCTACAGTTCCTGTCCTTCCATGGAGGACTGTGCATGGCTCTTAAGAGCTGGTGGGGCAGGCCAAGCTTGTCCCTGAGCAGAGGGGGAAGTTTTGGGGCAGTGAGAGCTGGGATCTGGCTGGAAACAAGCAGGAAGCAGCCCCAGGGCAGTGGGGGCTTTTTCCTGGTGACACAGCTTTCCTTGAAGCAGTGTCACCAGGAGCCACAGCCCACAAGTGCCGTCAGCACTGGGCTGCAGCTGTGGTAAGTTGCTCTGGAGCCCGGAGTGCCACGTGCCCAGGCTGCAGCGGTGGGAGCTGGGAGAGCTTCCTGACCCCATTTCCTTGCAGGTGATCCTTCAGCTGCCGAGCTGCCACCGCAACGTGTTTCGGTACCTAATGTCCTTCCTCCGGGAGCTGCTCAGGTACTCGGAGGACAACAACGTCAGTGCCACCATGATCGGTGAGTGTTGTTCCTCTGCAGCTCTCGCTCCATCCCAGCCACTTCCTGCACCTCCCGAGATCTTTGTTCCTCACCAGTGACGGATTTTACCTGCCTTCACAGCCGCCCTGTTCTCCAGCCTCCTCCTGCGCCCTCCGCCCAACCTGATGGCCAGGCAGACCCAGCAGGACCGCCAGCGTGCCATCAACTTCCTCTACAGCTTCCTGCTCACCGGGGACGAGGAATGACTCCTGCCGTGTGCCAAAGCCGGGGCCCGCGCTCCAGCCGGGCCTCACAGCTCCGAGGGGTAAAGGCTCGAAGCTCTCCAAGTGCCGTGTTTACAGTCGGAAGGGACGCGTTCCCCCTCCCTGCCACGCCATACCCCACGCTGCAGAGGACCTGCACACTCATTGCACTGCCATCCACCTCCGGAGCCTCCGGCTTCTCCGCAGGAGCCAGGTGGATCTGCCGATAGCCGAGCACTGTGCCAGCACCCATCGTCCCGTGGCAGTACCGCCAGCTCCCCGAGTCACGCTTCTCTCCGTGTCACCCCCATCTCCCGAGAGCTGCTGTGGAGAAGGGAGGGGATGGCTGCTGCTCTCGGGAGCCGTGGCACACGACGTCCCTCCAGTGCCGGGTACCTGTGCTGGTGGTGCACCACCCCAGACTGGTGTGGGACATGTGCCACCCTCTGCCACACAGCCCACAGCTGGGGACAGTGATCACTGTGCCGTGGACAGTGCTGACCCAGGAAGGTTGTTTGGACGTTCGGCCTCTCCCCTTTGGCAGGGCCTTTCCCCTCTCCCTTCCCTCCCAGGACACAGGGCCCTGGCACACGGGTCTGTCCCTGCACCCCCCACTCTGCCCTCACTCTCCTCTCCCTTCCCTGCCCCAGCTTGCCCTGGGGACACAGGATGGTGGGTGGCTCGCAGTGGCCAGGGTCAGGCAGAGCCACGAGCTGCCCTCTGCTCCTCATGGGCTGTGCTGTGCATCTGGAGCAGGATGGAACTGCTGTCCCTCCAGCCCAGCCTACAGTGTGGGGGTAGGACAGGCTGGGTGCCCAGGTGCCACTGGATGGAGTCCATTCTCTCCTCCCCCGGGTGCTAGCAGAGGGTGCAGGTTTTTGGGGTGAAAGGAGCCAGAAATGCTCCTCGGGGGCCAGAGGAGCAGCTGGGGGGCTGTGCTGGGGTGCTGCAGTGCAAGGATCACACACAGCTGGCTGAGGGGACAGCCCTGGGGCTGGTGACTGAGGGTACAAGAGTGGCCTGTCCCACTGAAACACTAAGAGGCCTGTGGGGCCACGTGGCCTCAGGTGCGGGAGGCCAAAGCCAAGGGGAGGGGGCTGCGGTCGCAGAGCCCCCACCAGTGCCTGGGCTTAGCCCAGGGTGTCGTGTGGCCCTGCGGTCCCCGTGCACTGGCTGAGCTGCTGCGGGCTCCCCTCCCTTCTGCCTTTTTCTTTTCCTTAAAATTTTTAAATTACATAATTTATTGGGAAACTGTTCGTTCCAAATAAACCTCCGTTGTGCAAGGCCTGGGGGCTGCTCCGGGGGCAGCCGAGGGCTGAGCTCTCCCCCAGCCACTCCCGCAGCATGCTGGCACAGCTGGGGACAGTGACACACTCTGGTGCCGCGGGTTCCTGCTGCTTGAGCTCCTGGGGGCACCCCTGATGTGCTGCCACCGTGCAGCCCAGCGCCGGGGGCCCGTCCGGCAGTGGGTGGTGGCACGTACCACACCGGGATGGACAGGGCACTGGGTCCGGCCAGGGCAGGGCGTGCAGCAGGATGCTGGTGCCGTGTGGCACGTGGCGTGGGCAGCCCTGAGCAGTGATGCCTGCGGTGCCCGAGGCCCTGCTGGGCCAGCAAGGAGAGCGCTGGTGGAGAAAGCCCGCGCGTCCTGCCGCAGGAAATGGCGGCCGGTGTCATCCCCATCTGCTTCCTGCCGGCTCCTTGGGAGCAGGGCTGTGCCTGGGCAGCTGCTCCCGTGCTGTCACGGAGGGGACCAGCGCAAGGTGCCGGCATTGTTCCCGCGGCCACCACATTCCTGCCACTGCCGGCGGAAATGCCGGAGCGAGCGCGAAGGCCTGACGCTCCCTGGGGATGGGACAAAGCCTGGGCCTGCCCATCCTCCTCCTCGGGAGGGCACAGGGATCCTTGTGGGGGACCCTGGAGGCTGCTGGGGCGCAGCTCTGGGGGTCTCACACGTGCATCAGCCCACCATGACCATGGGCACTGAGGGACGCTGGTGGTGCCCAGGTGGCGGGGCTGGAGGAGCTGGTGGTGTCCCACAGCCACCCCGCACATCCAGTGCCAGCCCGAGGTGGGCAGTGAGCTCTCCCTGTTCCCCCTGGGGGCTGCAGGGCTCCTCTCCCAGTGCCCCTGGCATCCCTGCTCAGTGAGCTGGGGCCTGGCAGACCCCATCCTTGCCCTGCCGGGACCGACCCTGCACACCCAGGGACAGGACTGCCCTGTGCCCCTCTGCCCGTGTCCCCAGCACTGCCCCTGTGCCCGTTGCCCACTCTGCCCCAGCTCCCTGTTGCAGTGCAGGGGCTGTGGCACTTCCATGGCACACAGGGCACAGGGAGCGCGGCCGAGCTCAGCGGCTCCCACCTGCCTGCGGGCAGCGGGCCAGGCCAGGAAGAGCCAGAGATTCCTTAGGTCTCCCGGCCCAGAAGCCTTTTCCTCCTTCCACGCTGGCCACAGCCCAACCGGGAGGTCCTCCCTGGCCTCCTTCTTCCAGGTTGGCGCAGGAGGACTGGGGTCAGGGCTCAGCTGTGCAGCCCCTGGCCACAGCCCAAGCACTTGGGGCTGGGCGATGCCCGGGGGCCGTGGGGCATCGCTGCCTCGCAGGCACGGCCACCGCAGTGCTCCAGGGGCCTCCTGGGCCCCCAGGGGCCGTGGGGCATCGCTGCCTCGCAGGCACGGCCACCGCAGTGCTCCAGGGGCCTCCTGGGCCCCCCGCTGCCCATCCTGCCCGTGCCAGGCAGGGACCTCACCGCATCTCCTGGGCAAGGTGCCTGCTGCTGCAGCTGGGGAGGCAAACCATGGGCATTGAGGGGGGTTTGAAGTGCAGGGGGAGAGCCCTCCCAGTTCAAACCAGTAGCAGCAGCACTGTAGGCTGGCAATGAAAGAACGATAACCCCCCCCAGCATCCCAGAGCTGGGCACCACGTCCCGCCCTGCTCCAGCTCTGGGAGGCTGCTGGGGCTGGAAAACAGCATGCGGGCAAGGACAGGGCTGGGCAGTGAGCAGGCAACCCTTGCCCACCCACCCAGACCATCATGGGGGCACCGGCGGTGGCGCCGGGGGCTTGTGGGGTGGCCAGCAGGGGTGAAGGTGTGTGGCAGTGGCTCCTGGGGTGGCCGTGAAGCAGGGTGAGGGTGGCAGGGTCTCTCAGGGCAGCTGGCAGTGGCCCCACGGAGTGGCGGTGGTGGCTCTCAGAGCCCTGCAGGGTGGCACTGGTGACTCTCAGGGGCCTGCAGGGTGGCAGTGGTGGCTCTCAGGCTGTGCAGGGTGGCTGTGGTGGCTCAGGGGCCCTGCAGGGTG
>VZRQ01000754.1:435527-451046 GCA_013397975.1 Machaerirhynchus nigripectus
CCCCCCGCCCACAGTCCCCTCCAGCCCCCCCAGCCAGGCAGTGTCTCCAGAGGGGTCGGTGTGTGGGGCACTGCCCACAGCCTCCATTCCAGAGGGCAGCGGGGAGAGAAATCGGGAATGACTTTGGGCCCAGGAGGAAGGGAGAGGTGGGAAAAGGGGTTGAGGTTTGGGGGTTTTTCTCGTTACCCTGCTCTGATCTGATTGGTGATAAATATATAAAAGGGGAGATTTAGATCAGATATTGTGGAGAAATTCTTGGCTGTGAGGGGGGTGAGGCCCTGGCACAGGGGGCCCAGAGAAGCTGTGGCTGCTCCTGGATCCCTGGAAGTGTCCAAGGCCAGGTTGGATGGAGCTTGGAGCACCCTGGGATAGTGGAAGGTGTCCCTGAGGTGGAACAAGATGAGCTTTAAGGTCCCTTCCAACCCAAACCATTCCATTATTCCATGGTTTTATGAAATTCAGTAATTTCCCCAAACTGAGTCTGTTTTACCCGTGCTGGTACCCGGTGACATCCTGGTCCTCACCTCCATCTTTTCCTTGTATTTTCCCTCCCTGCCCAGGTGAGGAGGGAGTGATGCAGTAGCTTTGGGGACACCTGGCCAGGGTGAGCCCCCCACAAGTTGGGTGACATCAACCCTCAAAAAGGTGGATGACAAGTGCAACTGCACCCTGGGACGGCCCCTGCCAGCGGGGTGAGGGGGGTGGCCCTGACAAGGTGTGGGGGCAAAGAGGGGTCTATGGGNGGGGGGCTGTAGGAGGAGCTGGTGGCTGTATTGGGTTGGCGGGGCTGTAGAAGGGGCTAAGGAGGGGTGTGGGGGTGTGAGGAGGGGCTGTACCGGGTGTGTGGGTGCCATGTCAGCCCCACACGTGTCTGTGGTACCACGGGAGGGGCACATCCCCTGGCCCTGTTCCAGCCCTGTTGCCTGTGGCCCCTCGCCCCAGCCAGGTTCTCCTGCAGCCCCCGCTTCTGGCACAGTGTGGGCTCAGCGCTCCCCGCCAGTGCTGTGCACCCCCAAAGGGGGGCTGCTCCTCCGCGGGAGCCAGGAGCTGCAGCCTCACCCCTTCAGCCCGGCTGCCGGGCTCCGTGGTGCAGCGAGGACCCCCCAGCCCGCCCCTGGGCAGGCATCCCCAGGCACACCCTGCCTGCCGGGGCACCCCAGGGATCCTGGCAGCATCCCGGTGCCACCAGCGGCTTCCGCATTCCTGCGCCCGCACGCCCTCCCCGCGTCCTGTTTGCCGGGCGCGTCAGCCCGGCCTGAGTCACCCCGCGGCCTCTGCAGGTGACGGAAGGCCAACAATAGCCCACAAAGGGAGGATGTCCCCCCAAAGCCTTCCTCCGGCTCGTCTTCGAGGAAACCTCCCGCGGGAGGGACGGGCCCCACCGGACGCACGGCGGACAAGGAGCTTCGTCCTGTTGACGCTGGCTCGGAGCGACACGCGGCCCCGGGGGTCCCCAGGGACGGCCCGTGCCGCCCCCCGCGCTGGGCGAGGAGCAGGAGGATGCCATCGGGATGATGGCATCGGGGATGGCACTGGGTACGATGGCAATGCAGGCTGGAGCTCAAGTGGTGGGAATGAAGGGGCGGGGACCCCCTCGCCGTGCGGACCCCCTTGGGAGTGGGGTGCAGCCATGCGGTGAGGGGTGCAGCCCCCGGCCCCGCAGGAACCAGGCAGGGAGGATGAAACATCATTAACGCGTGTCACTAACGATCCGGGTGCCAGCAAAGTGCTGCCTCAATGTCCCCACGCACCGCGTCGCATCGCTGGGAAACAATCAGTGCAGCTTTGGTGTCCCCCTCCCACCCGTCCCTGTTCTGCCCCTGGTGGGGATCCCCACTGCCCCTTCCTGGGCTCCTCTCTCGCAGGGGGCACCAGCGCGTGATGGGGACACCGGCAGCCTCAAGGCACTCGTGACACGAGCGTTCCAGGGCTCAGCCGGAGGCACCGGGCGGCGAGGGGAGCGCCCGGCCCTGCTGCTGCCGGAGCTGCAGGGTGCTTAGGGGCAGGGCACAGGACAGCGGGACACGGGACAGGGGTCTGTGCGGCTCCACGGCGCAGTCCTGGTGCCACCTCGTGGTGAGCAGGGTCCCAGTGCCACAGCTGGACAGTCGGAGCGGTGTCACGGCGGGGGGAACGGTGGCACTGCCGGACAGGCGGGCATGGACGCACCGGACAGTGTGGGGACACAGCCGGACAGTCCCTGAGGGGACACAGCCGGACAGTTCAGTGACACAGCTGGACAGTCAGTGTGGTGACACAGCCGGACGGTCACTGCAAGGGTAGGGTGGGTAAACACCTGCCTGACCAACAGGCCATGCAGTGCCACTGGAAGAGGCCGCAGCTCGGAGGGTTCGTGGTCCCCACACAGACCCAGCTTTGTCCGGCCTCGAGGCCGAGCCTGTGAGAGCTGGGGTACAGGGACCCCAGGCCCAGGAAGAGGGGTCACATACCAAAGATCTCCATGGGTTGTGATGAGCAACAATCCTGTAGGGAGTGCTCTGGGAAGCCTGGGTGGGGATGTGAGGCTGTGGGGACAAACTTTTGGCAGGGCCCATTGCAACAGATCAAGGCAGGGTGGTTTTAAATTAAAGAGGGTTGGTTCGGATTAGGTACAGGGAGGAAATCCTTCCCTGTGAGGGTGGGGAGGCCCTGGAAAAGAGAAGCTGTGGCTGCCTCATCCCTGGAAGTGTCCAAGGCCAGGCTGGAAGGGGTTGGAGCAGCTTGGAATAGTGCAAGGTGTCCCTGCCCATGGCGGGGGGTCAAAACAAGAGGAACTCTAATGTCCTTTCCAGACCAAACCATGACCTGTCCTGGGTGGGGACGTGCATTCACCCCTGAAGATCTGTGTCCATGCCAGGGATGGACACCTCCAGTGCCTGTGGCAGCAGGTCTGCCCCTCTCCCAGCCTTTCCCTCCACAACCAGAGTCATTAAGGGTGCTGGAGGAAGTGCCTGTGCAATCAGTGACAGCCCTCGGGGTCAAGGCTCCTTATGATGAAGATAATGAGGTTTTAGCAAGGCAGATGCCCGGAGGTGCAGAGCTGGTGGGCCTGGCGGGACAAAGGGAACATCCCAGCAGGATCCTGCCATGGAGCACAGGTCCCTGTGTCAGCAGGGGCTGCCGGTCCCGGGCACTGGACAGGGCTGGTGCCCACCTGCATGGCTCCGTGTCCTGTGGAGGAGGAGGGGCGGCCTGGGGCTGGCTGGCTTGGGGGGCATCTGGCCCTCACCCCAGAGAGCCCATGGCAGCTCTCCAGAGCTCTGGAACACAGGGGTTCCCCAGGGAGCAAAGCCTGAGCTCTCCCTGGCCATCAGGTGGTGCCAGGCTTAGCTGGCACGCTCCCACCTCTGCTCCCGCAGGATCTTTGGACTTTGAGCTGATTTTGCTGTTTGCTTTTATTTAGCAGCGGAATTCCAAAAGGACAACAAACCCTGCTCCCCACGCCCTGTATCTGCTGGGGCCTCGTCCCTCCCATCCCGCATCCCTCTGCCCCTGGGGCAAAGGCACAGGAGGAGGGACCTGCCACGCACAGTGTCCCCTTGGTGCCACGGCCAGGGCAGCCATGCGCCCCCCGCTCTGGATCGCAGCCTGGGCGCTCCTGCTCCACGGTACGGCCGGCGGTGGGCTGCGGGGTGGGCACTGGGGTGGGACCCCCAGGAACCAGACACGGAGAGCGTGGGATGTCCCAGCCACAGCTCTGGGGGAAGCAGGGCAGTGCACCCCGCGGTAGGAGCCAGACTGTGTCACGGGGCTCACCCTGCCCAGCTGCTCCAGGGATGGTCAGGAGCAGAACCCCCAGGGTGCAGAGACCGGGTACCCAAGGCCCCTCACGCTGAGGATGACCCCATCCTGCATTGTCCCACGGACCCAAGCCATGTGCCCTTGGCCAAGGTGAGATGCCAGGTGCCAGCTGGTGATGGAGAGCCCGGGAAGTGGTGGTGGGACCCTGTGCCAAGCAGCCCTGGGGAGAGGCCAGGTCTGGCCGGACACAGCCCCGCCGTCAGCCAGCTCCTTGCACGGCCCCAGTGCTGGGATGCTCTGGGCAGGCTCCTGGCAGCCCCTCTGTGCTGGGCACCAACTGCTCCCCGTGACAATCCCACTGTGCCAGGGGCACCGGCAGATTTACTTCCTCTTGAACCAGGGGATGATACTGGTTTTCACCCATTATTCCTGGGGCTAAAAACACCGGGTTTTGCAAAAAGCCCCAAAGCTGGGCTGGCTGGTGTTTGGGGCTGAGGACGAGGGTCACAGCTGCCTGGTGCAGTTCTGGGCTGGAGCAAAGCGCCAGCAGGCCCCCAGGCTGCAGCCTGAGGCTCCCAGGTGTTGCCGTGCCCACAGGCTGTGCTGCAGGGCGGGTGCCACAGGCTCCTTCCACCAGGAATGACATCCGGGACTGCTCCGCGGACCCACCGGTGAGCCCCGCCCTGCTCCCCCTCCCTGTTCCTCAGACCCCCGGCATGGGGTCCCCCCCAGTCTCAGCACGTCTCCCTGTGCCACCAGTACCTGCCACCGACGGCCACCAACACGACGGCGCGTCTGGCCGCGCTGCGGGGCACCATGCGGGCCCACGGCGCCCACGCCTACATCGTGCCCTCCACGGATGCCCACATGGTAAGGCAGGAGTCCCCCGCGCCCCCGGGGAGCCGCTCCCCGCCGGCGGCCGCCTCCGCCTCTCACGGCTCCATCCCGGCTCCAGAGCGAGTACATCTCCGAGCGGGACGCGCGGCTGGGCTGGCTCACCGGTTTCACCGGCTCTGCAGGTGAGGGCATCCCCCAAACCCTCGGGGGGCTGGCACCTGCCTGCTGCTCCTCATCCCCGGGGATCCATGCGTATGGCATGGTCCCGCTCCCTTAGAGCCTCTGGGGGCCCCTGCCAGCTGCAGGGAGAGAGAGAGAAGTGAGCCCTGAGCCCCCGCTGCTGTCCCAGGCACCGCTGTGGTGACGCAGGACAAGGCTGCCCTGTGGACTGACAGCCGCTACTGGACCCAGGCAGAGCGGGAGCTGGACTGCAACTGGGAGCTGCAGAGGACAAGTCAGTGGGGGCAGGATGGGGGCTGCTGAGTCTCCCCGCTCCCAGGGCCCGCCCAGCCCCTGCCACAGCCCCCTCTGGGCTCCGCGTGGGCTGTGACACAAAACTCGCGGTGCCACCCAGCTCTCCCCTGCAGCCTCGATCGAGTCCATCGGGATGTGGCTCCTGAAGGCGGTTCCTGCGGGGGGAAACGTCAGCTTGGACCCCTTCCTCTTCTCCATCGGTAGGGCTGGCTGACACTGGGGTCACCCTGCCCGCGGGAGGGCAGCCCCCGGGTGCGGATGTACCAGGAGCCCCAACCTGCGGGCTGCTCACCCCCAGACACCTGGAACAGCTACAGCCGGGCTCTGCACGGCTCCGGCCGGACCCTGCTCCCCCTCGAGACCAACCTTGTGGATCAGGCATGGGGTGAACAGAGACCCCTTCCCTCCTCCAGCGAGATCTACAGCCTTCCAGCAGAGTTCACAGGTCGGACCCCAGCCTCCCACGGCTGCTGGGTGGGCGCTCACCCACAGCACCCCAAGCCTGGGGCCGCGGTGGTCCCTGCACTGAGCCCACCGCTTGCCCGACTCCCAGGGAGCAGCTGGCAGGAGAAGGTGGCCGGGATCCGGCAGCGGATGGAGCAGCACGTGCGACACCCCACAGCCGTGCTGCTGTCGGGGCTGGAGGAGACGGCCTGTAAGTACCCCGGTGCCGGGGTGGTGCCGCGGCAGGTGCCGTGGGCTCGAACCCTGGGGCTGGGAGGGCAGCGGCAGTCGCAGGCGCGGAGGTCTCGTTCCTGGCAGGGCTCTTCAACCTCCGCGGAGATGACATCCCCTACAACCCCGTCTTCTACTCCTACACCCTCCTGACCAACACGACCATAAGGTGGGCAGCACATCCCCGTGGGCACGGGGCATGGAGGGGGCTCACTACCCACCCCCCTTCCACCCTTCCTTTCCTGAGCCAGCCCCCATGGGACCCTCCTCTCAGCCCCGTTGCCCCCATCCCCAGAGCCACCACATCCTGCCATGCCCAGCCCCACTGACGGTCCCAATGGGCCACACACCTTTCGCAATGCATCCCCTGCTCCCAGCCCAGGGCACGGCACACTCCCTTTCCTCACAGCCTGAGTTCCTCCCATTCCCAGCCCCGCATCCCCTCTGAGCCCCCCAAGTCCCTCCTCTCTGCTGGCGTGGCCGGGCTTGGGGGGACCAAAGGCAGCAGGTGACCACCACATCCTGCTCCCTCCCCAGCCTGTTCGTGGAGGGCTCCCGGCTCTCGGCGGCGGCGCGGGAGTCCCTGCGCTCCGGCTGCCCGGGGCCGCTGTGCGTGGAGCTGCAGGAGTACGGGCAGGTGAGCGCCCAGCTGCGCCGCTACGCCCAGGGCAACGTCACCGTGTGGCTGGGCACCGAGTACACCACCTACGGCCTCTACGGCATCATCCCCCAGGTGGGCACCGAGCCTGCCCGTGGGGCACGTGGGCCCTGCAGGCGCGGGCATGGCCCCATGTCACGGCCTTGTGGCTGGCCCTGGGGCCTGAGGGGATGGGCAGCTGTGCCACCTCCTGCCTGCCCTCACAGGAGAAGCTGCTGGAGGAGAACTACTCGCCCGTCATGATGGCCAAGGCTGTGAAAAACACCCATGAGCAGGAGATGCTGCGAGCTGCCCACGTAAGGGCTGTCCCCGTCCCCACAGTCCCCTGCAGACTGGGGGCAGACCGGAGGAAGCAGGGTGCTGATGCCCCCTCCCCGGGCACCCCCAGGTCCGGGACGCGGTGGCCATCATCCAGTACCTGCTGTGGCTGGAGAAGACAGTCCCGCAGGGGCAGGTGGACGAGTTTTCGGGGGCTCAGCACATCGATGCACTTCGCTGGTCAGTGCTGCCCCCCAGGTCTGCCTCGCCCAGCAAAGGGCAGCCGGGGACCCCCAGCACCTCCCTTCCTCCCTGCTGCCTTCCAGGGCCCAGGAGCACAGCCGCGGGCCCAGCTTCCAGTCCATCTCGGCCAGCGGGCTCAACGCAGCCCTGGCCCACTACAGGTACGGCTGGGGCAGTGGTGGGCAGTGGGCAGGGGGCGGTGGGCAGTGGGCAGCTGGGAGAGGGCCCTGACCCCCTCCCCTCGCAGCCCCTCCAACGGGAGCAGCCGGACACTGTCTGCAGGCGAGATGTACCTCTTCGACACCGGAGGCCAATACCTGTGCGTAGCTCTGGCCTGACACCCCGCACCGCCCCACATCCAGGGGCCCCCAAAGCCAGCCCTGGGGCTGCATCAGCCCCGTTCACGACCCCCCTTTGCAGGGACGGGACAACAGACATCACTCGGACAGTGCACTGGGGTGAGCCCACCCCCCTCCAGAAGGTACCAGCCCCTCCCATGTCAGCCAACATCCCCCCNGCACCCCCTGTGATGCCCAGCACCCCCCTGCACCGCCTAGCACTCCCTATGGCACTCAGCACCACGGTCCTGGCCAGGGCTGGATGTGCAGGGGTGGGTGTCTGGGTACCACCCTGCTGACCCCTGGCCATGCCCCACAGGAAGCCTACACCCGTGTGCTGATGGGCAACATCGACCTCTCCCGCCTCGTCTTCCCGTCCAACACAGCAGGTGAGTGCCAAAGGCAGCCCTGGCCCTGCACAGAACCCCTGGCACAGGGAGCAGGAGGGCACTGGGGAGCCCCATAGGCTCCTTGGCCCCCATCCCACCTCTTTGTTCCCCAGGGAGAACAGTGGAGTCCTTCGCCCGCCGGGCGCTCTGGGATGTTGGACTCAACTACGGCCACGGGACCGGCCACGGCATCGGCAACTTCCTCTCAGTCCACGAGTGTAGGTGCCACCAGCACTGGTGCTGGGCGTGTGGGCTGAGCTACAGGGACAGGGACGAGGACAGGAGCTCGCTGGGGGCTTCTCATCACCCAGCAGAGCCTCTCTAAGGGGCAGGAAAATCCCTACTTGCAGCATGTTGCGGTCTTTGCCAGGGTGGACCCATGATCCTTGCCAGGGTGACTACATGGTCCTTGCTGGGATGATCCTATGGTCCTTGCTGAGGTGGTCTCAAGGTCCTTACTGGGATGAGCCTCGTTGTCCTTGTAGTGGTCCTTGCCATGGTGGCCCCACAGTCCTTGCCTTGGTGGCTCTGTGGTCCTTGCTGGGGTGTCCCTGCAGCACGTGCCACCCCCAGAGCTCCAACCCACCCCATGTCCCTGCAGGGCCCGTGGGTTTCCAGTCCAACAACGTGCCGCTGGAAGCCGGCATGTTCACCTCCATCGGTACGTCCCAGCACCCGGCTCGCCGGGACCACCCCGGGCACAGAGCCCAACCAGGGACGGGCTGTCCGCTCTCAGCCCCGCTCAGGGGCCAGATCCAGCCCTGCTGGGGTGGGCTGGGGGAACCTCTGGGGTCGAGGGCTCACCAGGCATCTTCCTGGCCCTCAGAGCCCGGGTATTACCGGGATGGGGAGTTCGGGATCCGCATTGAGGACGTCGCCCTCGTGGTGGAGGCAGAGACTGAGGTAGGGCGATGGGGATGGGGTGACGGGGGGACAGGGGTGGCACAGCGTGGGGGCCTGCATCGAGTCAGGGGTGGGAACAACTCCAGGGGGGTTGGGGACACCCAATGACACCTCTCCATGGCAGCACCAGAGCGGGGAGAAGCCTTTTCTGACCTTCGAGTTGGTGTCCCTGGTGCCCTATGACCGCAACCTCATCGACCTCAGCCTCCTGTCCCCAGAGCAGGTACGGGGCTGTGCTCAGGGTGGGGAGCAGAGCACGGGTGCGAGGTCAGCACAGGGGGCTGGGGAGTGGATGCAGCAAAAACCAGGACTGTGGCATGAGGCTGGAGTGGGTAAATGAGGACAGAGCAGGGATGGATGCGTGGATGAAGAGGGGCAATGAGCTCTGCAAATGGGGCCAGTGGTCGGGGTGTGGGGCAGCTGGACGGGGAGGGCCAAAGGCGAGGCAGCATCCAGGCCACCCCCCCGCAGCTCCCCGTGGTGCCTGGCTGCAGGTCCGGTACCTGAACTCCTACTACGAGAGGATCCGGGCGCACGTGGGGCCGGAGCTGCGGCGGCAGCGGCTGGAGGAGGCGTACGAGTGGCTGCAGGAGAGCACCCAGCCCTTCCCGGTGAACGGCGCCGGCACCGCCGCCGCGGGCACGCTGGCCCTCGCCTCGCTGCTCTCGGTGCTGCTCAGCGGGCTGGGGGCCTGAGCCCGCACCGACGGCCCCTCCACCCCCTCCCACCACGGCCGGGGCTTCCCCTGCGCTCACTTCCTCGTTTGGCTGTATTCTCTTTGCTCGTTTGTGATTAAACACGAGCAAGGCGGGCCCTGCTGTGCCCTGCTGTGCCCTGCTGTGCTGCACGCTGCCTCGCCGGCGGGGGTAGGGCTGCAGTCCGG
Source organism: Machaerirhynchus nigripectus (assembly GCA_013397975.1). NCBI lineage: Eukaryota > Metazoa > Chordata > Aves > Passeriformes > Dicruridae > Machaerirhynchus > Machaerirhynchus nigripectus. Next base: position 444,927 of record VZRQ01000754.1, read on the forward strand.
CCCCCAGCCCGCCTCCTGTGACCCTGCATGTGCCACCTGTCCAACCCTGGGGCGACCAAGCCAACGCCGACAGTGAGGAGATGGATTTGGGCAGATTGTAGTTCTGGGGCAAAAGATGGAGAATTTGTAGTGAGAAGGTGCAGGGCAGCCAGCCCAGCCAGGGATGTCCCCGCGGGTGCCAGCAGCGGGGTGACCGTGAGCATGTCCCACCTGGGTGAGATGCCGAGCGGGGAGCACCTGTGGCTACGGGGGACATCCCCGACCAAGTGTCACACAGAGGGCTTGGCTGTCACGTCCCAGGCGCGGGGGTGGGCACGACAGAGGGTTTGGGGACTGTCACCTTTTGCAGGGGGGGACACACGATGCCCATCTGCAGATGGTTAAAGGGCGGCACCACCGAGGGGCGGCAGCACTGCCGAGGGGAGGCAGGGCACGGCCGAGAGGTGCCAGGCGCAGACACCGTCCCCACCCAGGGGCCCTGGGCAGGGCAGCAGCTCGGTGGAGGGTTTCCTTCCTCCTGCCCCAGCCCGCGCCTCGCCAGCCACCCCGAGCACGGCTGCAAGCGCCTCTCATGTGACCGCGAGCTTCCTGTGCGCTGCCGGCTCGGTGCCGGTGCCCCGGGACGGGACGGGACGGGACGGGACGAGACGCGCTCGGCGCTGCGGGACGCTGCCCTCGCCGCCGGCCCCCGCGCCATGCTCCGCCGCAAGCCCTCCAACGCCGGGGACAAGGAGCCGGGACACAGGAAGGTGAGTGCTGGCGGCATCCAGCTGCCCTCAGCATCGCAGATGTCCCGGCACATCCAGCGCTGTCCCAGCCTAGGCTGCCGGGGGATGCTGAGCAAGAGGGCTGGTGCCGGGGGACTGGGGCAGGGCCCCGGGGGCTGGGACAGCGGCCCTGCCATCAGTCCATCTCTCCTGCCGCCAGCCACTGCGGCCTCACCAGTGCGTGGTCCCGGCCTTGTCCACTGCCCACTCTGGCTTCCACCCCGTTGGGATGGGTGGCTGGGATGCACAACCCCCGGGATCAGCTTGGGTGCCAGCTCGGGTGCCGGTGGGACCCGTGGGGCTGTGTTGGGGGAGGCCGTGCCCCCCTCTCTCCACGGCCTCCCCAGGCGTGGGCGGCCGCCCGTCATTTCCTGGGGGCCGTGGCCGCGCTGGCGGCTGTGCAAGGTGCTGCGGTCGGGCTGCAGCTCCATCACGTGCGCCAGCCGCTTCCTCCGGCAGCCCCGCTCCGAGACCGGAGCCGCAGGAGCCCCAGCTGCCGCTGTCCCGGCCTCTCGAGAGCCCCCCGCATGGCACGGCCCTGTGCCACCCTGTGGCCGAAGGCTGGAGGCTGAAGTCACCAGCGGGGGCCAAAACTGGCTCCTCATCCCCCGCCAGGTCTCGCATCAGCTGGCACTTCAGCTCCTGCCAAGCTTTGCTGGGCTGGCATCGGCATCAGCAAGTCACCGCGGGGAGCAGGGGCAGTGCCTGGTGCGGGGTCCTGCCCGTGACGGGCACACACCCTGCCCTGGCAGCTCCTCCGTGCTGGCGAGCTCCCGCAGGAAATCTGGGTGAAGTCCCCCTCCCCGCAGTGGGGTGGTCCATCCAGCCCGGCCAGTCCCAGTGGGCATCCCCTGCCCTTGCCCAGCCACAGCCACTCTCACTTCCCCCTCCCTGTCCTGCTCCGGGAGAGCCTGGCGCCCTGACTCACATCCCACTGCCAGGCTCTCCATGGCTCCTCCAGCCCCAGGGCAGTGCCTTTCCCAGCTGCAGAGCTGTTTTATCTCAGCAGTGAAGCCCTGGGGGGTTCAGTGCACCTGGATCGGGTGGATTCAGGGCACTGCGGTGGGAGCAGGGCAAAAGCCAGCATCCCCTCTGCTGCATAAAGCCACAGCGGGTGGGCAGCTGGGTGTCACACCGAGAGCCAGCACTCTGCAAGGAACGGCAAATCCAGGTGCTCAGGGATGCTCGGAGGGGCCAGTAGGAGAATAAAGAGAGGGGACAGCACAGGGCCAGGCTCTGCAGGGCTGGGAGGGGCCTTGGCCGCCACAGGAGCTGGCAGAGCTGCTTGAGAACGGAAATCCCTGGTGGTGGTGGCAGCGAGCACCGTGGCGTGTGCTCCGAGGGCCTCAAGAGGGCTGGCGGTGGCAGCCGAGCTCAGCGTGCCCCAGTGTGAGCACGCTGGTGCTGGCAGCGGGGGGTGGGGGACACCCGGGACCATGTGGCTGTGCTGGCACCAAGGGCGCTCCCAGCGTGGAGAAACCCTTCTCTGTGAGACAGGCACCCGAGGCCGGGGAGAGAAAGGCAGGCAGGGGACACAGGAAGGCTGAAAGGGGCAGGGACAGAGAGGTGCACCAGGACTGAGATCCAAACCCAGCTTTGATGGCTTAGGTGTGGAGGTGGCACCAAGCCAGCTGGTGATGCTGGGAGTGTGCTCTCTGGGCTATGGGGTGACACTCACAGGTGGAACATGGAAACTTTCCGTGCTGGAGCTGACCCTGTGGGCAGCAGCAGGGACATGGCTGCTCTGGTGCTACCAGCCCTGCACTGCCTGCCCAGCTGTGCTGAGAGGAGCTGCGGCGCTGCAGAGCCGTGTGCCAGCGCGGCAGCGTGGCACAGCCCTGGGCTGCTCCCAGCACGGCAGTGCCAGGCTCCACACCAGAGCATCCCTGCCCAGGGAATGCTGTGCCAAGCAGCTGCGCAGGCACCAAGAGCTCTGCATCCCAGTTCTGGGGAGTTCGTGGCACATGGCAGCCCCTGGAAGAGGGCAGACAGGAAAGGCTGTGCCAGCCAAAAAACTCTTCCCAGCACTGGCATCACCCTGGGATGGGCAGAGCTGCCCAAAGGGAGGAGAGGAACTGGGGCAGGGGGTGCAGGAAGAAGGCCTCACACCTTTCCATCTCCCCCCTCACACCTCTGCCCCTGCTCCCAGCTTTCCCTACAGCGTTCCAGCAGCTTCAAGGACTTCAGCAAGTCTAAGGTCAGCTCCCCCGTGTCAAGCGAGGAGTTCAACCTGGAGGAGAACGTGAGTTCCCAGCACCCCCGGGGCAGCACCACCCCTTGACGCATCCTGCTACCCTGGGAACAGCCCGTTTCAGAGCCGGTTTCCCGGAACTCCTGGGCTTACCAGTGGCCCACGTGTCACGGAGCAGCCCCAGGGTGGGATTTGGGATCTCACAGCCCTGTGTGACCCTGCTGAGGCTTGCCCAGGGTGGGGGGCTCTGCCTTCACTCTCCATCTCCCTGGCAGATCCCTGAGGATGATGCCAGCAGTGCCAGTGCTGAGGACGCTGTGCGGAGCAGCGGGACGAAGCTGGGCAGGAAGTGGCGGGCGGTCATCTCCCGCACCATGAACCGCAAGATGGGCAGGATGGCCGTGAGAGCGCTGGCTGAGGGGAAGGTGAGCGGGGCTGTGGGGACACGGACAGGTGAGCGGGGGACAGCTCCCCCTCCCTCGGCCTGAGCCCGGCACCCCCAGCAGGGAGAGGCGGAGGAGGAGGGGTCCCCGTGCCCCCTGTCCCCAGGCAGCAGCGCGGAAGAGCGGAGCCATGACAAGGTGCCCCTGTCGTACCTGGAGCTGGAGGAGGAGGAGGACGGGCGCCCAGCCCTCGGACGCCAGATGTCCAGCGGTGAGGCCAGCCCCGACCGGACACTGGCCCCGGTCCCCAGCCGGGCACATCCTGACCCCCTCCTCTCTGCAGGCAGCGACCTTCCCAGCCCTGGCGATCCCGGGGACAGCCGGCGGCTGGAGGAGACTGTCCCAGCCTACACCGGCCCCTTCTGCGGCCGGGCCCGCGTCCACACCGACTTCACCCCCAGCCCCTACGACAAGGACTCCCTGAAGCTGCGGGTGAGCCACGGCTGCTGCGGCCCTGGGGAGGGAGGGAGGGTGGCTGGGGACCCCCCTGAGGTGGGGGTCTTCCCTGGCTGTCCCCAAGCCTGCGCCCACTGCCATCCCCTGTCCCTTGGCCTAGAAAGGGGACATCATTGGCATCATCGAGAAGCCGCCTGTGGGCACCTGGACCGGGCTGCTCAACAACAGGGTGGGCTCCTTCAAGTTCATCTACGTGGATGTGATCCCTGAGGAGACAGTCCCTGCCCGCAGGAGCCGGGGCTCCAGCCGGAACAAGCGCCTCAAGCCCAAGACCCTCCATGAGCTGCTGGAGCGCATCAACCTGCAGGTGGGGGACAGGGGCGGCGGGGGACAGCAGCACCCAGCTGTGACCGGGCTGCCAGCACTGGGACCAACCCCTCCCCTTCACTATCCCCCACCCGCGTGGGTCCCTCCGCCAAGCACCCCGGGGCACAGAGGGCATTTCTGGGTAATGTGGGGGCAGGTGCCCACCATGGACCCACACTGAGGCGGGAGCCCCAGGCCAGCACTGGGGGTCAGGGGAGGGAGCCAGGGGAGCCACCTGAGCCCCACTCACCCCTGCCCACACCCCACACCCAGGAACACACCTCCACCCTCCTGCTGAACGGGTACCAGACCCTGGAGGACTTCAAGGAGCTGCGGGAGACCCACCTGAACGAACTGCACATCACGGACCCCCAGCACCGCGCCAAGCTGCTGACGGCCGCCGAGCTCCTCCTGGACTACGACAGTAAGAGTCCTGGGGAGGGGTGGGAGACCCCCGAGTCCTGGGGAGGGGTGGGAGACCCCCTGACTGGGCAGCCCGGCAGCACCACTAACGCCACGGCCCCTCTCCCAGCAGCCAGCGAGCCGGAGGACGGTGACACCTCCGAAGCCCTGCCATCGCCCTCAGGGCCCAAAGGGGACATTCCCCGGGACTCCGGCTGCTTCGAGGGATCAGAGACCCTGGATGGCAGCCGGGAGGAGGCCGAGCTGGGGGGTCCCGAGGAGCAGCTGGGGGCTCTCTCCACGGCAGAATCCCCCTGAGCCCGCCGGCACTGCCGCTTCCCGCTCTGGCCCTGACAGTGGGGCTGGACTGGAGGGGACGGCTGCTGGTAGGGGACAGGGGAGCCCCAGCGGTGGCACCTGGGGGCCCGGCTCGGCCCCTGCACCAGAGCCAGATGCTGGGTGGGCACGAGGAGCCCCAGGACATTTTGCACGGCACTGCCTGGCCCCACTGCCAGGGGCTCTGGGCACGCCGGGGCACCGCGCTCCCCGCCAAGACACCGCAGGCGTCGGCTGCTTTTCCCAGGATTGCCAGCAGGCTCAGGAAGGGAGCTGCGGAGGGAAGCCGTGTTTGCAGGCAGCTACAGCCTTCCCTGGACGCTGTCACTGCTCAGCATGGACACACAGAGACCCCCCTCACCCGCCGTGGGGGACAGCAAGGTGCAAGTAACACAGCTAAGACACGCTGGCAGTGTGAGATGGAGAGGCCTGGAAAGGCACAGGGAAGGGGGAAGAGGCAGCTGGCTTGGGGCAGCACAGACACGCAGGGGCTACAGCTCAGCCATTTTCAAACCAATTAAGTTTCCTTCATTGTTTTAAAATTAAAAAAAAATAATAAGAAGAAAAAAATAAAGAACACCCAACCCTCACCCAACTCCTTCCTTCCTTCTGGAGACCCTGACCCGTGCAGGCAGGTCCCGGCAGGCAGCACTCCACACACCGCGTGGAACAGGGAGCAGCAGAGCCAAAAAATACACTTTTTCACACCGAATTGGAGATTTGGTCAGTAGCGTGTTGGGGCGACTCCCACGGGCTGGGGCGCAGGACCCCTGTCCCCGGGGGGAACGGGATGGGGCTGGGCTGGCTGCGGGGCCGTGGCAGGGAGGCTGGAGCTCCTTCCCTGGCACATTGCAGCTGGGAGCAGCTGTGGCAGCTCTGCCCTCTCACCCGGGAGTGGGGGCAGTGCCGGTGCCGCTTTAGCTCCACACCCCTCGCTGCCAGCCACGGCCCGGGCCCAGGGGCAAGGAGCGAGGCGGGAGGCACAGGGAGGCTCCACGGGGAGCAGGATCCCGGCTGCGCCCGCTCCTCACCGCTGCTGGGAGCGGGGTGGCACGAGAGGCCAGGGACGGAGCAGCACGGACACACACGGGACTGGCCAGGCCGGACACCCGCCACCTGCCACCACCCACCGCACCCTGCGGGGAGGGACGGGAGTGCCCAGCGCCCGTGGCGTGGGATGCGGAGCTGCCAGGGCACGGAATGGCCTCTCCTCTACCAG
>VZRQ01000754.1:451075-461636 GCA_013397975.1 Machaerirhynchus nigripectus
AGGCGTGGGGGTCCTGCCAGTGCAGGACGGGGGCTGTGGAGTGGGGGGAGCCCTGCCATGGCACAGAGCTCTCCCACCATCCCCCAGCCTCTCCTCCTCCGCTGAGGACACACAGGTGACCAACACCGCGCAGCCCAGCCCTGGGCAGCTGGCACAATCCTGGGAACATCCAAGGCTGCCAAAGCCAGTCTAGGGTGGCCGAGAACTGCAGAGCAAGGCGAGGGGGGCAGCAGGGGATGCAATGACACAACACAGAATCGGGGCTGAGGTTCTGCAGAGCGGCCGTGCCACCGCCGGGGAGGGCTCAGTGCGGACACCCGGCAGCAAACGCAGCCCCAGCAGCAGCCAGGAGCAGTGGCACAGGCAGACCCCTCCCTGCAGCTCAGTGCACCCTGGCACAACTGCTCTGCGGCCCTCTCCCTCCCTGGAAGCCCCAGGGAGGTGTGAGCCCCAGGGCAGCGTGGGAGGGAGGGACCCCTCACAGCTGCTGCCTTGTTACACCACATGAAAGGGAGCACGGAGAGAAAGCCACCTAAAAACCGCTGCCAGCAGAACTCCTTCCCGCTTGTTCGGGTCCTTTGGGCACCACATCTCCTGACACGCCAACCACAGAACAACGCGACGCACTGGAGGAAGGAGGGAGGAGGGGAGAGAGGACGCTGCTGCCAGATGCTCTCCCCTTCCTGTGGGCATTCCTCAGCAGGAGGGAGCAGGCCGGCCCTGAGGGCCTCGCCTGCTCAGAGCCTGCTCAGAGCCGATCAGCGAAGAGGGACAGCCCCAGCCCTGGCCGGCATGGAGCACCCAGGACAGCCCCCAGAGCCAGAGGCCCGGCCCCAGGCAGACCTGCCTCGGTGGTGGCAGTGCCCCGTGGTGACCAGGGCGTGCCACCCACGCTCGCTGTCCCGTGCCACCACGCAGGGCCAGCGCCACCCGCACCGCGGTGAGTAATGACTAAAGCAAAATGGCCATGGGGAATCAGGTGCCTGCCATCCAGCCCTTCTCCTCCTCTCCTCCACCACTTCCAGCTTTGATTAGACAAAACAAGAAAGTTCTCCCTTCCAAGCAGATGCTAGTGCTCCGCTCGCCCAGCGTCCGGGGAGGGCACCGGGAGCTCCCCAGGCGTTCGCTGCTTCTCCTCTGGCAGCTCGGTGTCGCTCACGGACGGCACAGGGACCTGGGGAGAGAGGGCAGAGTGACCTGCAGGAACACCCCGGTGCACAGCCCGAGCACACAGCCCCCACCGCTCCACTGCTGCCTCCAGCGGTCTCAGCTGGGCTTGGGAAAAGGAGAAACCAGAAACCAGGGCCCACCAACAGGCAAAACAGCAGCTTAAAGAAGAACTGGAGCACTGGACTGCTCCAGCAGAAGTGTCTGGACTGTGTCCACCAGAGAAGCAGCAGCTCATGCCCAAGCAGGAGCAAGCCAAGCCATTTCTCACCATGTTCATGGAATGATTTAGGTGGGAAGGGCATTCTGGAGGTCTCCTGTCAAACCACGTCCTTAAAGCAGAACTAATTTCAAACACAGAGCAGGCTGCTCAGGGCCACGACAGCTTTCTCCAAGGATGGAGATCCCAGGGACAGCCCTGCAGCTCACATGCAGCACCAGAACAAGATGTCTGCAACCTCCCAGCCCTCCCCAGCCCCGCCAAGCTCCATGGGCAACAGCTCCCGAGTGCTCTCATGGCAGGACTGATGTCCAAAACCCCAGCCAGCTGTGATCTCCTTTGAGGAAATCCAAGGAAACCAACACACGCTGGTTTCCAGGGTCAGAGTAAAACAGCTTTTCAGCAGCAGCCCCACCATGTCTTCTTGTCCTTCCCACGTCACACTCCCAGAGCCCCCCCAGCTCCCAAGGGGATCACTCACGGCACTGGGGGGAGGAATGCTGCCATCCTGCTGCTTCATGCCACCCTCCTGGGCCTGCCCAGGGCCCTGCGTGGCCGGGGGCTCCTGCGTGCCGGGCCCCCGCGGGCACGACCCCTCCTGAGCTGTGCTCTCCTCCTGCTGCAGGATGCCCCTTCTGTCCAGGACACTGCAGGGACACAGCCACGCCATCAGACACCCATGTCTCCCCAAATCCCACCTCTCTTCCCAGCACAAGTGCTGGTGGAAGACAAAGGTCAAGGCTGCCCTTGAAGAGCTCACCTGGGGGGCAGGGGCCCGCAGAGCACCTCGCAGCAGTTCTTCACTATGTTGCCGTGGCTGTAGGGATTCTGCACGCGGTTCTTCCCAGTCCAGGACCCCTTAATCTGAAAGAGTTGGGCACAAGCTCAGGTTTACTCCAGGGACTCCCTGCCCCAGCCCCCAGATCCCTGTGTTGTGCACACACTGAGAAAGGGTGACAGCCCAGAGGAAGAGGAAGGCTCTACTCACATCTTCGTTGGTTGTCTGATTCAGTGCCACCAGGAAGGTGTGGAACCCAGTTAACCCCACCACCGACCACAGTGTAAAGAAACAGATGAGCACCTCCAGTACAGTGAGAACAGTTAAGGACTGGGAACAGCCTGAGAGCAGGCCCAGCCCGCCTGTTACTGCCCCCAGAAACACCAACTTCTCTTCCTCTCCCAGCCACTGTTTTCTGTTTTGTTCTCCTCCCAAAAGCCACGAAACTGCTCCCCACATTGTCATCCGGGGGGAAATGCTTTGAAAGACCCAGAGTGGCCTAAGCAGCCACTCCTCAATGCAGCTCCCACTAACCCCCAGCTTTGGAGAAGCCAAGCCCTCGGGACCATGGAAGGATATGTCCCTGGGGTTTCCTTCAACGTGTTCAGAAACCCAATCTTCAGAGATTCTGCGATAAAAAAAGAGAGAGATTTTTTAAATCTGGAACATCCCACTGAGTCCAGTTCCCCGGTTTCACACCATCTGTGGCCCCACTCCCTCCCTCCCAGCCTTCCAGCTTTCCAGGCAGACTCACTCAGTGCTACGTAGACGATGTTGAAGGTGAAGATGTAGATGGTGAGGAGGGAGAGCGAGAGGATGAAGAGGTAGAAGTAGCGGTAGTTCCTCTTCCCCACGCAGTTGCCCACCCAGGGACAGTGATGGTCGAAGCGCTCTGGGGAAGCCAAGATGAAGATTAGCACTGCCCTGGCATGACCCTGCCCACCTCTAGATCCTTGCTCCTGTGTTTCCACCTCAAAAATCCCCTAGACTGACACAAACTGCCAAGTCCAACCCTCTGCTCACTCAGGACCCCACATTCTGGCTTCCTTGCACAAGGTCAGAAAAAGTCCAAAATCGTTTTATAATGAGTCATTTTGCTCATTAAGACGGAGTTTGAGCTTGACCCCTCATGTGCCTTCTCTCCCTGGGTACAACGGCCACAGCACATGGGTTAGATGAAGGCCTGGGGTCCCCAAGTTCTTACCCTGGAACCCTCTCCTAATCAGGAGAGGGTTCAAGGAACTGCATACACACACAAAGGCTGGGAATGGGAAGAGGAGGGAAGGGGTGCAGAAGGATGGGATTTCTGCCTGGAGCAGTGACGCTGCACATGAGCCAATTACATACACGGAAGGAGGACAACAACCAGGGCATCCCAGGGAATGCCACAATCTCTGTGCTGATGAAGGAGCTGCTGTCACCTGAGACACAACTCTGCACTGGAACCCTCCAGTCCTGCAAGGCCAGACTCCAGTGGAAACTCAAAAACAGGCTGCACATGTACACAGAGCAGCTGGGCTCGGTTATTGCCAAACTCCTGGCAAAGAGGAGCCACCTGGCTCCAGGTTCTGAGCAAACCTCGAGCTCCTTGAGTACAAGACGAGGCAGCCTGGACACTCCACCAGCCCAGAGCCCGCAGCACGAGCCTGGGCACGGGTCCGTGCCTGTCCCGAGGCTCTCTGCGAGGAGCAGGGGCAGGCCCAGCCCCAGCCCCACTCACCCACGCAGTTGTCGCAGATGCTGCAGTGCGAGGCGCGGGGCGGCCGGAAGATCTTACACGTGTAGCAGTACTTGAGCTTCACGATCTGGTTGTTGATCTGGAAGTTCTTGATGCGCGGGGGCGGGCGCTGACCCTGCGGCACGGTCCCGTTGGTGGCCTCTGCCAGAGAGAGCCGGGCACAGATCGGACCTGCTGCTACGACACGCCAGGCCTCAAACGACAGCTCGCTTCCCTGCCTTTCCTACCGGCGGGATCGGAGCCCGCTGGCTCCGGAGCCGGAGGCTGCAGCTCTGCTCACGCGGGCCAGAGCCAACCTGGCAGCTTGGAGGCAGGAAAAGGGATGCCAGAGCTTTCGTGGGCATGTTGAGAGTGGGCTGATTGTTATCGCCCGCATCCACCAAACCTCCTCTCTCCCTGAAGGATCAAGGGGACCACTCCAAGCTTTCTGCACCTTCTCAAAAGCAAACTGAGTTTGTATGTGCACGGCTATGGGAGAGAAAGCAGCAGGTGGAACAGCTCCCAGAGAGGGACGCAGGTACATCGGGCCGCCTTTCTGAGACTCGGCCAAGTACAGTGAGCCAGCAGATTGGGGCAACCCTCACTTCTGGAGGTCCAGCCAGGAAGATAAGCTCTGCAGGGACCGTAACCTAGAAATACGCCATAAATAGAGAGGCTTTTCCAGCCCTCACCAGCTTGGCCGCCCCACACTCACCGATCTCCATCTCAATGAAGGCTGCCTCGTCGGGCAGGGCCCTGGGGATCACGCCGGGGTCGCTGAAGCTGGTCCGCAGCAGCGTGGCCATGGCGAACAGGAAGAGAACTGCTGCAAACACGGGGATGGCCGGGGACAGCTGCACGGCCAGGTACCGGCACCTGCGGACACGGGGCGGGAGGCGGCGAGTCAGAGTCTGCCAGCGCCTGGCACGGCATCAGAGCCCGGGCACTGCTCGGATCTGGAGCAGGGAAGCTGTTCAGTACATCCTTCTGATCCCACCACCACGCGGGACAAGGACAGAAGGGCTGCACACCGAAGCTACAGCACACTTCAGTCACAGCTGCAACACCAGGAGCCCACAGCAACACACAGGGCCCGGCTCCCAAACCAACATCCTTCATTTCAGACACTGCACACTCTGCAGTTCCCCAAAACAACGTTCCTGTGCCCAGCCCTGCCCACAGACAAAGAACTGGAGGGCCGAGCTTATCGTCTTCAGGCAGCCCAAGATAACTTTGCATTCCCTTTGCAAGGGCAAAGTCCAGGGACAGCTGCAAGTCAGTCAGCAAGTAAACAAAAACCTTGGAGCTCATTTGGGGTAGAAATATGGGGTTAGGAACATGGATTTAGGTGCAGGTCAGCCTCTTCTCCCAGGCAATCAGCGACAGGACAAGAGGACACAGCCTCAAGCTGTGCCAGGGAAGGTTCAGGTTGGACATCAGGAGAAATTTTTCCATGGAAAGGGCTGTCAGGCACTGGAAGGGGCTTCCCAGGGAGGCGGTGGAGGCCCTGTCCCTGGAGGTGTCCAAGGAACAACTGGACGTGGCACTCAGTGCTCTGGGCTGGTGACAAGGTGGTGACCGGTCACAGGTTAGACTCGATGGTCTTGGGGGTCTTTTCCACCCTAAATGATTCTGTGATTCTGTGATTATTCCTTGAAAAGCTGGACACTGCCTGCCCCAGTGGGCTGCAGCCTGACCCTTATCCAGATGATACGACGGCTTTTGGAACCGCTGTGGCAACATGAACATATTGTGGGTTTCAATATGGATCCACGAGCTGTGTTAAAGCTCAGCCACGGCCCTCCTGCTTGCACACAGGCTTAGCTTAGCCTCCCTTAGCTGGGCTGGCTTCTGTGGCCCCCTGCAGGTGAGGGCAGAGGTAAGAGCCAGAGGAGCTCCCACCACGGTGAAACTGCATCCCAAGGCCCAGCACGGAGCCCAGCGTGGAGCCCACCAGGTGCCTCCCATCCTCTGCTGTGCTGAGGGGCCTCCCTCTTCGGGAGGTGACTCAGGGAACACGTCCATGGCAGGGAAAGCAGCCACACAAGGTCTTGCCTTGGTACTCAGGTACTCACTAGCACTGGGGTATCTCCAGTCCACGCCTTATCTCTAAGACAATTTCACTGCTCAGGAACAGACACTTAAAGATCTTTTGTTTGGGAGAGCTCAGAGCCAACAGAGATGCTCTGTTGGCATATGAGGATGCTGCTCCCCCACTCCCAGCACCATATCTGTGCTCTGGAGCGTTTTGTCACCAAAAAGCAGACAATAACAGCACTATCACAACTCATCATCACAGCGGGGTGGGCTGGGGGCAGGAAGGCTGAACAAAGAGATCATTGGAATGGGGAGCAGGGGGAGAAGCAGCTGGGAGGTGCTATGAGTTATGGTACTTGGCTGGTTATTTTGCACCCACTTGGGAAGGTCTGTTGCAATCAGCACATTGAGCAAAGCTCTGGAGGAAGGGGAAAGCCACCATGCCAGCCCTGGTGACAGGGACTGCAGCCACAGCCACAGGGCAGCACATCTCCCAGGCAGGCCCCACCAGGGCTCGGCACAAGCTCCGCAGCATCCCTCACCATGTGCCTGGTCTGAGAGCCAGCAGAGCTGTACCTTTCCCCAGTGCCTGACCCTCACCAGGGCACTTCAGCCTGGCTGTGCTGGGTGTTCACACCAGGGATGGTGTCTAGGAGCTCCTGTGTTTGCCGTAAGTGTGGAAGCAGCTGCCCCGAAGCCCGGCTGCACCACAACCCCGTGTCCAGTCCCTTCCCAGCAGCACAGGCAGGGCTGGAGCTCTCCATGGAACCTCTCCCCATCTGCCAGCAGTGACACATCAACTGTCAGCACATGCCACATGCTTCTGACCCAACTGAGGCAAGAGACAGACAAGTTATGCCAATGTCATTGCTCTTTTCCCAGCTAAAATCTCAAATCTCCACACAGGTAAATCACCCCAAGATCCACCTGGGAATGGGGGTGCCAGAGAGGATGTGGAGGCTGTAGGGAGGACAAAGTCGTCTCCTGAGAAGGAACCCACATACGAGAAAAAGGTCAATCCAAACCCTGCGAGTGGCCACTTCCTGCAGAGACAGGAGCAAAACAAGCTGAACTCTGGACACCAAAAAGGTCACTTCTACTGAGAGAAATTACAAGGATTAAAAAGCACCAATCAACTCATGTGTAAGTTTTGACCATGCTTGACACAGATCTAACCAGAGGTAACGTCAGCTCAGAGGCCTCTCTGTCAGTCTTGGGTCTCTGGGGTTTGGAAATCAAAACTACAAAATAAAGTCACAGAAGGGGCAGCGTAGATGTTTTCAACTCATCAGAAAACAAAGACATTTGCATGTCTACAAAGCTAAGAAAGTAGGAAAAGCAAAGTGACAAACATGCCTGGGCATTGGAAAATCCAAGAGCAGCCCCTTGCCATGAGGAGCCAGTGTTGCTGGTGCTATCATGCCCCTAACATTTACAGACTTCAAGTTTTGTGCTGAAAAGCCAGAGACAAAAGAAATCCCATTCCCTTCAGCTGAGCGTGGAACTCGCTTCAGGAGAGACAGGAACTGCAAAGGGAACTCCCAGACACTGCATCCCATTATCCCAGTTCCGAAAGGGATTTCACAAGTGCTTTATCTGGCCTTCTCCTCGTGCTGGAACACCTCAAGCAGACAGCAGCTAAGTGCCCAGCCACAGGGCTGACATACCATTAGGAGCCTGAAATAACGCCAAGAGGATGTGAAACTGTATTTTACAGGACATGTTACGGAGCAGACCCAGTTAAACACAGGACTCGGACTGTGCAGGGACCAGCCCCAAGCAGTGGGAGCTGCTCCCTGCCGACAGAGTGGTGAGAGAGGTGCCCTTGGGCAGAGGACTCCGGTCGCTGCAGAGCCCTTCCCGGGAGCCAGCACAGCTCCGTCCCTCTGCCTTATCTAGGAGGGAGGAGTCGGATCGCAGGTACAGCACGGAGCTCTGCCAGCGCCTGGGTCCTGTTTGCTCCTGGATGGAGAGAGGTGCCCGATCCCAGACCACAGCGCTACGGTTTGGGGGACCAGCACACCGAAATTCCCAGCCACAGGGCTGGGGCGGCTCAGCCCGCTCGCCCGCGGACACCGCGGAGCCGCGGACAGCACTGGAGAACCTCGGAGGAAAAAGCCAGCGGCAGCAGCGGCAGCAGCCCCGCGAGCGCGGCCACGGCTCCAGGGCTGGGAGGGAACGGCGGTGCCTTTCCTCCCGGCGCGGGGCCCGTCCCCACCGGCCCCGGCGCAAACCGGAGCCAGCGCAGCCCGGAGCGCCGCGATCAAGCCCAGCCCGGCGCAGGGCGAGCAGCCAGACGGATCCTGGCTCCGGGCACCCCGGAGCCGTGCTCAGACAAGGTGTGACTGCGCAAGTGATTCAGCTGAATGGAGCGGGCAGCACGGCACAGGCAGCCCGCAGTGAGCGGGCAGCGAGGGACAGGGCTCCTCCGCCCACCGCCGGCTGCCGCTCCAAACCCGGACACGAACTTGGAGGGGAAACCAGGGATTTCCACGCAAACACTGAAGAATCTGCCAAACGCCGAGATAAATGGACAACACAGTGAAAGATCAAGGCTGAGATCCTCACCCAAAGCTCCCTACACATGCAGTGCAGGCATGGCTCCCGAGAAGCCAAGCTGCTTATCTCAGCCTGATCAATGAAACAGAGACCTTGGGGAGTGTTTCCAGCTGGGAATGCAACATTTCATCCCCATCCCAAAATCAAAAATCCCTAAACGAGTTCAAAACAACTCCCTCTCTTCCAGAAAAAAAACCACTGAGGTGTTCTGCACTGGAAGAATCAAATGGCTATTTGGATTTTCCCAAACTTTTCCTTATCTCCCTCAGATGATTTAACTAAAATTCAGAGGTGATCCTGTTCCTAGCAGCATTCCCCCCACAGAGCCCGCCCTCCATCTCTAGGCACGGCCTGGATGTCTTGGTGCAAGCGACCCCTCCACAGGCCTCTGCCTGCCAGAGCATGGAAAGGGGCTTCTCTTCTTCTTCTTCTTCCAGTCACGTTCCTGACTAACCACAGCCTAGGTCTGGAAAACAGCCTTGGCTCGCTCTGCCTAGCACAACCACAGCAGAGTGGGATGTGGTTCACTCTCCTGCTACGGGCAGGATCCACAGGGAGCCAGAGCAATTATCCCTCAAATCAGTGTTTCTGGTGCAGCAATAAGCGTTTCTGGAACAGCAACACTTATCAGTTCTTCCTGTAAGGCAGGAAGGCTCAGCCCCATTTTTCAGATGGAAAAAACCCCAAACATCAAACCAAGAGCGGTGTCATTTGGTACCTTGGAATTCAGACTGAGCCAGGGATAAGCTGGGCAGGGAAGCAGGGAGAGATACACTGGGCCAGGGAATGTGGAAACAAGTTCCCTGGCTTAGGAAAGATGCTGAGGACAGCATCTGGGCCGAGGGCTTTTTGGACCTGCAGGAATAGCCAGCGAGCAGCTCCTTCCACTCACTCTTCCTGGCTTAGCTTTTGTGTTACCCAACCCATGTTTCAGCCCTTCTCCCGCCCCAGAACACAAACATGCCCATGGAGACCTAGCAAGGGAAGTTTTGCAGTTGTTTAGCTGACCCAAGCTCATCCTCTAACCAGGCAACAGGGGTGTCCTGCCCCCTCCCACAGCACTGGCCCACACAAACATAGGCTTTTCCCTTTTTGCTTGCTTTTTGATTTTAGGATTAGTCTAAGGCCAGCCCATCTCCCCAGCCCAGCTCCCAGAGAGAGCTGAGGGGAGACAGCAGAACCCTCTTTTTCAGCAGGATTGAAGGGTTTGGCTGAAGGTCTTTAGGCTGCCGAGGTGATGTCCGGGTGCTCAGATCCTTCCCAAACACCGGGATGGCTCCGGCTGCGGGGGCTCTGCTGTAGTGCAGCCGGGGGGCTGGGGGTAGGTCACACTGGCAGGACCCCCAAGCTCACTCCTTATTAATCCTCCAGCTGGGGTCACCTCCCTGACGGGGCTGTACGTCCCCCCGTGGGGAGGGATGCAGGCTGGGTCCCGAGGCTGCTGCAGCAGCAGTGCCCTTGCACCCCGGCTGTCCTGGAACACTCGGGACAAGGGACTGCCAAGTCCCAGACAGAAGGTGACCCATGGGGAAGCAGGGCCAGTGCCACAAGCTCCAGCAGGGCCCATTCTCCCCAAAACCTCCAGGCTCAGTCTGCTGAGGGTGAGGAAGCAGATCTGGACAGGGAGAGCCACACTCTGCCAGGCTGCACCGTGCCAGGCTCCCCTCCCTGTCCCGAGGGCCCCGGGCACACGGGCCCATCCCCGTCCCCGTCCCGCGGGGTCCCCGGGGCACTCACTCGAAGGCGAAGAAGAGGGCGCAGGTGCCGAGGATGAGGAAGAGTGTCAGGTAGAAGATGCCCTTCTGCCGGGCCATCATGATGCGGCCGTCGCAGCAGAAGGTGTTCCTGCCCGGCAGCTTCTCCCATTTCCGAACCACCTTCTTCCTCGCCACCATCACCGACATGGCGGGGCCGTCACTGGGGCGGCAGCGGCCGCCGCACGTTCGGGCGCTGCTGCTGCTCCTCCGCCGCCCGCGCGCCCGGCATCATCGGGGCCCCGCGGGGCTGCGCTGGGCTGGGCTAGGCCGGCGGCTGCGGGAGAGGGAACGGGGAGAGCGCTCGGTCAGCACCGGGGCGGCGGCGG
>VZRQ01000754.1:466039-477620 GCA_013397975.1 Machaerirhynchus nigripectus
CCACCCCTCACCCCGTGCTCCCACCCCTCACCCCGTGCTCCCTGGCAGGCCCGGCGCCGGCGGGCAGAGCTGCAGAAGGCGCGGGCAGTGCAGTCCTACTACGAGGCCAAGGCTCGGCGAGCGAAGCGGATCAAGAGCAAGAAGTGAGGCTGGGCCGGGCCGGGCCGGGCGTGCTGGGAGGGCTGGGCCGCCCTGCCCGGCCCTGAGCCGCCCCTGTGCCGCAGGTACCACCGTGTGCTCAAGAAGAGCCGGAGGCGCCAGGCCCTGAAGGAGTTTGAGCAGCTGCACAAATCGGACCCTGCGGCCGCCTTGGCACGGCTGGAGGAGCTGGAGCAGCTCAGGATGCAGGTTCTGCTTCGGCACCTCTGCCCCATCCCTCAGGAGGGCCCTGCTCCTTGGGGAGCTCTGTGTGATGCTTCTCTTCCCCCAGGAGCGGATGAGCCTTAAGCACCAGAACAAGGGGAAATGGGCCCGATCCAGGGCCATTATGGCTAAGTACGACCTCGAGGTGAGATGGGGCCACAGAAGAGTTTGGTGGGAAGGGACCCTGAAGCTCATCCAGTTCCACTCCCCTGCTGTGGGCAGGGACACCTGCCACTATCCCAGGCTGCTCCAACCCCCGTCCAGCCTGGCCTTGAACACTTCCAGGGATGCGGCAGCCACAGCTTCTTTGGGAACCTGTGCCAGGGCCTCCCAACCCTCCCGGGGAAGAATTCCTTCCCAGTATCCCATCTGTCCCTGCCTTCTGTCAGCGTGCAGCCACTCCCCGTTGTTCTGTCCCTCCAAGCTGTGGTATAAAGTCTCTCTGTCTCTTGTAAGCCCATTTATACATTGAAATCCATGGCAAGGTCCTCAGTGCTGCTTGGGGAAGGGGGGGAGGCTGAGGCAGGCAGGGGAGGTTGGGAATGTTGTCTCTGCCCTGGGTTAGAGCCTCTTGGTGCCCCCCAGGCCCGCAAGGCCATGCAGGAGCAGCTGGCCAGGAACAAGGAGCTGATGCAGAAGGTGCGGGTGGAGCCGCCCGAGGAGGAGCTGTGTGAGGTGCCCGAGGAGGACACCACGGCCCTGCCCGTGCCCACCGGGGCCAGCGGGGCTAATCCCTGGATGCTGGGCAAGCCCAGTGGCCCAGCCCCAGAGCCTGAGGCACAAGAGGGTCCCAGAGATGGCACAGTGCCTGGTGCTGTGGAGAGCAAGGACAAGAGGGAGGAGGAGGAGGAGGAGGAGGAGGAGCTTTCGGAGGAAGAAGCTCTGCTGCAAGACTTCGAGCAGAAGCGACGGGAGCGGACAGGGAGCCACGAGGGGCATGGTGAGGAGCTTGAGGCCCCGAGCAGGGTGGGCTGTGAGTGCTTTGGGGCTGGACAAAGGATCGTGGATCTGGGGACAGTTTTTGGCTGGTTTCACACAGCTGTCCTTACCCTCCTGCCCTGTGGAGTGACCATCTCTACCCTCAACACGTAGGTGCTGATGAGACTGAGGCCGGTGCTGAGCAGCCGAGGGACAGCCCAGTCCCCCCAGGCTGTGCCGGGGAGCTGAGGGACAGCCCAGTTCCCCCAGGCTGTGCTGAGGAGCTGAGGGACAGCCCAGTTCCCCCAGGCTGTGCCGAGGAGCTGAGGGACAGCCCAGTCCCCCCAGGCTGTGCCGAGGAGCTGGTGAGCCCGGGGCTGGAGCCGCCCCCTCAGGCCCAGGAGCAGCTCCTGCTCTCGGAGCAGCTGCGCCGTGTGCGGACCATGGAGGATGTGGAGAGTCTGGCCAAGGAGGAGATTGTGGAAAAGCAGGAGAAGGCGGTAGCCCCGAGAGCAGGGAAGCGAGCACAGCGGCAGGAGGAAGGCAGGGCTGGGGACAGACATAGCAAGAAAACACCAGGCAAGAGGAAGATGATCAGCCTGGAGGCTGTGCTGGATGGGAAGCCCCAGGAGATGGACTGCTCCAGCCTGCCAGTGGTCCTGGAGGAGGAGGTGAGCAGGACGAGCCTCCCCCGTGCTCCCCAGTACCCAAAACACCCAACCAGTCATGCCCAAACCATTAACTCCCAGTAACCCCAAACCCTCTCCTGGTAACCCTAAACTTCCAGTAACCCCAAACCTCCTTTCAGTAACGCCCTGTAACCCCAAACTCTAAACCTCTTCCCAATAACAAGAAGCCCCAAACTAGTAACTCCCAGTACTCCTAAACCCCCTTACAGTAACCCCAAACACCCACCAGTAGTGCCCAGTAACTTTTATCCCCTTCCCACTCTCCCCAGTACCCACAAACCCTCTCCCAGTGCCACCCAATTTGTCCCATCTCTCCCAATGACCCAAAAACCCCTAAACCCACTCTGCCTGGTCCTTCTGCAGGAGGGTGGCATCGAGCAGCGTGGGATGATCACGGAGGCCTTTGCAGGGGATGATGTGGTCGCTGACTTCCGCCGGGAGAAGCGCAAGGCGGAGGAGGCGGCCAAGCCGCAGCCGGTGAACCTGGTGCTGCCAGGCTGGGGCGAGTGGGGCGGCACGGGGCTGAAACCCAGTGCCAGGAAGGTCAAGAGGTGAGTGGGGGAGAGCTCAGGGATGCGCCCAGCCCCGTGCCGGCCCTGACCCCTCGCTGGCCCGCAGGTTCCTGATCAAGCCGCCGCCGGCGCCTCCGCGGAAGGACAAGCACCTGCCGCACGTCATCGTGAGCGAGAAGTGCGACGTCCACGCGGCAGCGCACCAGGTGGGGACACCTGGTCTCCGTGAGAGCTCCAGCACCTGGGCGAGCCGGGGGCATCCTGTGATCCCTTCCCAAAACCTCCACAATCCCTGCCCGTAATCCCTGCGCAATGCTTAGCTTCCAGCTTCAACAGCTCAGAAATGAAGGAGGAGGGATGTCCAGGGCTGCTCCCTTGGTGGTGGTGGTTGTTCAAGCCCTCCTGGGCTCTGCTGGCAGCAGAAAGGGAAGCAGAGTGTGAGTGGGTCCTGGACAAGAGGGAAGCGGTGGGCACTGCGGGCAGCGTGGGCTGGAAGAGCTGGGCTGGGTGGCTCGGGGCCATTACCCCTGTGGTGTCCCCACAGGTCAGCGAGCTGCCCTTCCCCTTCGAGCGGCAGGAGCACTTCGAGCAGAGCATGCGGACGCCCGTGGGCTCCACGTGGAACACTCAGCGCACCTTCCAGAAGCTGACAGCCCCTCGCATCATCACCCGCCTCGGCCACATCATCCAGCCCATCTCGGCCGAGGACGTCCCCGACACGGCCCCTGGCAGCGGGGCCAGGCTTGGGGGGGAGGCCATGCCCGAGAGGAAGGCTGTGCCCGAGAAGAAGGCTGTGCCCAGGAAGAAGGCTCTGCCTGAGAAGAAGGCTGTGCCCGGGAAGAAGGCTGTGCCCAGGAAGAAGGCTCTGCCTGAGAAGAAGGCTGTGCCCGGGAAGAAGGCTGTGCCTAGGGAGAAGGCGCAGCCCCAGCGCCGCAGAGCGCAGTAGTTCTGTGCCTGGAGCCTGGGGGCTCAAACTGGAGCAAGCGGAGGAACCAGGAGCAGCTCCTGGTTCTGTCCAGTTCCTTCTACCTCTTTCCTTGCAATAAAACCCAGGGCTGCCCGTTCTGTGCTGTCTACATGGCTGCCCTGGCAGTGTCCGGGACTAGGCTGGGCCAGTGCCCTCCATCCTGTCCTTGGGGTCCACGCAGGGCTGGGTGCTTTGGCTGAGTTGAGGGTAAGAACTTGGTCAAGAGCTCATAGTGGGTCAGGTCTGGGAGCATGGTGAGGGACTGGAATAGCTGCCAACGTCCTGTCTTGTGCCTTTGTCTTTCACATCCCCATTTTTGTACCTATATAGATTTTTAAATCTTGGCCAAAGGGGCTTTCTCCCCACCTGTCATGCTGAGCCTGGCCTCGGGGGTGCTTCTCAGGTCTACCTGCACTCCCAAAGTGCTGCTCGGCCCTAATAAACCCGATCACCTGGAGACGTCTCTGTGAGGTGCTGCTGCTCTGCACGTGCTGGGCGCTGGCTCTGTCCGCGGGCAGCTCCTGCTGCCCCGCTCCGAGCCCGTGCTCTGCCCGGCCACCCCTCGGAGTGTGGCGGTGAGGTGCTGCTCAGGGCTTGCTTGGTGCATCCGGCACAAGTGGAGGGATGTTCCAGAGCCTCACGGACTGGGCAGGGATCCCTCCAGGCCTCTCCCCCCACTTCCACCGTGGGCTGTGCTTAACGCCAGTTGGAGAAACTCCCCGGCCCCAGCGCAGGAGCTGGAACTGCTGCTGATCCCAGGAAACGTGTCCCTCGTGTCAAGGACGCCTCCTCCCACCTTGGCACCGCCGCCCGGGCACGGCCTGTCCCCAGGGCCACCCTTCTCCCTTGCAGCTGGGTCAGACCAGGAAAGGGGGGTCGTTCTGTGGGGCCGGGGCGCCGGCACCCCCCGTGCCGACTGCGGGTACCCCATGGCTCCCGCGGGGGTCGGTGCTGGCTCTTCCTGGGCTGGGAGGGGAGTGGGGGCTGGCGCGGGGCTGAGGCCGTCGGTGTCGGGGCTTTGCCGGGGACCCAGCCCGAGTGTCGCTGGCCCCTGCAGCACCCGGGCCGGGCGGGTCAGAGGGCGCTGGCCCGTGATGGGGCCACGGCTGTGTTGCTTGGGGAAAAAAAAAGGAAAGGAAGCGGAGAGCATTTCCGTGCCGTGACGCCGAGAGCCCCTCGCGAGGCCGGCGGCCCCAGCAGAGCCTGCGTCCCTCTGCCGTGGAAAACCTTCGCCCCCGGGGATGTCGCGAAGGGTGGGGGGCGTTCGTGTTTGTTTTAGTAAAAGGTGAAGCGCCCTGAGCAGGGGGAGGCAGCGTCCTCTGCCAGCCCCTCCACCCGCCTGCAGCTCCCCCAGCCCCCGGGGACTGAGGCCAGCAGATCCCTGCGGCACCGCTGTCCCTGTCCTTCTCCGTGGGCCCTCCCTCGCCTGCCCTGGCCAGCGGCTCTGCCTTCCTCCTCCCCAGCCCGGACAGTGTTTGGCTGGACACGATGGGCTGCCCCAGTACCCAGCCCACCTCCCCAGCTCCACCCCCGGCATGCTCAGGGTACCGGGGCTGGGAAGGGTCCTGGGGGGCTGTCAGAGCAGAGCTGGTTCGGGCTCAGCAGGACCTGCATAGCGCTGTCCTGCTGTTTGCCTCTCTGCAGGGAGGGGGAACCCCCCACATGCCTTCAGTCCCCGAATTCGGCCCACCCCGCAGCAAAGGATGATGCTGCCGTTCACGGTGTCACCTGTGCCCCTGAGGAGGGGGGCACAGCCCCGCGAGGTCTGGCCCTGCCCCGGCCTGAACTGGGACCTCCCCGGCTCCGATGTGATGCTCCCTGCAGGGCCGGGAAGATGGTGGCTCCAGGGAAGTCCTCAGGTGCAGATCCTGCAGAGGACCGAGGCCGGCAGGTGCAACACCAGCTCAGGCCTTGGTGGAGCGAGCAGCTCTGCAGCTGTCACAAGCTGGATCACCTGGAGCAGCGTCAGAACCTGCCGAGGTGCAGATCCCTCTATGGATCCCTGCCTCGCACAATGCTGGTGGGTTTGGCAGCCCGAGTGTGGGTGATGCTCAGCGTGGGAGGGAACAGCTGTGGCCACACAGCTGGATCCGCCTCATTCTGTGAGGAACAGCAGCACTGGACTGGACTGGCTTGAACTGGGGCTTCCAGTATCCAGAGATGTTTCAAAAATAAACGGGGACAGCATTAGCATGAGCCGCTGGGTTGAGTGGGAGGGACCCTGGTGTGGGGGGACCGCTGGTGCTGACATCCCAGCCCCTCCAGGCTCCCGCGGCAGCACACGCTCCTCTGGAGCCCCCACATCGAAGCAACGCTTGTCCCTCTGATTTCTCTGCAGAAATGGATTTACTGGGCACCAGAGCTTGGGGGTTTTCAATTAATAACCCATTTCAGGTCTGCCGCAGGAGACGGGGATGCCAGGGATGCCCACTGGCAGCTCCCAGGGTGGCGGGAAAGGAGGGAGAGCCCTTTGCGAGGGGACAGACACGGGCCGGGGAACCCTGGCACGGCTGCGGGCTGGGGTGGCTCCCTGCGGGGACTTCCCCGGCCTGATCGTCGCTCTCCCCGTGACAGCAGGGCCGGCCGCAGGCTGCCAGACAGGGTGCGAGTCGGGGAGAACCTGGACAAAGCCCTGTTGTCGCCGGCCACCGCGTCGGCCACGAGAGCCCCGAGGCCGCGGTGCGAACACGCAGCCCTCCCTCGGCCGCCCCAGCGCCGCGTCCCCCGAGAGCCGCGAGCGGCTGCGGTTGCTCTTACTGGCCTACTTTCCGGGCTACGTCAAAGCCGGGCTTACGGAGCCGGGAGCCGCGGCGAGGGCGGCCGAGCTGCTCCCGGTGCCAGCGGGGAGCGGGGGCTAATCCCGGCCCGGGGCCGCCCAGCCTGGCTGGCACACGGGCGGTGGGCAGCGGGGCAGGGCCGGCGGCGCTGCCGTGGGGCTGGGGACGAGTACGGCCACCGCCAGGTCCCCCGGGGCAGGGACCCACCCGAGAGCAAGGGCCGCTCCAGCGCCGGGGAGCTGCCGGTGCCGCCGGGCTCCTGCATCCGGCGTCCCGGGAGGCCAGTGGGAGCGGGATGGAGTAAAAGACAGATTTAAAATCAACAAACAAATGGCTTTTGGTCGCTGTTTTTTTGGGGGTTGGGGTTTTTTTGTTTCTTTTTTATTATCTTTTTTTTAATGCAGGCTATAAATAACCAGTAAAATATTTCGTCTGGGCTGTTTCTGCAGCTGAAATCTTGTCCCTCTGGCTTCCCAAGCTCAGGATGTGAGTGCGAGCACTGGGGCCGTCATGGAGCACCCCTGGATCCCTGGGGTCCTGTACCTTTGCTCATTGGGATCGGGGAATTGCCGTGTCCCTGAACACATCCTGCCCAGAACGGGCCCGAGCTCCGCTCCCCGGGGTGGGAGAGGGGCTGAGCCCCCCCCGACCGGACAGAGGCGAGAGGCTCAGCCTGGCACAGTGCGGGACAAACAGGGCAGGGGGGGCAAGTCTGGGGCTGGAACGTCAGGCTCAGAAATGCTCTCCCCCACCTGTCCCGTGCCGGGGGCAGGACTGGTCCCTGCTCCGCGGGTCTCTCGGCCTCCATCGCCCCGCACCGGGGGCGCGCTGACACCCGTCTCTCCCGCCGCGGTACCCCGTGCCCGGCGCATCCCGGCCGCATCCGGGCGCCGCAGCGGTTTCCGTGGAGATGGCATCTCCCAAGCCCGCACCGCCCGAGCCGGGGGTTTCCATGGAGATGCCGTATCCAGCACGGCACAACCTGAGCCGGAGATGCTGCCGAGATGCTGTACTCGGGACCCTCGCCCCGCAGCGGGGCCATTNATCCCCGGGGCGGGGGGGGGCGGGGCCCCGCCGTGGCTCGGGGCTGCCTGTGGTGTCACCCACCGCTCCTCACACCAGTTCGGGGACAGCGCTGGGACACCGACAGCTGCAGCTCTGAACGTCCTGGGGGAGCTCTCGCCAGCCTTGTCACCCTCCGGAGCGGGAACCCACTCACTCGGGCTGTGTTGTCACATTCAGGGTCTCCAAGAGGCGGAGGGTCCTTGCCTGTACTCAGCTGCCTGGAGAGGAAAGGGGGAAATCCCCGTGTCCCCCGATGACTTTGTCCCAGCTACCACCCTGCAGCTCCCACAGTGACACGTCAGGGTGGGATGTCAGTGACACCAGGTGGGAAGCAGGCACCGTGCTGCACTCCCGCGCCAGGGGATCAGGGACCCCAGCCCCGAACCAGCAGCATCCCAGAGCTGGGGGACACCTGGTCGAGTTCCAGCAGAGCCAGAGCATCAAAAACCTCCCGGGGGGGCATGAGGGTCCCCAAAGGGCAGGATCGAGGCCAAGCTGAAGGGTGAGCAGAGGCAGATGTCCTCCTGGCAGGCAGCTGTGTGTACGTGTGCCCTGGCCAGCGTTCCAACAGCAGCTTCGTTTGAGCACAGCTACCGCAGAGGTGGCACCTTCCGTTCTGCACACAGCAGAGCTCTGGCAAACCCCAAGCTCTCGCTGCAGAGACAGGAGGGAGAAGCACGGGAACACCGCTGGGACACGCTGGGACACACTCCTGCCCACTCGGTGCCTGTGGGAGGTGCGGGGCTGGTTCAGCCCCCGTGTCCCTCCTTGCCTCAGCCCCCTCCACGCTCCTGCTCCACCTCTGCTCCCGACTGGACCTTTCTTGGCCACTCATGTCCTGCCCGAGCCAAGGCCATCTGGAGCCTCCATGGGGGCTTCTCAGCTGGCAGAGCAGCAGCAGCCAGGAGCCTGGGGGTGATGCCCGAGGCTGGGCATTGCCGGCCATTCCAGCCTCCAGCTCCTGGGGGGCCTCAAGCCCCCACACAGCGCAGCCACTGCCGGGACTGCCAGCCGCACTTCCAGCGTCCCCAGGCACAGGCTGTCAGATGCAGCACTGCGGTCAGAGCCCAGCTCTTTGTCTGCTGTCATAATTAGGAGCCTCCGGTGGCTACTGAGGCTGGACCTGGGGAGTTCAGGGCTGGGGGACAGACGCTAAAGAAGCTGGAATCTGGCATGGCAGCCTGGGAGCAGGGGCAGGCCCTGTTCTGCCCACGGTCAGCTACTCTCCGTAGCCTCCTGCTGCATGGAAAAGGGCTGGAGTGTAGCCAGAGCTCCCTGCGGTCACCCCTCTCACCCCTGCCAGCCCTGCACGGCTCCTCACCTGCTTTCTGGGACTCCGCTGGCACCCCAACCTCTGCTCACCCACTGCATCCTCCTCCCCTCCATCACCTTCCCCTTGCCAGCTCTTCCCTTGGCTCCAGGCACAACATGGTTCCTCCCAGCCTTGTCCTGGTGATCCCACATTCCCACCCGTCAGCAGTGCCCTCCCAGCCCAGGGCTTCTCCTGGGATGTGGAGGAGGAGGAGGGCAGCAGAGGCAGTGCGTGCCTGCTGACTCCCGTCTGTGCTGCTCACCGTGGGCAACACACACTTCTCCAGCCGGCACGGAGGCCTGGAGAGGATAAGGAGGAAGAGGCCAATCCCGAGCTCCCTTGGATGGTCCAAGAGGAAGCCACCCAAAACCTCAATCCATGAAATTCCCTTCCTGAGGCAGGAGCAGCCTTGTTTTGGCCCCAGCAGCTGGGTTCAAAATGTCAGCCTCCGAGCTCACAACAGATCCAGTTTCTCAGGCAGGAGGTGGGACTCTGTCCCATGTCCCTCCTGGCGGCAGATCCCTTGGGGAGCAGGGGGAACAGGGGCTGCACAGCAGGACAGCAGGCAGCAGCCTGGCCTGTCATGTGCCCCGCAGGACTCGTGGCCTCCCTGCCCACCATGCCCTGTCCCCAACTGCCGGCAGGGAGGACGAGGCAGCCACTCTGAGGCTGCCACCTTCTATCTGCACTGCCACCCATGCTGCCAGTGTTTGCTGTTGGAGCTGGGACAGCCCATGGAATGTGGGAGGACAAGGGCTGCAGTCAGAGGTGACACCTCTCACCAGCGTCACTGCATCAGCCAAACCCAGGTGAGCTCTGCCCACCTCAGAGGGAGCAGCACGGAGGATCCTTCTTCAGAAAAGTCCCAAGAAACCCAGTGAGAAACCTCCAGACCCCGCAGTAATGGACACCCTGTTTGTCCCAATGGGACACCTGTCCCCTGGCCCCTCAGCCACAACCCCACCTTCCCAGTGGAAGCTGAGGTGACATGGAGCACATGAGGTGTCACCTCATCCCTCTTCTTCTGGTACCAGGACCTACAAGCCACCTTTGCTGCCACCAGCCTGCCAGAGGAGAAGGCTCCGTGATCCCAGCTCATCCAGAGACGCCTGCCAGCCCGGCTGCTTGACCACGGCAGGCACCAACGTGATTTCCAGAAGGGCCGGGGTCTCCCCACGGCAGCCTGGCAGGAGCGGAGTGTGCCATGCCCAGCTGGGTGTGTTAGCCAACACGTTCTGGTTTCTGGCTCAGGGAGGGGGCCACGATGTGAATTCTGCCCAAAAAACAGTGGGAAGGGGAGAAATAAATAAAAAAGAGACACAAAATGGAGCGGTAATGACAAAAGCAGCAGCAACAGTACTGCAGGCGAGGTCAGAGCTGAGTGCTCAGGCCCTGGTGGCCCAGGGGACCAGAGCAGGCAGGGGACACGCAGGTCAGAGGCTGCCCTGAGCACTCGGAGGGCTCATGGGTGCCCTCGGACCTGCGGAGCTTGGCAGGACTCCTGCTGCCCAGGAAGGCGGTGTGGAAGAAATGCTGAGCTGTGGCAGCAGCTGGGGCTGCCCAGAGCTGGGGGGTCCTGGGGGATGTGTCCCCAGGATGGCGGGGAGGGGAAGGAGCCCCCAGCTCCTCCCACAGCATGAGGCCCAGCTTGATTCCCTCAAGGAATTACCAGTGAGGGTTCCTCATCGTATTTTTGCTGCAACGGATCATTCCCATCGGCGTTTCTTCAAGTTAGTCCATGACTGGTACCTGATCAGCTCCACTCCCTGATGGAGAATGCCCCTTTGTTCCCCAGACTTCCCCATTTCTCTGGAACACAAAAGCTACAGAATTTTTCACCACCACCTTTTAAAGTCCTTTGGTGCAAATCACACCATCCTGAAGATTTTAAAGGTTCTAATTAAATGGGGCAGAGCAGTGGCATGTCGGAGGATGCGATGGCGGGATGCAGAGCTCTCCCAGTCAGCACCACGCAACCCCGGGTGTGATTCCGGCAGGGATGGGGTGAGGCAGCTGCAGGATGAGGCTGTTACTCAAACTGTCTGTTTTTAATTGCACCAGGATGCAAATAAGGCAGGTCTCTATGAACCTGGGGTCATGTGCCTGTCTCAGGCTGTGCCAGCCTGGTTTTCTGACCACCACCCAGCCTGAAATGGCTCTTGGAGCACCTCTTTTACCCACAGTCTAGCTGGAGGCAACAGTGGGAAAAGGTTCAATATGATGTGGAGAAGTGGAGTAATTCCCCTCTGCAGGAAGAGCTTCCTCCCTCACGGCCTTCCAGGAGCCCTGGCTCTCTGCCTTCCCACGGTTCTGGCAGCCCCACGTTTCACCCTGCCACCCCTCACGGTGCTGTTTGCAATTCCCGAATCTCATGCCCCACAAGCTCAGCACTCTTCTGCGCACAGACCCCCGCCCCAAACCACTCCCCAAGCCTCCACACCCCCAGGAGGGGGGACGGGCTGTCTCCTGCCTCAGGCTGCTGTGGCCTTTTCTGAAAAAATAGAGCTCGATCCCTGTGTAAGATGGTTTTCCCTCTCCTTAGGCACTGAAAAGGTTCGGGGCTGAGGCTGCAGAGGACTCTCCCGGCAGGTGACACCAGGGTGTGGCTGCCACTCCAGATGTGCCATCTGGGGGTGGCCACACCCTGGAGCCCGTGCCCACCTCCCGGAGGCCCTGGCCGTGGCAAACGCTGAACTAAGGAGAGACTTTGCCATCGGATGGACCAAACCGGGGGAGAAAAAGGGTCCTGCAGGGGTGAGGGCAGCACGGACCCCACGGAGATCAGCAGCGGAGCCCACGGGGGTCCGAGCAGCACCCCACGGCCGCGGGACGGTGACATCCGCCAACCCCCCCGGCGCCCACGCAGGATCGCGGGCCGCGGTCACCGCAGCACCGCCCCGTTCCGAGCCCACCCCGCAGCCCTGCGGGGCCCGGCCCCGGGCAGCCCCTGGCCCCTGCCCGCCCCCGGGGCCGCTCCA
>VZRQ01000759.1:31303-47076 GCA_013397975.1 Machaerirhynchus nigripectus
GGTGGGATCACCCAGCTGGGGGGGATGGATGGGAGCCCCTGCCCAGAGGGTGTGGGATCATGTGTAAGGGATGCTGGAGCACTTTGGGAAAGGGGGGCGACAGGGATGAGGGGATGATGGGTGGTGCTGGCACCCCCATTCTGACAGCTCCTCTCCCCCAGGAGAGAGGTGGCAACAACTCCTTCACCCATGAAGCCCTCACGCTTAAGTACAAACTGGACAACCAGTTTGAGCTGGTGTTTGTGGTAAGTGACCTCCTCAGGCACCCCTGGGATGGTAGGAGGGTCCCTCCAGCCCCTCATGTGCCCCCAAACCCAAAGGAAGGGGATTGCCCCAGAAAAGAGGGGGAACAGTTCCTGGTGTGCTGAGGTTTGAGCAAACAGCTGTTTGCATTGTGTAGGGCTGGACCTCGGCTCCCAAACTGGTTTGGCTCCTCTGTCTCTGGGATTTTGGGGGGTGAGGGGGTGTGATTAGGGTTTCGGGGGGATGCTGAGCAGTGACCCCAGTGCAGCCAGGCTCTCCCCGGGGGGAGAGACATGGGTGTCTTCAGCTGAATGCTGCTGCAGTAGCAGCTTATTTTAATCATCTGCAACAGGATTAAAACTAATCAAACCGCAAATAGAAGCTGCAGCCTTGTAAAACTTCAGTTTGGCCAGATCTATTGAAAAAAAAGCCAGGAATGTGTCATTCCTTTCACTTTAAGGAGCATTTACCGCTCTCCTTTTCAGTCTCTTGGCACCTTATCTCCATAAATCCATACAACCTTCCTTGTTGACCCAAAGATAAGCTAAAGGTTTTCTGCCCTTGCCCTACGTGTCCTTGTTGCCATGAGACAGCCTGTGTGTGTTGGGGTCACCTGTGGAAGCAAAGCTCTGGGCTGTTTTTTTTACCTCTTTGGGGGCATTTTAAAAGCCTGGGAAGGTGGAGCAGAAAGTGCAGGCTGAAGCTTGCCCAAGGTAAAGAACTCTGAATTAAACAGAGAAGTTTTTTTTCTTCCTTGCTGCTGTTGCATGAGCTGGAAGTGCAGTGTCTGTTGGCCGTGCTCCTTGGCAGGTGGGCTTCCAGAAGATCCTGACTCTAACCTACGTGGACAAGTTGATAGACGATGTCCATAAGGAGTTCCGAGACAAGTACCGCAATGAGTTCCAGCAGAAGGGCGCCCTGGGCCTCCTAAATGGCACCTTTGATTTTAAAGATGACTTCATGCGCCTCCTCCGGTAGAGAGCTTGGGTTTTGTGTTAAATTTCTGTTTTGGGCAGAGGTGGGAGGGGGGAAGAGCTGAAATCCAGGCTAATGGGTCACCTCCCCACAGGGATGCAGAGGAGAGCAGCAAAGTCCGAGCTCCCACGGTAATGAAGACGTTTGAGCAGTCTCTGAAATCCCAGAAGACTGTCAAGTGTATGATTGAAACCCGAGGGGAGAAACCAAAGGAGAAGGTCAAGAACAAGAAGAACAAAGGTTCCAAGAAGGATGGTGAGTTGATGAGGAAGATAAATGGGAGGGAAATAAATATTCCAGAGCAATGTGTTGCAGCCTGTGCTTTCGCAATCCGCTTGGAGCTAGTCTGAGCTTGTGTTGGGGCTTTTCCTGTCAGGAACTGAAGCTGTGGCAGCGCCCAGTAAAGCATCTGCGGGTGACAAGCAGCTCTCGGCAGCAGGGGACAAGGAGGAACTGACCAAGGATGAAATCCTGCAGAAGAACCGGGAGGAATTCTTCAGGAGACACATGAAAGCTGGGGAGAAGTCCAGGTGGGTGATGAGATCACGGTCAGTCTGCCTATGCTTCAAACTAGGCCATGGCTGAATCTCTCCTCCTTTTGGTGACCCCTGGAAGCCAGACCTTGCTTTCCTGGACCTTATTTCCCTTTTCCTTATTTCTCTGCTTGCTGAAAAGAGTGGGAGAATACACCTGGGGGTCCTGGAGGGGTAATAGAACCTGATTTCCTTTGCTGGGAGATCCAGAACCCCTGGGAGAGGTCCAGACCTGTGTTTAGTGAGCAGACAGCAGCAGTGCATCGATGCCTGGCTTGAGGGAAGTGGTGCCATACCGGGTTAAAGTTCAGATAAATAAACTCTGGAGGTCAGATCAGTCAATTTCTGCCTTTTTGGATAACCCAGGCTTTTATTTTTCACATGTCCTAAGGAGGCGATGGCTGCTGCTTCCCTGCACTGAACACAATGTGTCTCTGGTCTTTGTTCCACCAGATCTCCAAAGCCCGACGCACAGAAGGAGAAGGGGAAGAAGCCCCGGGTGTGGGATCTGGGGAACTCTAATGCCAAAGTACTCGATTACAGTAATTCTGCTACCAACGGCAGCGCGGAGGCTTGTCCCGTGGAGGAGTTTGACCCTGACATGGTAAGGAAGAGTCAGGTGGCTCCGTTTGCTGTCGTGCGTTCTCTGGGATCAGCTGGGCATTACGAACCCAGCCCAGTCTCTGTGCCTGGATGAGAAGGGATTGTGAAGAATCGGGAACAGGGATTGTGGCACCCAGCCCATAAAGCCGCTTCTTCCCCTCGCAGGCCCTGGGGGACAAAAATCGTGAGCCCGGCCGCCTCTACGACCTGGAGTATGAGAGCGATGACGAAGCTGAAGAGGAGAAAGTTGTCCAGAACCCTTCAAAACCCAGGTAGAGGCTCCCACAGCCCCTGCTTGTCACATGTTTCTTGATTTCTCTCCTGTAACTCCTGTTCCAGTCTAACCAGTAATGCAGGAAGGACAAACTGGTGTGTTTGTCCGCTAAGGGTAGGCCCTTCTGCATCCAAGCTTTGCAACTCCCTCTCAAACCTCAGTGTAACTCTTCTGCTTCTCCACAGTGTGAAGAAGGGTGGCCTGGGGGGCATGTTTGGCATGCTGAAGGGCCTGGTGGGTTCCAAGAGCTTGACAAGAGAGGACATGGACCCCGTGCTGGAGAAGATGAAGGATCACTTGATTGGTACGATTGAAGGATCTGCGGTGTGAGGGACTAGTGGTGGTTCCCTGTGCTCTGCTGGGTGGGCCCCAGTGTGGGTAGTGCCTGTGGTTTGGGATGTTCTTGCCTACAGGAACTGTGGTGGGTTCCTGTCTCGCCCCTGCGGAGCCCTGGACGGTGCAGCAAAAGGGGGGCAGCAGTCAGGTCTGGTGGGGATCCTGCACACTGACTCCATCCTTCCCTTGACGCCGCTGTGGGACGTGCGTAACCTTCTCAGCAGCACTGACTCCCTGCTCTCTTTCTCAAAGCTAAAAACGTGGCAGCTGAGATTGCAGTGCAGCTCTGCGAATCCGTGGCCAAGAAACTGGAAGGGAAGGTGATGGGAACGTTCACCAGTAAGTGTCCACGTGGCATCCTGTGTGTGGTCTGGGGCTCGGGAGTACTCCCCACGTGTGACACGTCCGCTTTCCATCCCCTTCTTCCCAGCGGTAACCTCGACGGTGAAGCAGGCGCTGCAGGAGGCCCTGGTGCAGATCCTGCAGCCCCAGCGCCGTGTGGACGTCCTCCGCGATGTCATGGATGCCCAGCGCCATCGCCGGCCCTATGTCGTAACCTTCTGTGGCGTCAACGGTGTCGGGAAGTCCACCAACCTGGCCAAGGTAGGACAGGATCCTGGATCACAGGATCAGGGCGATGGGGTCAGGCTGTGTAGCTACTAACGGGCTTTTTTGATCTGTTGCCACCTGCAGATCTCGTTCTGCGCCAGCGAGAACGGCTTCAGCGTCCTCATCGCCGCGTGCGACACGTTCCGCGCGGGAGCGGTGGAGCAGCTGCGCACCCACACCCGCCGCCTCAACGCGCTGCACCCTCCGGAGAGCCACGGCGGGCGCACCATGGTGCAGCTCTACGAGAAGGGGTACGGCAAGGACGCTGCGGGCATCGCCATGGAGGCCATCTCCTACGGTATGCGCGGAGCCGGGGGCGGGCGCGGCTGTCCTGGGGGAGCGCCGTCCTTCACGCTGCCTCCCTGCCGCCCCAGCTCGGAACCAGGGCTTTGACGTGGTGCTGGTGGACACGGCGGGCCGCATGCAGGACAACGCGCCCCTGATGACCGCGCTGGCCAAACTCATCGCTGTCAACGCTCCCGACCTGGTCCTGTTCGTTGGGGAAGCGCTGGTGGGAAATGAGGCTGTGGATCAGCTGGTGAGCGTGGAGACTTTGTTCCTGAGAGATGGAGGGGGGAAGAACCCGTTTCTGTAGGTTTTACCAGAGAATTGAATGGGGGCAGCACCACAGATGCATTTCTCGGATCTTTTTTCTCCCTCAGGTCAAGTTCAACAAGGCCCTGGCTGATCACTCCATGGCCCAGACACCGCGGCTCATTGATGGCATCGTCCTCACCAAGTTCGATACCATCGATGACAAGGTAAGGAGGCTGCTGAGGTGACTCTGCACGGAGCTCCCTGACGGTGACTGGAGGGGAGAGATGGGAATTGTCAAACACGGGGCACTCCTGCACTCTCCTCTTGTGTTTGAGCCACTGAACCCAAATTTAGAAGTCTGGTTTCTACACATGGGGGATGAATGAATGAATGACGAGCTCCCTGAGGGGGAGCACTGGATTTAATGGTGCTGCTTGTCCCTGGCAGGTGGGCGCTGCCATCTCCATGACCTACATCACGAGCAAGCCCATCGTTTTCGTTGGTACCGGACAAACCTACTGTGATCTGCGAAGCCTTAACGCCAAGGCCGTGGTCGCAGCGCTCATGAAGGCCTAAACACCAAATCGCTGTGTGCAGATGTCCCAGAAGAACATGCTTTACCCTGTCACCCACTAGTCTTTCCCGTGTAGTGCAGAACAGAATGGAGGAACAGCCACATGAGGAGTACTTTTTTTGGATAAACCGCCTTTTATCCAGAAAAAGCCCTTCCCTGGGTTCCTCCATTCTGTGTCCAGTGACGCAGGCTCCCGTGCGGGGAGGCTGAATCCAGAGCTTTGTATTGTTCGTGCTGCACGGGGTGGGGTGGGCAGTGCCAGGATCTGCTGTGCTTTTTGGTGGGTTTGAAGGCATTTTTTGAGCTGCTTTTGATTTTTAGACCAGCTTAGGGAGGAGGCAGGAGAGACTTGGGCTTAGGAGCAGTGCTAGATCTGGCTGTTAATGGTGCTGCTCATGGCAGCTCCACCGAAGCTGATAAACCAAAAAAAAGGTGACGGCCTGTGCTGGGCTGGAGAGGACATGCTAAACTGCCTTAAAGTCCCCCGTATCTGTCCTCACCCGGACTCTGGAGCAGGGTCCCCAGACACCACGTATTTGGACAGGAGCTGGAGAGCTGCGGCAGCCGGGCTGAGAGGAGGAAAGGCAGCGTGCCCTGCCTGGCTCCTGCCCGCTGGTCTTGGCATTATTTGCTAGTTAAAAAACAAAAACCAAACCACATTAATACTGGAAGAGAATGGTGGCTGCTTGCTGCTTTCCTGCACCCTTTCTCCCCCCTCCGAGTGCCTCTTGATCCCGGTCGGAAGTGCTACACTGAATAATACAAACCTCTCTGACGATGTCTTGTAGCTCTGTATTGCAGATGTGCTATAGTGCAATAAATTGAATGCTGTCTGCTAAGAGACATAATTTATATAAAATAAACTTCATAATTTGTTCTCTGTGTATAAATAACTTGCCTGCAGCCAGGACCTGTTTCCTACTGGGCTTGGGGGAGATGAACTCCCGCCAGTGTGAGAGCCTGTAAATGATACAGCAGCCAAAAGTTCAGTGAGCAGGCCTTTAATACAACTTCAACATACAAAATACTGTACAGTAAAAAGACAGGACTAGAAAACTAGAGCTTCCAGTAAAAAAAAAAAGAAAAGCTCAAGTTTCATTTTTTAATTGAAATACAGAATATAAAAGCACTAGGTATGAAGTTAGAGGAGGCTGCAGCTCCCTCGGGGCCACCGCGCTCCGCAGGCACAGGCAGCCCCAGTAAAACCACAACTGCAATGTTAGACCAGGCGTTCATCCGTGGAGGCTCTGTCCTGGCCTCTTCCCTGCCGGAAGGGTCCTGGCTCGGTGCTGGACAGCAGTGGGACAGCGCTGGGCTCCAGCCTCCCTGAGGGCTGCTGGCCTGGCTTGGGCCTGTCCCAGGAGCCCCTGCCATGGCTCAGGGCCTGGGCAGGGCTGAGGCTCAGGGGCTGCATCCTGCGTGGAAGCAAAGGCTGAAAACCTGCCCGGGACTCCAAGGAGCTACACAGGGTGAAGCCTCCCGGCTCCAGAGAGCCTTCCTTACCTTTTACCTCAGCGTGGGCAGCGGCAGAGCCGTTCAGCTGCTGCCCCTCCTTGGGCACACCTGGGGCAGAGCAGAGACCAGTGTCAGGTGGAGAGCCAGCTGCCCAGGTGGTGGTTTCACACAGGCTTTCCTGGCTGGGTTAACCCTCAGAATACCTGCCAGCATGGCTCTGGCCAGTGAACACACTTTCCCCCATTTTTATGATTTATTAGTGATACCTCTTGTATAAAAGCATTGGCTCAGGCTGAGCAGCACGAAGGTCAGTGAGACTAAAATGCCCCTTTTCTAAAACGGGAACAGCTGCACATGAAAAACAGTTTGCAGGCGTGGGAAGCAGCACAGCTGTTTAAACTGTTAGAACATACAGGGATGTCAGAAAAGTAACCCTCAAATCCAGTTGTTTTTCTTAAAAAGTTTGAGGAATCTTTATACAGTGTGGAGAACAGGGGCTACTAACCCTGTCTGCTCTCCATGGTGACAGCCAGTGTCCCCCAGCCCCTGGCCCCGTACCTGTGTGGCCCCGCATGGCAATCTCGCTCGTCAGCCGCTCGAAGTACTCGGGCAAGTCGGCGTATTCGTCTCCGTAGGAAATCACTTTGATCCCTTTGTCCAGCATGTTCTCACGGAGCTTCTTGAACTCATCCACGTCTCCCCTCCGCACCAGCATGAAGTGCTCCAGGTCTGACTTGTGCTTGACAGCTTCTAAAAACAGGGCCTGAAACGTGGTGTCATCAACTGTCCAACCACAGCCCAAGAAGAGGAAGGACTTATTTTCATACAGCTTCTGAATCTCTCGCTTTAAGAAAAGGAAAGATGTTCTCGGTCAAGGTGAGCTTCATCCTCACAAGAGACAGCACCTCCCCTAACCCTGACGAGGCTCTGCAGCAATGCCATCCTTCAGCAAGTGTGGGAGGTGTTCTGGCACCTTAGCAGCTAGGGAATTCACCCCTCCTGTTTCCCATAACTAATTAATTCTCCCCCACCCTCTGTGAAGCTCAGTCCAAACTCAGCCGAGCCTAAGCCTGGCTGAGCCAAGCGGGAGCTGACACAGGGCCCGGCCCCCAGCGTGGCTCACCATGACCTCGGTGTTGCGCAGCACGTTCTGGTAGCCGGCCGGGTGCAGGACGATGCCGCTGGGGTTGGTGTAGACGCCGTGGATGTGCAGCACACTGAGCTTCCTCTTCTCTTGCGCCCACTCCAGCACCTGCACAACACAAACCCGCGGCACCGGTCGGTGCTTCACACTGGCTGCCACAGCACTGCTACATGTGACATTTTGGGGAAGAATTCCAAAGAGGCTGCTTCTTCCTTGCATTCTCTCCATCAGCCTCTACACCACGGCCTGCAGCCACAGCCTGTGCTGCTCGTTTGGGTCAACACTTCAGCTGACTGGTGGATGTGGTGAGAAGACTGAATCAATACACCAGATTGACCAGAAAGAGGGGAAAAAACTACAAATCCTGCATCAGCATGTTTCTCAAGCCTACCAAGTTTTATTTTGTGGCCCCTATTGGCTCTGAGGGAGTCACCAGCTGAGCTGACCTCCATTTCAGACAGCTGCTTCTGAGGCTCTCGGTTTACTCCTGCAGACCTCAGCTCGTTTAAGCTTGCAATAATTAGAATGCTTATTTGTAACACTGTAAGTACTTCCAGCCATGTAGATTAAGAGGTCACGCAGGAAACTTGAAGCACAGAAATGAGAATGAAAAGAGATCAAGGACTGCACAGGACACACACACTGGGTGTGTTTAACGTGCAAACAGAAGGATGAGATGCTCCCCCACCAGTAAAACCCAGGATGGAGAGATGAGGTGGGCAGGTGCAAAGAGCTCAGGGTTTCACAGCCTGACTGGGGCAGGAGGAGGGATGTTTGCATGAAGAGAGTAACTCTGAGAGTGCAGCAGAAGGAGCCACTCCAGCCATTGCAGGAAGAGGACACGGAGCAAGAGAAGAGCTTTGAAGGCTGCAGCCCTGAACACCCACCACAGAAATAATTTTGCAGCACCTTATAAAAATAGAAAGTCCAGCTTTGCATCTCGCGTGGAGTTTCCCATATTGGTTAGAAACATCAACCTGAGCCTCATGTGGAAGCAAGGCCAAACCAGAAGTTTCAAGGACGGGGATCAAAGGAATAGCAGGCTTAAGGACTCCTCCTGAGCACTGGATGGCAGCCAGCAAACCAGCGTTCCAGAAAGGAGCATTCCTTCTCATTCCTCTGCTAGCTGTCCTGAACAGTCAGAGCCTCTGCCTGGAGCTTGTCTGCCACCAGTTAAACCACTACAATCAGTACAATGCCCTCAGGCAGCACGAGAGCACATCCTGCACCACCACAGTTCCTGACAGAAGAAATAATCATCCTTTACCTTCTTTTCATCAGTCAGGTCAAGAGACTCAAGGTGCTTCCCCTGGTGTGCTGCGTACAGCTCCAGCAGGTTATCGAAGTTTGTGGTTAACACAAGGGCCCCGTTTTCCATCAAGTGAAGCACAGACTGGAGCAACTGCTTCCCAGAATCTTCCATTTTGGATTCCAGGTCATCAAACACCTCATATAAACAGTCCTTGAAAAAGGTTGAGCGAACGTTGCTTGTGCGCTGAGAAGGGGAGACAGAGTGAGATCAGAGCCCGGCCCCTCAATGCCTCACACCAAATGACTCCATGAAAAGCTACCCATGTTTCCCCAACACCCTGCAAAGCCCTGGGTCCTTGCAGGGCAAACACAGAGCTCTGGCTGCACCAAGGTGGGTGCTCTCCCTCAGCATAGTCATAGGATCACAGAATCCCAGACTGGTTTGGGTTGGGAAGGACCTTAAAGCCCATTCTGTGCCATCTCATCCCACTCTGTGCCATGGGCAGGGACACGTTTCACTAACCCAGGTTGCTCCAAATCCCTCCAGCCTGGCCTGAACACTCCTGGGGTAGCCACAGCTTCTCTGGGCAAACTCACCACCTCCACAGGGAAGAATTTCTCCCCAATATCCATCTAACCCTGCCCTCTGTCAGTGTGAAGCCAGTCCCCCTTGTCCTGTCACTCCAGTCCTTGTCCACAGTCTCTCTCCAGCTTTCCTGTCAGCTCCCTTCAGGTATTGGAAGGCCACAATTAGGTCACCCCTGAAGCCTTCCTCTCCAGGTTTAACAATCCCAATTCTCTCAGCCTTTCCTCATAGGAAGGTGCTCCATCCCTCTAATCATCTTGGTTCAGGTGGAACTACCCAAAACCCATCTCCACAGCAGGGTTATGTCTCAGGCACCTGGCACAGTAACTGCCCTTGTGGTTCCTTGTACACAGAGGAATTGTTGCGATGGGGGCACCATTGCTGGAGAGCCAAATCTGGCTCTTTCCAAAAGCCAAATCCTACACTCAGGGCAGGTACAAGCACACTGACCGGAGACAGCTTCTGGATAAGGTCGTGGGCAACATGAACCAGGTTCTTGTCTTCATGAAGACACTTCTGGAATCGTTTGCTCTCTTCATCTTCCAGCAGATCGAAGTCAATAGCAGCATCCAGGAGGGCCTGAATCAGCCCCTTCCAAGACTTCAGAGCTGGGACCTGGGGAGCAACTGCAGCACTAATTCCTGTCCCAATCACCAAAACAAGTTCCCGAGGCTTCTTGGTTTTGAGGCTTGGCAAAAGCTTCCTGCAAGAGGAGAAAGGAGCACAGCTGGTACCACCAGGAGTGGAAGGGTGCCTGGGGTGGTGGGACGTGCAGACCGAGGGAGAGGGAGGTACCCCGTGCCTAAATTTTGAATCAAATATCGACTGGGGCTCTCTGATAAATGGAGCACGAGAGGAGCAGCTTGGTATCCTCAAAAGAGAGCAGGCAGCTGCACGGATCAGCAGCACAAATGCTCCCAATACAAGGCCTGTAATTACAACATTTTTGGGAATCTAATCTGTTACTGGGATGGTTACTGGGGAAGTCAGTGATGCCCTGGGGTGCTTCTGAAGCAAGGCTAATCCACTAAAAATCTGGAATAAGGGAAGTCTATTAATAGAAGTTACCTGGAAGGCTGGAGGGCATGGGAAAGGTGTGGTGAGCACTTGAGAATGAGACACACACACATCTGAGACAAAACGTGTGTCAGATCCCATGCAGGTCGCAAATACGACCTGGTTTATACAAGGTACAGAACAGGGGCCTGGAGACAACAGCTCCATTTATCCCAGCAGAGAGAAAAGCAAGGGAAAGCTTCCTCCTAGCTCTGCCCTGGAGGGGCCCAGGCCCAGTTTGCTGAGGAAGCCGCTAAGCTGTACCAGCAATCCCGTCTGTGTGATGTCTGCGACATCAGTGGGATGCTCCAGGCCAATCTTTTGGAAGATCCCAGATGATACAGAATCACATGAAAGGGTTGCAGGGCTGTATTCTCCTTATTCCTCCTCCCCTCTTCCCTGTTTTCCTGGCTTTACACCTACACAGCACCTCTAAATGTGACCTTTATCACTTATTAAACAGATGTGCTGCTCCTTGCCTTGCCTTGCCTGGTGTCCAGCTGCTTTCTGCAGCAGGGACCTGCTGCAGCTCCCCAGGATTGGAGCAGCAGCCTGGGGAAGCAGCTTGCATGGAAGAAATGGGCTTTATCAGCAAACACGTGATATTTAGTGAGAAGGGGAGAGGAAACCAACACCTCACAGATGGAGCTGTGCCTTCCCTCAGCTCCTGCCTATGAAAACAGACTTCTTAACCCTTTCCTCGAGGATGGCTTCACTGTTAGTGCTGATAAACAGAGTTTAATTTGAGGACTGCAAGCCTCACGTGAGGAATAAATTAGTGTTCACGCTAATGAGCTAGTATAAAAACACTATTGGAAATCCAGGGACTGAAATCCAAAATAATAACAAATACCCAAGTCTTAATGTCCTGTGTAACTTCTCTGAAAGAGGCATTCTGTTCCCTGCTGATAAATGCACTTGTTTCTGCCCTGATATCCTGAGCAAGGAAAAAATCATCTCCCAGCCTCTTTTCTTCACATTCCAGGGCCACTGATCAGCCTCGAGACCACACAGAACTATCCTGCA
Organism: Machaerirhynchus nigripectus; assembly: GCA_013397975.1. Lineage (NCBI taxonomy): Eukaryota > Metazoa > Chordata > Aves > Passeriformes > Dicruridae > Machaerirhynchus > Machaerirhynchus nigripectus. The sequence goes on from VZRQ01000759.1 coordinate 42,506, forward strand.
GCCCTCCAGAACTTGCAAATAAATCAAATTAGTGGGAGACAACTCCCCAGATGAATTAGCTGCTTGTTTACAAGAACTTTTGAGCCCACAGCAGCCACAGTCCCAGTCTTGGACGGGCAGAATTATCCACCAGTCAGGTCCCCACCCACAGAACTGTAAGACCACCTGTTTCTAACCACAGGGAGCCTCAGAGTGAACTATTTAGCCTTTAGATGCAGCTCAATCATATTAATTTGAGTAACTCTCTGTCCTCCTGGAAACCACCATCCAACTCCAGAGAAGAAGCACAACCACCGCATCCAACCTGACGCCGCAAGTGGACAGGACAGTAAAATACAGCTTTGAGTGCAACCCCATCCCCTGGCTGAGGGTTAAAACCCCCAAAAAGTACATTCTGGGCATGAAGGCCTTTGTTCCACAACCAGGAGGAAAGCCCAGGGCATGGCCAGAAGCCAACGCGCGGTTCTTGGATCAGGAAGCGAAACAGCTGCGGTCGCCAAGGGTCACAATCCTTAAGCAACAGTGTGAGGCAAAGGAAAAGGCTCTTGTTAGAAGAAATTCACTGGAGTATTATTAAATTTACCTGGGCTTTTTTGCAGGTGGCATTCCATCTTCCAATAACGTTTCCTTGCCCAGGCTCACCGTAGAAGCCATCCAGTTTCTATAGTAGACAAATCACCACAAGCAAAGTCACTGCACACGGACAACACCACCTGGACAACAGGGTTTTGCAGAACCAGCTTTGCACAGGTGGATAAATCCCAGGTTTCTTATCATTCCAAGATCACCTCTGGGCTGAGAATTGCATGTTTTTGTCTCTGAACTTTGCCCCACAGTCTCATCCACTTCCTTAACCTCCTTTACCATAAAATCCTGGGCTGTTTTGCCCAGGTGCAATTGCCTCAGCAAAACACACTTTGCCAGACCCTTCGTTTTACCTCAGCCGTTCATTTTCCCAGAGAGCCTGGATCTTGGAGCAGCACTCCCCCCTTCCCGACAAGGCCTGTCAGCAAACTTGCTGCTTGGGAAACAGTGGGAGGGAAGAGAAGACAAAAAGATTTTTGTTGGCTCCAAAAATCCACGGAGAGCATTTCATTCCCTGGTGATGAGAGAAGGGTTTCCCAGCCCGCCATGCATCTGCAAGCACTGGGAAACGACCTTAAAGCCCACGGAAAGGAAGTGCAGTCTGAGAACTCTTTCAACAGTCCGTGACATAAAATACGAAAGGTCTGCCAGCACGCAGTCCTCTCCCACTCCGCTTCTCCCAAATAAGTCTATGAAAAGGGAATGAAAATGAACAGAACTGTTCACTCTCCTCTGCTTTTTTCTTGCCAATTGTAATGAAGAGTCCAGCAAAAACTCTCTTAGACACAGGGATTTTGGCCAGAGGAAATGCTGGGGAAAAGCTGCTGACCCAAAATCAGAGTTTTTGGCATCTCAGGGAGATCTGAGGGTTTGTTCTAGAGACAAGATGCTGCTATTGTTCCCCGGCAGCAAAGCAGGTGACACAGGGCAGGGCTTTCCAGGTAGGACACCTGGGCTGTGCTGCAAGTGTTGGCATGGATCGTGTGAGATACCGACCAATATTCTAGGAAAGCACCACCTTTTAATGCTGGATGATGAGACCAGGGCAAAGCGACAACGTCAGGTGCTCAGATGCACCGTGTGCACAGCCTTTGCTTCCCGACCCCTTTGGAAAACTTTACACAATGGCATTATGGAACGGTTTGGGTTGGACAGGACCTTAAAGCTTGTGTCGTTCCACCCGCCTGCCATGGGCAGGGACACTTTCCACCACGCCAGGCTGCTCAATAATAAATCATTGTAACAACAGTAAAGCACTTCAGAGAGCTGGTTTTCACCACCTGCCTCCTGAAACATGGCTGAACACATGCTGCTCATCACTTCAAATAATCACCTTTTTATCTTACTGGGCCTTACTGGAGGGCCCAGATTTTGGATAAAAGTGTCAAAGGCCTTTAGCAAGTGAGGAATCTCTGGTTTTCCCCCTCTGTGCATGTCAGGCAGGGCTCCTCCATCACACACCCTTGTCACCACTGTACCCTGTGTTTTTCCAACCCACACTGGGCCTGGGAGCACTTCCACACTGTTCTGACAATGAACCTCTGCAGTCTCATCACCCCTGAACACCTGCAACCTGTCAGGCCTCATGGTGAACTATTTCGGGGGGTTAAATCTCCAAAGACCAAATAGAGGCTCTCAGGAAGACAGGAGGACCTGCTGGACACAGGATCTCTCAGGGGGTACCATCAAATCCCCGCTCAGTGAACGCACCCAAGCACAGTCAGGATAAAGAGGGGAAAAGCCCCTCTTTTTCCTTTCCAGGAGGCTCCTATCTCTCCTTTTGGATTAGCTGATTTTTCTGGAAGGACAGGCTGCTTCCACAAAGGCAGCCAGATTTTGTTTAATGGTGCAAAGACGCTTTAGACGAGCCAGGACTAACAATGGTTAACTGGAGTGTTTCAGGGGGAAGTTTGAGTCTGCCCATGGCCCCTCCGCACCACCAGAGCCACAGCTGAAGGTAAATCCTTCCTCATTTCTAAACTGGATATACTTTAAGTTTATATTATCTTTGGGTTGTGAATCATCAGCTGAGCCTCAAATATTGAGGCTGTTTGTAAATTCCCACCTAGGCCTTCCCCTGCTTGCTTCCACCTGCCTCAGCACTGCTCCCATCTCGCTCTCCCTGCACATTCCCATGCTATTAACAGCAGGAATGGAGCCATCAAATCAATTTTAAGTGCCTCTACATGATGTTTCAAAAGTAATTTTAAACTTAGGAAAAAACACCTTTCAGAATTATAAGCACCTAGTAAGGTTGTCTGATATAATGACCTTCAACCTTCAGGTCTATTATTTAGTGCAGAGAGCCATAAAGGAAATAAAACCCCATTATAAATACAGCCTAGTTCCAGACAAGTTATTACTGGGCTTAAAAAGAATGCACAGGGATTCAGGCAAGAAATAGAAACCTCCAGTTCTTAGTCCTGGGGAGAAGTTCTGCTCCCCAGAGGGATGGATCGCGCTGGCACAGCTGAGGTAGCCAAAATTAAATGGAATTACCTCAGAGCATGACACTGCCTTGGGAAAAAAACTCCCCAGGTACTGCAGGTTCCCCCTGGCAACACAGGTGCCATGGAGGAGAGGGAGCCACAGGCACTTACAAGGTAAGAAGTGTCTCTCCAGCCTTCTTCAGACATTGGGAACTTCCCAGCTATTTCAGCCACAGGGAGTTGAAGACTGTAAACACAACACTCCATGGATTCCTGGCTCGGCTGCCTGTTCCCCTGTCCCAGCCTTGTCCCCATCACTTTTATCAGGGATACTAAGAGAGTCCCTGTGTGGGTTTGCTGCGTTCTCCTTCTCCCTCCACACCACTGAAGTCCCTTAATTTACCCTAAAGCCTTCCAGACTTCAGCTTTAAACTGGGCCCAAGTCCCTGGATAAACCAAACCACAGCAACTCCCCGTGTGACACAGACATATCCAGCTGCAGAAATGTTGGGAATACGAGGCTGTATCCCAGGTAAAAGCAAACACCTGAACACCACACGTGTCAAACGAAGGCCGAGGTTCACACAAGGGTGTGTATTTACAAAAACCTCACTGTGGCTCTGCAAAACACACCCACGCCACACAGTCAACACCAGAGCCCGACCTGCAGAACTGAAATGGGGAATTCACAGAACAGTTCCTCCACCACCTCACGGAGAAGTTGCTGCTGACACCATCTCCATGCTCAGCACAAGTAAAGCTACACCTGGATGTTTAAAATCAAAGCCAAGTGATCCAGCTCCACGCTGGAAGATGGGCTCCTCCAGAAGAGCCCCCACAAATTCCCGAAAGAAACAACAAACCTACTGCTCATCCATTATTTTTAGCTTCTCTGAGTGCTGAGAACTGCCACCAGCAGGGGTGTAATGCCCAGCTTCTTTTTCAATTCAGCGGCTTTCAGGTGTTGGGATAAGATAGTTTAAAAGCCACTATGTTTCAGCTACAAGTTGAGCTGTCCCTGGCCAATTCCCAAGCCTATCCCTCCACGTGGGAGTTACAACTGGAGCTGGATCAAACCCATCCTAGAAACACACAGGCTCCAGGGACAGTGGGACCGAGGACAAGCCCTGCTCCTGTCCAAGCCACAAAAACACAGGATTCAGCCTCCTTGGATGTGAGTCAAAACACACCAGAGGTTTTTATTCAACGCTGTGATTCTCCACGTGCTTCCCAATGGCTCCGTGAGCAAGGAGAGGGAGTGACACAGCAAAGGCTGGCTGAGCTCCGCATCCCACAGACTCCCACGGAAACAGGCTGGCTTTCCAGGATTGACCCTGGAAAGGGAAGCAGGGAGGGGAGGTCACACCTTCAGGATTGCTCCAGCCCTTACCTGTCCTCTCCGTTGTGCCCTCCTCGCTAAACCTGCGGGAAAAGCAACAACACGGGGATTCAGCAGGCGGGGAGGACACCGAGGTTCCTTCCCAGGGGGAAACAGCCATAAACACGAGCTTTTACAGAGGGCGACGGCGCGGCGGGGGCGAGTCACAGCCGGGCCTC
>VZRQ01000772.1:0-36806 GCA_013397975.1 Machaerirhynchus nigripectus
TCTTTCAAACCAAGACAGGGCTGGAGGGGGAAAGACTGAAAGGAAGATAATGAGCCAAGCCACTGGATGTCACTATTGGTGGAACAAGACAAAGGCAGAACAGCTGTGCAGGACGATGGGATCGCTAACAGCAAGCTGGAAACAAAATAAAATTAACATGTCTATAATTTATTCATCCTTTGAATGTTAAGATTTAGGTTCAATATTACCAGGCAATAACAAGTGAATGCCAGGCATTTATTTATGTCACCCTTCAATATGGAGCTTAATAGATTGATTTATAGAAAAAGTTTGTATGATCTAATTGTGACAGCACTTTTTGGGGAAAAATAACAAGCTTGTAACCAACAACACAGGGTCCGTAATGCACTAGATGATTCAAGGTATTTGAATCTACATTTACAGGCTCTAGAATGCCACTGAAATGTTAAGGACTGGAGCAATTTGAAAAGCTATTCAATTTCATATTTGAGGCTCAAGATCAATCATCCAGTGGGAGCACTGCTAGTGGTGACTGTGCCCATTCCAGATTCCTCAAAGAACCAGCCTTTTACACACCCACACCAATAAATCAGCCTATTTACATGGCAGAAAATGTCCACAGCCACAATGCCAAACACAGCTACATAAAAGCCACATGAGGACAGAGTTCCCACTGAAGGTATAGTCATAAATTCTGGTAAACTGATGAGTAATGTCAGATTTCCAAGACAGGAATCCGAGCCAGGAGCTGCAGGAAGGGTGAAGCACAGGAGAAACTGGCCACAGCTGTCTGGAAACCAGTTTGCAACTTGGCTCTGTGATTTCTATTCCTAAGAGTGGGCACAGTTTAAATACATATTGTGAGGTTCACACGCAATTTTGTGAATCATAACCGTAAGTTTGATTCACCTTCATTTATTGAGTCAAGTTTTAGGAGAATCTGAATTATGTCAAAAGAACTATTTGCATATTTAATAGTTACATGAGTTTTAGCACAAAAACTCCATTTGATGATTCATAAGATAAACATTATTTGTCTTCAGTAACTCATGAAAATCATTTTAAAAATTAGCTCCAGTCACCCAGTAAGAGAAAAGAAATTATTAAGGATGATGTATGTAGATGGTAACAAAGACTGGTGTGATTGAACACAACTTATTTGCAAAAATATCCCTCAGAATAGTTCAGTGCCAACTCATGGCATTTTTCCAAAGTACAGTAGATGACAAATTGTTGCAAATATTAGAAGTGTGTGAAGAATGTGAAACTGGCCATCAGCAATTTGTTAACCACATTAGGAGAAGAAACCTCACGCCATTAGAAAACGATCCCTTTAAACAAGCAAGTACTTAAAAGTTCATCTTTATTTAGCACAGTAAAGCAGTACTTGAGTCCTGCAAGCCAAAGACATTTACACACATGCTCTTGAGTTAAAGAGATGTCAGAAAGCTGTGCTGGATGGCCAGCCACAGACTACAGGCAGGAATGAAGGGTTGATGCATCTACAAAATAGACTCCAGTCATGATCGGTGATGGGAAACTGTGCAACACAGTGACAAATACATTCGAAAGAGATAATAACATGTAATTATGGTGTTCAAAAGTCAGAAGTGTTGGACAAGTTCCTGGCAATCTACACAATCTTCTGCATCCCTGGTCCAGAGGAGGGATTTTGTGCAGCACTCCAAGAAGCCTCACAAAGGGCAGTAACTTTAAGCAGGAATGTTTAAGCATCAAGGTTTCTTACTTTAGAGAACATGTTCTCTAGGAAATTAGGCATGTGAGTAAAAAAGTGTTATATCTGCTCAGAACGAAAAAGTTTATTTTGAATAGTATTAAAAATGCCTATTAGGACTCCATAGTGTACATTCCCAGAATCTCTGGGATAGGGCCCATCTCCAAGTAGGAATGAAGTCCTACCAATTTAATCCACTAGGGACTATTGTTTAAGTCCACAGAATTTCTTCAATGCTTCAAAGTGTCTCTCAACGCTGAATTTCCTTCAGGCACTGCAAGGATCACCAGCACAAACAGGGGAAATGCTTGCTGCCTGCAAGTTCTTTGAAATATTTCAAGGCACTAAATTTGCTCAGTGAATTTCCTTTTTGGCTATTTCTCAATCTATGGGAAAAGAAAGCTCTTAACTTTTTATATTAAGTACACAAAGACTGTTTATTCCTGTCATTACAGCACAGTCTGAAAGTCTTTATATTTTTTATTTTTAACTTTTGGGGCAGGGGAGAACCACCACCAACCCGATTTATGAGGCTGGCATGGATTCAAAGCCAAATTTGATCAGAAAAAGCTTTGAATAGAAGACACAATAACTAAGCCAGTGCTCTGAAGCTTTTGATATATGTGGTCTTCCCTCAAGCCATGTAATCCTACCGGAGCAACTTCAGCTTGTCATACTCTTTCAAGAAACATTCAAAGGCTCCCCAAGCCCAAATCTCTTTGGAGTGATTTGAGAGCATCATCCATGCTAAGTGTTATCATCTTCTCCATGCCTCAAACTCAAGCTACTTGAAGGTTATCTCAGTGCAGCAAGAGAGGCAGTCAGAGAAGAACACCAAACCAGGAGGCAAATGACTTCCCCAGGATGCATTTTATGAAGCTTTGCTGCAGGTCACGTCAGGAGCAGCCAATGACAACCCCCCTCTTACAGTTTTAGGGAAAGAGCGTGCTTTCCTGAGCAACATCACTCACTTGAGTGCTAAATCCCCTTCAAGTGCCAAAAATTAGGTCCAGTCAAAAAATAACCCAAAAGCCAGAGCTGGGCTCATTTGTGTTGATTTATGATTACATAGACCAAGTCCTGACCTACACCCACCTAAGCACTGCTGACACCAGACCGAAGCTCCTTCCCCTGAGTCTTGCCTTGAGGTGTAGAGGCCCTTTTCTTTGGAAAGAAGCAGATTTGATTTGAACCACAGACACTTCTGCATGATTCACTGCCACTTCTCACAGCCTCCTAAATTCTTCATGAGTTTGCAAAACAAACACGGGTAATTGCATTTTATTTCATCTATGGCCTTGTTAACGTATTACAAGAGTATAAAAATGAACATTGGCAGCTTTATCTCTAGCCTAAAATCATACTCTCTCTAGGTCTCAAGGCCTTTTCATACAAGTGAAACTAGGGCAAAGTCTCTCATCCCTCTATCTCGGGAGGGACTGACATGGAAGGCCTTTGTGGTGCCAATGATCAAACCCTGACTGAAACACCACAGTGTTTTCTTTTCACCTTGCTGGATCACTTCCAACTGCCAGAATACTGACGTGAGGGTAAATAGTCTCACTTTGCAGGATCCCCGGGAGAAGTTTGGCTTGCACTCAGATTAGAAAGGCCTGCCCTTCCCTTGCCTGCCATTTATCCAGTTCTGGAAGGGTTCTGCTGTGGCTAAAATCTCCCCATGGGCCTCTTGAAGACTTGCTCACTGTTTGCTAGGAACACAAACACAAAATAAGCAGCTCTTGTGCTTCCACAAGCAAAGAGGTTCAACTGAGTCCTACAGAGTACATGAAACTGCAACACATTTTGGGGTACTTTTAACTCAAACACAAAGCCAGTTCAACTACTTGCCCAGGCAAAGGTGAAGTGTCAGTGACCTGGAAATCCTTCCCAAAATACTGTAGGAATGGATCAAGAGCTGGTGGCAGAACCAGACATCACAAAACCCTCTGCAAAAAATCATCAACAGATTTGATACAAATATTGAGGCAAGGATTAGAGAACTTTGAACTATTTAAAAAAAACCCCATTAATTAAACATTTTTTCATAGCTAAAGTGGGTTTTTGAATAACTATTTTTATTACGCTCCAAGAAAATTTTGCCTGCCTTAGAAATCATAGACTTTGGGCCAGAACACTTTAAAAAGATGAAAAAAAAAACCCCTGGATAAAGCTGGGAGGGGTTTTATTTATATTTCTTGGCTTTAAAATCTGTTGAGGTTTCAGCAGTAAAGTTTTCAAGGCTTTGTTAGTTTTTCTTTTCGATGGGGGACCTGGACTTGCAGATACAAACTAATTTCCCTGAAATCCCTCCTCTGATCACTGCAATTGGCACAAGTTCCAATCTGTCCTATACTGTTTTATACCTCAAAGATTTTGTCTCACCTATAGGGCCAGAGACTTCAAAAAAAGACTGGAGACCCCTTCAGTGCCCCTATCTCCAGCAGATATATTCCCAACCCATTCCTACACCCCATAACGGAGGCTTCTCTGTGGATCTGATACAGAGATATACTGCCAGCATTTATAAAAAAACCTTTTCTTACCTACACAAGGCTTGCATACAAAAAAGTGAGGAACATGAAAATCTAGTCACAGAGTCTATAAAATTAAGTTGAAGTATATTAAATCCTTGAATAGACATTTCTTTATGGGTAGGAAGGCAGGCTTGAGTTCAGGCGGTGTGACTTTGTGCCGAGGGAATGGCTGGGATCCCTGCCTCTTGCTAGCCAGAATTACACTTTCAAACATGGCAATTTCGTAAGGAATTGTGGAAATTCCCTCACCCCACCATGTGAAAAAGGTTTAAAAAGGGTAAGCGCAATATCCAACCAGAGAAAAAGGGACACTGCCAGAAACATGGCTGGCCAAGAAATGGCAGTGTTAGAAACAACACACAAAATTATGGAAGGCAAAGACCTTCAAAGGAAAAGTGCGGTATTTCCTTAACAAACACAAAATCTGAAACTAGAGGCAGTTTTAGATGCCTCTGCTTTGTTAAGGGAAAAAAAAAGTTGCATTAAAAACATATGGAGGGGAAAAAAAATCACCCAGGTGGGTATTCCTTATTTTAATCTTGCTCACCCAAGCCGAGATCACTTCATCAGCTTTGAAGCACGTAACTGAGCTATTTTGGAGATGCTGAGCTGTGCTGCAGTTGATGGTGCTGCCTTCTACCCCTCCAGCTACCTCTGGGCGACCTGTAGCTGGGAAAAATTGGAAATCTGCTCCCCACTCTTTAGCTGAAGACCATGGAAAACATTTTGCATCAAATACAAAAAAACCCAATAATTGGAAAGTTCTGCCTGCACTATGAAACCCTGTGATATCTTTTCCCAACTGCTCTGCATCCAAGTGTATCCTCTGCAAATAGAGAACTTGCACTTGCTTGATCTGCTGCCCTGAGCCTTTAGCTGACCCCCATTTTGTGACTACTTGCTGTTCTCTTACAGGATCTAAGAAAAACATAAAATGTATTGCTCTTAGTAAATATTTTTTGCCCACCAAGGCAAGAAGGAAGTGCTTGAAAGAAAAAGATTATTATCTCATTACATGACACCTCTACTGTGTTTTTTCTGACTCTTTTCTACACCGCCCAGCTCTCTGCCTTTGGAAAACACAAGATTTTAAATTGCACCTTGTCTGCAATTACTAGGCTCTTGTTTTATACTGTTTTGCAAGACATAGGCCTGACAAAGGAACATTTTATAAAGCAAGAGAAGTCCCACTTGTCCCACTTGCAGTGATGGTCCCTTGGCAAGTGGCTGCTCACAGCCCTCCGCAACTTTTCAGCTCGGATCTCCCTCCCAGCCTCAGCAGAACAAATAAAGATCCACAAACAGTCAGAGAGGAAAAACACCAGGAGTTATTTAAGCTGGCAGTGTTTCAGGTGAAGGGCAACACGATTTACCATTTACTTGCAATTACTGCCTCACAATTTGGGCAGCTCGAAGCTCGTCATTGCTTCTATCGATTGTTTTTCCCAAAAAAAATATTTGTCGATGCAGTTTAAAAAAAAAAACTTGCAACAGGCTGGGTGCAGGTGCCTGTTTAGGTACCAGCCTGTCACTGAAGGTAAATGAATTTCAACTGGCTCGGTCACAGGCAGAAGCACAGAAAAGGAAAAGATATCTAAAGGCACAATGGAAATTAATAGAGAAATCCCTCCAGATGGCTCCAGCACTGCCACATTTCCCTTGGTGGAAGTGCCACACCAGCCCTTATCATGACCATGAAATGGGATAGAGTAAGAGCACATCACCTCGCTCCCCATTCTCCTTTATTCCAGCACCTCTAAATATTTATGGAAACTGATAGCCCAGGCACTGCTCTATGGCCAACTTTATCACGCTTTTCCACACAGGAGGATGCTAATAATTAGGATCCTTCCCCATTTTGGAAATAATTGCAAATCTCCAGCATACAGGGATAATGATAGCTTTAAAGAAACAGTCCTAAACTACTGCTCTCATACCAGGGATGAGTTTAGTCTACTGAAACCTGACATAGGCTGATTCACAGGAATAACAGGAAAGTTGCAGCAAGGCTCCAAGTTCAGAGAAATCTCAGCATTTTAGATGCTCACCTAAATCACCCCAGCCTCTCTCACCCAGAAGCTCTTCACAAGCAATCTTTGAGAGATTTTTGGTACTCCTGATACTTTCTACTGTATCTGGTATTTTTGACAGGGGCAGATGAATCAAACAACCGTCCACTTCAGCCTCCTGCTTTGTGCTGTGTTTCTCCTGGATGCTACTTATTACCTGCACTGCAGTAGAGGCTGGGAGCAACACTGACCATAAGGGCAAGTCTCTCCCTTGGGCAACTCATGGCCGAACTCCCAAGCCATGAGAAAACCATGACATGCAGGAATCTCTTGTGAACAGCAAACAAGAGAGCTCAGGTACGAAGCTGCGGAGCACCATCAGCTGGAGAGAACACGTTCAGATTTACCGGTGCTGAGGGAATTGATCTGGCAGTGGTGAGTGTTCAAGGGAGTTGAAATTAAGGTCAGATTGAAGTTTTCTGGGCTTTCATCAAGAGCTCTCCCACCAAAGAGGTGGGAGGCAGCATCTGGGGGTCATCTGGATGGAAGGGCTGGTAGGTTACATGGCATAATAAAGTGAAAAATAATGGGACGAGTGAGGTTAATTTAACATTTTTGAGCCGTAAAAAAGGCTGAGGCTCCCCCTCAGCTGAGACAATGTTTTGGGACAGAGTAGATGGCACATCCCCTCTAACAAGCTGGTTTTTAGCCTTATTTAGCTTTCAAGTGAGTTAATTTTCCTAAAGCATTCAGCTATGCAGCAGCACAGGCACCTTCTCACAAGGCATGTTGTTCTAATAGATCAAAAGTCTGTGTTTTCAAAATCTCATTAAATACATATTCAGCTGTCAGACGTTAGTGCACATTACAAAAAGGAAATTGATGGTTGACTCTGAAAATCCAGCCTGATGTGCTGTCCCTAATTTACCCCGGCTCTTTCAGCGTACTCTTTGGAGTGTGTGATCCATTACAGCGCATTCGCTGCAGTACCGAAACACAAAAACGGATGAGTCAAAGGCAGAATGTCAGGTCAAATTCTTCAGGCTTAACTCAGGATTTAATTGCATTTAGAGGTTTAAGTCAGACTATTACAACTGTCTTTAAGGTAATCTCCTCATGTAGGAGGGAGTATATCTGTCCCACACCCGGGTATATCACTCGATACAGCTGCGGTGAGACTGACCCCTCTTTTTCTCATTTTCTACTGAATAATCAGTTTAGCCTGCAAGTCAGGAACCACAGGCATTGCTCATGTCAAGACAAGGGGCTCACCTCCTGCTCAGATATAGAAGCACATGAAAAAACTGCTACAGGGATTTCACAAAGAGAGGGGCTTGGAAATCATCACTAAAGTTGAAGCTGAAGTTTACAGGAGCAAGGCACTGAGAGGCCCTTTCTGCAGGATTTTGTGTGTCTAATTAAAAGTTAATGGTTAAGATCAACATGTTTGAGAGCTCAGCCCACATGAAACACAAGATACGTGGCTTGGATCTCGGCTGTGGGCTCTCCTTCACCAGAGGCGGATATCTGAGGATATTAAAGCTGGTGGGTATCAAATGCCTATGCTTCCACAGGAGAGCAGTGCGCTGGATTCTTATGCTAATACCAAGCTGATGGCTCATCAAAAAGGTTGCAGAGGGAAGTGCAATCAAATCTGCCACTGGAAAGAAGAAAGTGGAGGCAAAGGCACCTGGAAAAGTAGCCTCCCTAGGACAGGAGGCTTGGCTGCTTCTTGGCATGTCATACAGAAACCATAACCAACACCACTCTGTTGGCTAGAATTTAGAGGTTTTAAGCCAGGCACCCACCAGTGTATCTCAGTGGGGATGTACCTGTCCATCCTAGCCCTAAATCACAGAGTCATCACAGAATGGCTTGGGTTGGAGTGGACCTTAAATATCATCTACTTCTAGACCCTGCCATGGGCAGTGGCACCTTCCACTATCCCAGGTTGCTCCAAGCTCTGTCCAATCTAGCCTTGGACACGTCCATGGCTGGGGCAGCCACAGCTTCTCTGAGTCAGTGCTTCACCACCCTCACAGTTTCTCCAACTCCCTGGACTGTTTGGACTGAAACATCACAGAGCAGAACTCCCTCTTCTGAACTATTTTTTCCTGTAAGGATACTCAGGTGGGGCTTTTTGGACTGTGTCATCATGCAAATACTGTACAAACATTTTTAGACCCAAGGTATTATTTTGTGCATTTTTTCAAATCTAAGAATCAAAATTATCACACCCAAGAAGAATCATCTTGCTTGTTATAATCAATCTTTTTAAAAGAAAATACTGAGCTTTGTTTGGCTGCTTGGACCAACTAGTTCAGCAAAAAGTGAAATTTCTTCTCTTGATCTTCAAATAGCCTTTGAATTAAATACTTGTTGCAGCAAGAGAAAGTTTGGTTGTTTTTGTAATCATATTTGAGATCAAGAAGAGATGAGATGATCAAGAAGAGATGAAAGGCAGATATACCAGATGAAGGACTGAAACCCAAGGATTCGAAATAATTGCACAAAGGTGCTGGAAGTAAAACATGGATAACTCCATGGTTCTGGGCTTGGTTCCAGCATATGTGTTCTCTGAGTACCTTTGTGCTGGAGACAAATTAACACCAGGTAGAGACAGAGGATTGGTTGTGCAGTGTTGGTTAGGATGCAGCCGACCATCCCCAGTGTGGGGGATGCCCATCCCCAGTGCCTAATCCTAACTAGACATTTATGGTGTTCGGGGGATTTCTAGATGCAGCCCTCCCTCGTCCTTCGGAAACTTATCCTGAGCAAAGCTTCCAATGCAAATCTCAGCCTTTTTATTTTTGGAAACTTTACTGTGCATCATCCCTGAGGTAAGACTTAGACCCTCCGGTGTCCTGACAGACTTACCTGCTCCAGTCTGGGAGCCCCTTCTTGCCCCTCTCCTGTGCCACACCTTGGGTGGGCCCTGCTCAGGGCCCAGGGGAATTAGGGCTCCTCTGTGTGATAATTCTGTGTTCCCACAGTCACCGTGACTGCTATGCTGCAAACCCACAGCCACTTTCTCTGTGGTCCAGCTTTTACTCCTGAGGTATTTTCTTTTGGTGGGCTTACACAAATTCAGCCTGGCTGCAGTAGGATGCTGCAGAAAAAATTATGCAGACCTGATAACACCAGTGATAAAACATGCCCTGTCACATTTTCCGAGTCTAAATTTATAAAGGCAGCACAGCACAAATGGTATTTCACTGCTGAATGTTCTTTTTACGGAAAACACTCTCCATTTTTGGGCAGGAGGGAAGGTGTGTTTCAAAGTTCATTTTTCAATTTACAAGCCCCCTACATACTTTTCATCAGGATCACATCAGGGGCACCCTTGGATAATCAGACAGAAATGGGTTCAGCATAGGAAGCGCTCTGACAGCCTGTGGGAAGTAGGCTAAAGTCCATAATAACTATGAAGAACAAACTCAAATCAAGGTAAATCAACAAAAAACATAACAGAAAAGGTGCAGATTAGAGATAATCAGGTATTATTCCAGTGAAGCAATTTCACATCAAAGAAAGAAAGAAAGAAAGAAGGGAATGCCAAACCCAACTTCCAGCCTCAATTAGCTTCATGTGGGTTCAATATATTCACTGCTGACACATGTCTGAACTCCTCCTCAGTCTGGAAAAATGTTGGCTCAGGTCTCCAGCCCAGCGGAGGGGGCTCCAGCAGCAGGCAGGTGCTCACGGAGAGCTGAACTGGGCTGCTCCAGATAAAACTCAGGGCTGGGCATTAGTGACTCTGAAACACCTTGTAAATATGTTTTCCACCCTTCGATTTTTATTAATACCACAAACCTGTTGCTGTGGAATAACCACCAAAAAATTACCTTGTAAGACACCCAACCACTGACATTTTCCTGTGTCTGTGCCATTTCCTGTGTTTCATTTTGTAATGTTGGTAAATTCAGTGGAGATGCCTAGGGTGCTTCAAATTGCAGTTGGGGTGTCAAAAACCAGCCCACACTTACTTCTTGTAAAACCCCACTAGCAGAGAAAACAGCATGTCTAAGAGTCCACTCATTCAAATTTAACTAAATAAGTTAAACAGCTTCACAGCATCCACATACTCTTAACTTATAAGCAAACAACCATTACAGAATTAACAAAGAGGTGCCAATCTAATTAAAATCAATCCACAGATATCTCTAAACACCAAGGGAGCCTGATTAGAAGCTGTTTATAGTGTCTGTTTAAGCAAATTGTGAAGGAGTAATAATTCTGATGTTGTCACTTGCCAGGAAGATTTTTCTCACCTCCAAACATTCCTTCAGCTTCAATTTATTTAAAGCTCACATTTTAAAATGAACAACATCTTTTGTGCCATAATTCCTTAAACAGAGGGGTTGAGAAAATAGAGATTTATAGAAGTGACTGATTCTTGTGTGCTGCCACACGCTTGTGAGCATCCTCACATGCTCATGAGGCTGCACAGAGGGCTTCTTTTTGTAGAGAAAGGAGCCTTTTGGGGTGCTCTGCTCCACCATCTGTCACCCACCTGCAAAACAAGCAATGCCAGACACCCAAGGAAGGGGCTGCAAGGTAAGAAAATCCTGCTGCTGCTCCAGTTGGATGCTAATTAATCCCAGGAAAATGCCCAGAGCAATACAAGAAGCAAATGGGAACCTATCTCCCAAGACACGGTGCGCTGATCCACTCCTGTAACTGGTATCTGCGGGACGGGCTGTGTCTGTGGCTGAACAACGGCAGAACCTGAGCACATCTGGCTCACTGGGAGCACAGCACACATCACTCCCTAAATAAGGAGGGTTTTTCCACAGCTTCTGTCCAGGCGTTTCGAGAATGCTGTTTGTCAAAGGGAGAGAAGACAACAGTTCAAAAAACACACATATCTGAGAGAAGAATGAAATTGGGGCTGAGAGAGAACACTTTCAGAAAGAAAAACTGTTTTTCAACAGGACAACCAGTCCATGCTGGCTGCTCTGTAAGTCAAGAGGAAAATTATGAGCCCCAGGCAAATTTTTAGACACCCTGAAGATAGTAAATCTTGAAAACTCCTCAAGCAAAGTGACTATGCTCAAGCTTGGGGTGAAGGTGTTTGTCCCCTTGCATGACCTGTGTATTCCATGACTAGTCTAAAGACATGTTTTATTAAAAACCCCCCTTGGCAAAAGCACTGAAGTGAGTAAAAACTGAAGCAGGAGACAGAGATTGTGCTAGACACTCCTCAGAACCAAGAAACCCTTACAGAAGATGCAGATCAAAACACAGCAGCCTCAGGATTGTCTGGTCTGGACTGCCTGGAGATTTCACAGGACCAAGCTGATCCCTGGGACCTTCTGGGGCTGTGACAGACACCCACATACACGAGATCACTCAGAACTCAGGTGCCCTTCCTGCCTTGCAACGTGAGACCTCACAGTCTAAAAAGTCAAAGGGAGGACATGGCAGAGCCTCTCCAGCGCCTGGACCCACTCTCACCCCTGTAATTATGTAGTTGTGTCTGAACTATTTTATTTCTTCTTAGCCACAGGATCAGCACCCCTGGGAGATGTCCACCTCCACTCTGCCACCTCCTCCTCCCTTGGCCAAGCAAAGGTAGCAGGAGCAGAACGTGCAACCTCAGGCTCTGCAAGGACATCTGCAGCCCCCAACAAATCCCTCCCTGCTCTTTCAGGCGCTGAGTGGGAAAGAAGCACAGTCTAGAGGCTCAATCTGTGGGTGCCACCCCTCCCCTGCCAATGGCACAGCTGCTGAAGAGCATTTGTTTTTAGAAAGAGTTTTTTCGGTATCCAATTCACAGAGCTTTGCTTTTTCCTTTTTCCTTTTTTTTTTCCCCTAATGTGTAAAGTGCTTTGTGAATGGGCCAGCTAAAATTATTTATAATGAGCTAATTTCCATAAAATTGGGCTAATTAATTTCCATGCTGCCTGATGAAAATTGCTAACATTGGCTTTTTACTGACAATCAAAGTCCTGCAGGCAGTTTCACACCCATCTGACTGGAAGGAGATCCAGGCTGGATCCTCAGCAAGTGTAAATCAGCAGATATCTAATAAAACAAGCAGAGCAGTGTGCTCATTACACAGGAAAAAATAGTTTGGGCCACTTCACAGTTTATATGGGGGTAACAGTGTGTCATCTTCAATTAAGTGCATATAATAATAGACAGGAACAACATAAAGTTACTTCTTCAAGCTCCTGAAAGCCAAGCGAAGGCTCAGCTCCACTGTGCTGTATTCCAGTGAAATACTTTTTCCCCCCCAGCAGAAATAGGGAGGATATCAGGCTTGGTACAGCAGTGAACTGGGAAGCATCAGGAGGGGCAGCTCAAAGGGAAAAGAAAAAATAACCTTACAGGAACACTTCGGTGCCCTGCGGGTTCACAGTCAAGGGATTTGTGCACTCCTAATGGATTTGCATATGAAAATCGCCACTAAAGGGATTAATGTTACCCTTTTAAAAGCCATTTCACGCAGTACTAGTGGATACAGGTCCAGCTATGGCTAATCCTGCTGGGAACAGTTGACTTGGCAAAACAAAACTATCATGTCTTGCATCAATTGGAGTTCTCAGGTACAATTAAAGACAGCATTTTGCAGGGCTCAGGAGCAGGAAAGTGCTCCTTGTAGCAACTTTGTGTTGTGGGCTACACTTTGTTAATCCTTCCTAAATCATGTTAGGCTTTAAGTACCTAAGCCCACACACCACCTAAGGCAACTACCGTTGGCATTTAGAAAGGTATGATTGAGTTGTATCATGGGCTTCTTGGACTCCTAAGAAAAATTCAATTGATAACTCTTGTATTATTATGACCTGAACTCTTTCCTGTGAGCTCAGAGGTCTAAGTTTGTGACTGTCACACCCCCTGTATTGTCAACATTCACACCTCCAGCTTCCCTGGTAACACACACCATCTTTCCTAGAGAGAAAAATCTTTCACGCTAACCGTCTGGATCCCCTTGTTTGCTGTACTACAGAACACCTACGCAAAGCAATACGAAACAACTTGTTTTTCATGTCTAAATACTGCTAAATGACACTGTATCAAGCTAATTTTGCCTTAGGCTTATTAACACAAATTGAATTTGGTGCTAATCTGATACCACGTTGGTATGCAATATGGAAATGTGTGATTTGCACAGACTGCTGTAAAATACAGTAATTTTATTTGTGCAAGACATGGATCTTGTAAAAGACCCCACAATTACTAGTAGTCACACATCAGCTGTAGCTTATTGGGTAGTGCCTGAGCCATTTATCTGTTCTTGGCCACAGGCCTGCACTTTCAAGTGATTACATAAATCGGGGGCAGATGTCTCAGCTTTTGAATGTATCCTGTGCCTTCTCACCTTTAACTCATGTGGTGAAGGCTGAGATCTCTTCTTCAGCACAGCACACCACACATGGGGTAACTCTTGTTATTGATATAAATGCCACCATTTTTTGCAAAGAGCAACCCTTCCCAAGAGGACCAGAGCTACCCACTGCATTGTGATACGTACATACACTTAATACATTGCATTTATAACTTTTTTAATACCAGTTAGTTAAACACTCAGTTTTCAAGTATTCACAGCATCCCCATCACAAGGAAATGCAACTCCATGACTCCCACGATTTTGACATCCAAGATTTATCTTCATATCTGTCAATTGATGGAAATTCTTTGAGAGTTCATTCAAAGGCTGTATTTCTATGCTGTCTCTATGTTCCCTTATTAGTTGATCACATGCTAGTTACAACTGCAGTGAATATATATCTAGCTAAAACATTGATATATGTCAAGCTAGTATCTCTTTCTCCTTTTATTTCCCCTCTTGCCCTTATAAAGGCACTTTATTCTAGTGAGATATTAATTATGATTTTTCTTTCCCTGGATATGGCTGCATTTGTCTTTTGCCTCTATTTACTGCTTCATGATAGCTCATGAAAAGACAGTCAATAACTCTCCCTTCCACTCCCAGGAAATCTGAATGGATGACTTGCAAGAAAAGGAGAGAAATTCAAAAGGTGGACGGTGCTGGGGAGGAGGACATGAGTATTAGGCCATGGTGATGCTGGATGACATTTTCCAAAGGGGCAATGGGACAATGGGGCAGGCTGTGAGGTTACCCAGAGAGGGGACAGGCAGGACTTCCCATCTGCCACTGTATCTGATTTGGGGCTTAATTCCCTTTTGCAAATGTAAATCAAGTACTTCTGAACAGGGCAGCCCTGGCCATAACCCCACATATAAGTACATTAGAACAGAATGCAAAATATTAGGAGGGTTAAAGGGCACGTGAATACCAGAGAGGTGCTGCAACACACTCCGTTTGTAGGCAGTCCAGAACCACGTCTGACACGGTGCTTACCACTAGCAAGGATAAAGCCAAAATAAACAAAACCACAATAAAAGGGTGACCACTGAAACAGAGAGGAGAAATGATAAAAATATTTCCAAGACTAAGTGGTGGAGAGAAGATGGATTGCAAAATCCCATTCAGCCCCCCTTCAAACATATAACCAACAATGAAAAGATGCAAAAGCCACCAAATTAAGCCTGGTAAATTTATCTAAAAAATTAATTCCAGTGCCCAGGTAGCTTTGGCTCTTACCAGTCTAAGGTACCATTGAATTCATGCATTTAGGAAAGAATTCCAGTCAGGATCCCAAAGCTGAAGAGATGACCAGAGTATTCTCAGGTATAAAACCAAATCTTTTAAAGGTATAAATACAACACCCAGGTCTGGGGCACTGAGCTATGCCTCTGATCAGGGCCAAGATCAAGGCCCTCCTTGCCTGAGGGGAAGGAGTTAGTGCCTGCATGGCACACCTTTGACTTCCCCTGGAAAACCACCCTTCCTCTGCTGCTCCTGTTGTTTCTTGCAACCACCTCTCCTATTTGCATTCCCACATTTCAATTGCTAGGTTTGGCCCAAAACCAGAAATGCAGAGGTAAAGAAGTTGAGTGATGAGTATTTCAAAACCAAACAAGGTTAACCCTCCAGGAAGAATCCCCTCAAGCCTGAGGAACCACTGTGGGTGATTAACAGGATCACTCGTACTGGCTGTGCCATGGCAGCCTCACCCTGTGTTAGGATTTTGGGACCTCCAGGCTAAGAGCAGATCCTCAAGCTGAGATGAGCAATGCCAGTTCTTGAGGGGCTCCACTTCGATCAGATTCCCCCGAGCTGGAAACACAGTGCTGAGGTGGTCCTGAGCTATTTGCACAGCGTGAGCCACAATCCAGCAGGAGATACTCTACGTCCATCCATCATTACCACACACTCAGACTAAGCTCTCCTGTTTCACTGAAAGGAACTTTTCCAGAGTGCTATTGATATTACACACTAAAGCCTAAGCAGACAGACTTGTTAAGAGAACACATCTTCCATGCCTGTGACAGAGATGCTCATGGAAATACAATTAAATCTTTTCAAGACAGAGAAATGTGCTTTTTACCAGGGAACAAACTTCCCCAGCTTCTAACAGCAAAGGGCCAACCAAATTTAATATATCATTCTGCTCAATAAAAGGTTTTTTCTGCAGAACATGGCAAATTCAATCTAGAAAAATATTAAAGTGTATTAAAATGCACTTTTTTTGATCCCATAACTTTATTCCATTTTGCCTACAATTGGTTGCATATGGGGTATGTCATTATAACTGTATTTTAAGGCTATTTTTTCCAGAGACGTTCAAAATACATAGGTGTCTGTTTTTCATTCATTTTGAAGAGTAACTGAAGCTCAGGCAGACTGAAATGCTCAGGCTGGGTTAGCACATATTCACAGAAACACAGCATACTGCTAATACATGACCTTAGTAATGCTGTGTTCTTAAATAATAATGAATCGAGGTCCTAAACGATGGCATTCCAGATGAGGATATAAGAGACTTTAATCACATTTATTTACTTCAGTCCCGAGGCAGAGTCGGCCTAACGCACCCACATATCCCAGGGCATGGTCACTGGAGCCACAAGAGCTCCAGCTCCTCCTTCTTAAACCGCTCCAAAACCCTCAGCCACTGTCTGCAGGATGTATTTATGTTGGTCGGGATCAAGGGGGAGGGAGGTGCTCTTGCTGGCATTACAGCGTGTAATCCCCCTTATAAATTTAACAACCTCCACCCTGAAATTCCACTCGTCTTTATGATCATATGCTCCAAAGCTTCTGCTGATACCTGGACATCTTTTTTTAACCTGGAACTCAGTTCACCCTTATCTAACTCTGCCCTTTTAGCCATCATACTTCTTTTTGCTCTTTTGGGTTTCTTCCTTCCCTACCAGCAATCTAATTTCCTTTCAGCCCTCTTTTACTGCACTTCAGTGATTTCAGCTCATGATCCCGAGGGCTCTGCACTGGCTGCATTTGCAGCCAAGCTCCTTGCAGCTCACCTCAACCAAATCCCATTTTCTTACACTGATCCCACCCTTTTTTTGTTACCATACAGTATCTAGTTCCACACCTTTGCCCAGAAGAACAACATACTCCTTCCTGCTGCATGACATGATTTACCTTAAAATGACATTTTTACATTCGATTCTAACTGAGCAAATACTCTGAGAACTTAAGCTGGGTATAGGACTACACATTGCACCTGGAGAGCCTGCAAAGGGATGCGACACTTAAACAAACTGTAGCAAGGCATCAAACTGACCTGCAAATCAGCACATCGCTAAATGAGCTCACCAAACCAGTGCCACCGTTGCCCTAGTTTCATCACAAATTACACTGTTGGCAATGACAATCAGTTGCAAGGTGGTTTGATTTTCAATAGAAAACTGTGCTGACGTGAAGGAGGGAAGTTCGGCCAAAAATTAAAAAATGCTGCCACCAGTATCATTAGCTCTCCAGGGATGCATGCAGATTGCAGGCTGGCAAAAGGCAGTGGTGCTGAGACGTCCTGATGGACCAAGGACAGGGAACAAACCCACCGTGTGCTAGTGCCATGCTTTAGGTGTAGACTTGACTGGGAGATACCCTGACAAAAACTACTGATTCTGACAAAATCTGCACACCAAGATGGGAATAAGATCTTACAGACCAGTATAGACACATATGGAAGTATATGTTCATGGTTAAGTGCATCCACATGTTTACAGCACTGGTCTAGTGACTTAAAGCACTCCTGTGGGATGAGGGAGACAGAGAGAAACTCCTGGGGTTTTTTTGTGGAGGCTTCAGACACAAAACTGGATATTTAAAGTAATGTTTATGTTGGAAAGTACTTGCTGCCCAAGCTACAAGGGCTTCCTTATTAGTTTTGTACAAAGCTGAAAACAACCCTTGGTCTGCTTCACCAGCAAATGAAAAATCAAACCCAGATACATCACCCCCTCTCAAGCACTGTTCCTTGATCCCGAGCAGGTTTTCCTATAGCCTAAGTCAAATTGCACAGGCGGGATAGATCTCACATCTGTGTTTGGAACGCCGATCAATATGAAACTCCTGATTAGTCCTTAAGTGGTTCCCCTCAGTGATGCTGTTGGCTTTGGGCAGGGATGTGCCAGGGGCAGCCCAGCCCCTTCCCCACGGGAGACCTGACTGCTGGACACGTTGGATTTGATCCGAATAGGTAGAACCCCCAGCCTGGGAGCTGGGAGAGCCAGGCCAGGGCTGCTTTCCTGCAGGGATTTGGGGCAGCAGGAGCGAGGGGTGGGCACAGGAGCAGCACAAGCGCAGGGCACTGTTTGTGCCATGGCAGGGATGCCCTCAGCACCCCACAGTCATTTGGGCAGACAGGAGAAACCCGTCTCAATTTCAGGTGGTCATTTTAGTCCAGGACTTCTCCTGTGCATCAGTTCTGCCCATGCTGATTAAGTGTCTTTGACTACAGGTCAATTTACAGCAGCATCTGCTGCCCTTTAGTGCCAGACACCCATCTGCACCTCTGCAGCAAGGAGGGTTCAGAGGGTCTTCAGCACAAATAGCTTAAAATAACTATTGCCGTGCTGTTGGCCTGTTTGGCTGCAAGCATCCCGACAGCTTCCCCCACCCAATAAAAGATGTCCAAGAAAATAAGAAAACAACAGTATCAACACGGAGTATCACCTCCTGCAGCAAGTGCAGGGAGCTGGGGAGCGGGGAAGGCATGTCCTTCAATATTTAACTTCTTCACTCTTTGTTCTCCATCTCAAGTTGAACAATACGTTAATTACCTGATGAAGCACTATAATTACTCTAACAGCTCTGCTCTTAGTTATAATTACTGCATCAACACTTTCTTTTTCATATGCTTCAATCTATACCTATTACATTGTCATGATGAAGACACATTAACATTATAATACCGTATAATTAGCTGATGAGCAATTACATTATTCCACTGCTCTTGTTCCTCTTTGCCAAGAGGTTGCTTTCCAAGTACTATTGTCTTCTTTTTCTCTGGTCTGTTTCAGAGGTTGGAGATTTTTTTTGCTCCATTTTAAAAAAAGGACCTCATATGCCTTATTCAAACAGATTTGATTTGAAATTCTGAGAGAGCATGGTAGTTAAGGTCCTAGGAGAAGTTAATTTGTTTAAAATATTTCCAACTTCTCTCTCCTCAAGTTCAAACTGAGTTTGTTTTCCAAAAGCTAACAAGAATAGGAAAGTGTTAGAGAAATATTTGTGTAAAAAATAAATGAATTATTAATTACTCCTTCAAAACACTGCCTAACCATAGCATAGGATCTTGCTAATAGGGAGGAAATGGCTAAACACCTCAAAATTTATTTTATCCTAATATTTATTTATTTTATACATCAGTGAAAAAACCATAAGCATTTTTGCACTTTTTTTCTTTAACACCTTAAAGGAAAGCACAGATAGTAGTATCACTGTGACTATTTGAGAAGTCTGACTCAATCTAGACAGCAGCACCGGGAAATTCTCACAGCATTTAGGAAATATAACAAACACGGCACGGTACTCAATAATGTTGTCGAGACTTCAGCATTTATCTTGATTATTAGTCAGTTGTGTAGGACCCATTTGCTTTGTCCTCTCACCTGATTTTCGTGGCTGAAAATTGTCCATTTGATTTCCAATCAAGCAACTTGTATTAATGTACAGCCTTCCCCCTCTCTCTCCTGGCTGAAATCCTTTTAATGTAGTTGTGAGATGTCTCCAGCCCTGCATCGGTGGGAATACTACATCAATTTTAGGTGGCACTGGGCTGACTGGTTTCCATTCTGGGATTGTTACTTCCTTTCAGCCACACCTTTCTGTCACGGCTGTTGCTCTGCAATCAACACTTTGTAATCAAAGAGTTGTTTTGATTTAGTAACAGAGAAATATCAGCAAAGCACCTCAGTACAGAGCACAGCAGAGCCTGGTGGTGCCATCTGACCAGAAGTCTATCCCAAAACAACACTCACTTTCTCCATCCACCTCCCTTATCCCGGCTTTTTTCTCCATCTCTCTTAGTTCCACAAACCCTTCATTTCCATTTGAAGATAAAGACAAGTGCTTAAAATCAAACCCATCATTTGCTATGCTGATTAAATTCCTCAATTTCAGATCTACCCACTGAGTCTTCTGCCATCTAGCACAGCAAAGCCAAATTTCTCAGCTTCAGGCTCAAGCTGTTACTTGGTCAAAATTTCTCATTTCCTGTAGGCACCTGCCCTTGAAGTGCTCATAGCTGTGCCTGCCTTCATCTCTACCCAAGAAAACCTTGAAAGACCTGACTAAATTTGCCCCAGTGAGGATTACTAAAAATGTATGGCATCTGAATAAACAGCCAGAGGATGGAAGGTTGCATAGAGGAATTTGCTTAGACTCTTTGCTGAAGGCTCCCTGTCTCTGCAACACCTGCATCCACCTCACTACTAATAATGCCCTTGTTGGTGTTTGGCATCCATCCCCTGAAGCCTGCTTTAGTCCTGCCCCCCCAGCTCTTCACCCTCTGATGTGGGGACAGATTTCCATGCGAGCAATCTGCTCCCTGGAAGGGTTGGGGTTCACTCACCTTCTGCCTGCAATAGTCCTAACACTTCTGGGTGGAGTGCGAGGCTCTGAAAGGCTTTGTCAGATGGAAAAGCACCAGGAAAACCAGTGTTTATCCTCTTTGATGCTCGTGCTGTTTCCCACAGTGCTCAGGATAAACTGAGTTAATCCCGGACAGAGGGACAGACTGCTCAGCTCCTGCAGCCACTCAAAGCTGTGATCAGATTTGGATATTTCTTTTCATCTACTGGCAACTCTCCTTCACTTAAGTTATTTAAAGACTATATAGATCAATGATGTGTTATTTGTTTTATCATGCTCTTATTTTCCATGGAAGTTCCTATTTGTTTTCCACAAGGTTCTTTGCAGAGACACTGCGGAAGCATAAGACAGTGCTGGAAGACCAAGAACTGCTGAAAAGAAGCATGTGGGGCTGATGCCTTCCCATCTTCTGATCTGCCCCGTGCCCCCTCCCTGCACACGCAGGTAACTCCATCCATGCCAGTCCCAAAGAAGCCACGGGCTCGTGTTGCCATCTGGGCACCTGGAAGCTGCCTTGTGCATGAACGAGGGAAAAGGGGAACATCACAGCAGCGCTTTGTCTTTTTGGATATCTCTATCTGCTGGAGCGGGCACAGAAAGTTGAACATCTTGGCAGCATGGTGTTGTTTCGGGCCATTTTTTGGCAGGGCTCTTCCCAAAAAAAGCCGTTTGGCAGATGTGGCACACAAACAGAGCCAGCCAGCTCATCTGCTCAGCCTCAGTCCTTACGCTTCCTCCAAGGACTTCACACGAGCAACGTATGTGCCTCAGCCAGCCAGGCTTTAGCACCACAATTTCACTTCTCCCAGTGCAGTGCTCCCAGAGAGACTGTCCTGGCACAGGGAGCTGGCGCAGGTAGATCTGAACACCGAGGCACCCAGTGCCTTCATGCAAAGGACTCCCCACTAGCTGCCTCCAGAAGAATCATAGAAGGGTTTGGGTTGAAAGGAACATTAAAGCTCATCTCGTCCCACTCCCTGCCCTGGGCAGTGACACCTTTCACTAGACCAAGTTGCTCCAAGCCCCCTCCAGCCTGGCCTTGAACACTTCCAGGGATGGAAGCTCAGCTTTTGAAAGTTTTCGAGTCTCCTCCTGCAGTGATCATCACCCCAGCAATGCTGGGGTCCTGCTCTCCCAAATGGCCAGGGATGTGGCTTTTCTTACAGCACTGGCCAAATCCAGAAGATTTAGGGGCACATCCCAGTGCCTGCTGGGGTCACCACCCAGGGAGGAAGAACTGAACTTTACCCTTGATTTTTGGAAGAAGGGTCAGCCTTGGGCTTTGCAGGAATGCTGGGCTGATCTGACCTCTCTCTCCCCCGCTCCTCAACATGCCTTTATCAGCACTCACAGCTTTTCCGCTTTAAAAAGAATCCCATCATTTTTGCCCATGCCATTTATTTCCCAGTGTTGTTTTAAACTGTTTGCACATGGCCCCTGGTATCTCAGCGGGTGAGCACTTTACAAATAAAGTGATGAGGGGGGTTAAAAGAATGAGACTTGATAATTCACACTAGGAGCAGCCAGATGTCTTATTGCCTTAGAAAGAAACAAAAAGGAAAAAACAGATCATCTTCATGCGGGTTTAGATGTACACAGAACACTTTAAAAATGAAAGCAAAATGACATAGCAGATGCAAAAGCTGAAAAGCTTAACACAAGTGAGCTGAAAACCAAGTATGCAAAAAATGACGGAACAAGTGTTTCCTCACGCTGTTTTCCTTCACTGTACCCACACTCAGCAAGGTTTTGGTAGCCTAAACCCCTCTTCAAGCAAACAGCTCCTGCATACTTTTTTGCTAAAACAAGATAGATTTTTCTAGTTCCTAATGAAAAACAGGGTTTGCACACCTTCGTGGTGTGGTTTACAGGAACAGGGCATGGGAAGGGCAAATCCTGCCTTGGTGCACTTTGCTGATGCTCCTGCATTACTGTAAAAGCTGGGTTTAAACTTGTCTTTCCAAAGAAAAAGCAAAACAAAAAGCCACCAGCTGGATGACACAGTGCTGCTCTTAAAAAATAACACATGGCCATACTATGGTGCCTAAAATAAAATTATCACACACGGTATCACAGTAAATCCAATCCAGAGCTCCAAGAGAGCTGCAGAGCCTATCTCTTCCACACCGTGGTGGGAGGAAGATGTAGCAGGCACCCATGCAGGGGCTCTGGGCTCCAAGGAGGGGAACCAGAGGGTCCTTTGTGTTTTTACATGATCCTCTGACACTGAATGGACCCGAAGCAGCAAAAAGTCTGCTCTTAAGATCACCTAATTCAGAATGATCATATAAAACAAGCCAAATGATTTAAAAGCACCACTTCCCACTTCCAATGCTCAGCTGAGCTGCCATTTGGGTACACCAGACAATGCCTGATATTCTGGGGCTCTCAGGCCTGCTGGCAGATTTGGAGAACTGTGGCCTCACTAGATCTTGGAGGACTGGATGAAAAATGCCCCTCTGCAAAGCCCCCACGGCCAAGTCAGAGCAGGCTGCAGAGCTGCCCATGACCCCTCCATGCATCCCTGGGTGTTGGGGGAAAGTACACTGCCATCTCCCACGGAAATCATGCCAAAGGCTTTGCAGAAAAAGACCTTTTCCTTCACAGAAACTGTGAAATTCCATAGAATTTCCACATTTGAACAAGTGGGGCTTAGCTGTAAGGCATGGCAGGGGAAACAGCCATGCACAAATCTCAGGACTTTAAATGTGCTCGCCTTCTAAAAACCACCTGAAGCCTAGAATTAAGCTTAAACCTAGTTCTGCCTCAGTATCAATAAACACAATAGTAGAATAGTCCAGGTAGCGGACCAATTCCAACTTGTAGGGAAAGTAAAAAAGTGACTTTAGTATCTAAAGGTGCTCTTTTTCCTTTTATTTTCCTCTCTCTTAATCAAGAAGAAAGACATTCACTGAGAACCTGAGTTAATGCTCCTTGAAGCCAATTTTCCACTGAATTTCACAAAGCTGTGGATTTTGCTCCCGGTGAACTTGGTGGTAGTTTCAAGGATGATCTCTTCAAACACACAGGTTGCAGGATTAAATGTGCCTCTGTATTTACTTAACCCTTTGACACAACACTTAGGAAAAACTTGGGCACAGACTGTCAATCCTCACAGATGCACAAGGGTCTCTGTTCCCTCTGAAATCATACTGAAGGCTATGTTTGTGGGATGCCAACACCAAGAAACCAGCTGCTTAGCAGACAAAACCTTGCACAGATAAAAACTGGTAGCAGATCGAGCCTTCAGCACCTAAAGGTATTTACTGAACTTCCAGAAATCATTCCGTTTGGACAGAGTTCATGTGTCCAGTAGTGATATTAGGGCAGGGGTTGTAATAAATCCAAACAAAATCAGGATATGCATTTTTTGTGGTTCTAGAAAGTATTTAGATTGGATGGAGTTAATATGGATAGTTCTGGGACTGAGGTTGTTAGACACCCAATAAAATTAGGAAACATTAAATTCTTGTGATTCATACTAAAAGAACCTTGATAAAATAGTAAGCTTTTGGCTTTTGGTGGGGTTCACCCTGGATGCAATACCTGCACCTGCTCTGCTTCACCTGCATAGCTGGCAATTACACGAGACGTGAAAACTGGCAAAATGGAATGGATCCTTGTGCCAATTCTTCCTGTTTTTATATCCTGGCTACAACTCCTTCCTTTAGCTGTAAGGACTGCAGGTGCTAATTGGGTTTCTTGGTCATGTCACCATTTCTTTTACATGGGCTGTGGTCAAGCAAGAAAGCGTCATGGCAGACCCCTTCCAAGATTAAATAAGTTACAGTTTTCAAGAACAACATGTAACATATTCATGTGGTCTGTCCTGAGACAAAAAAAAAAAAGTCATGTTGAAATAGCTTTTACCTCTTATTGGAAAGCTGTAACTGAGGAGTGAAGTAAGTTGAACTGCCTGTTTACTTCTTTGTGCACAATTCCTTCCAATAACCAGCATGGGAAATGGGGGGGATTCCTCATTCCTGCCATGCAAAGGGAGTTTTTTTCACAGCACATCAACATTTCTATAGTCGTATTAAGCAGAAATCTCATCATTTACAGAAAAAAACCCATAAAAAATCTCAACCATCTTGACACAGTCACCTCCAGCATGACTTCCCTCAGATCAAGGCCTCACCAGCATGCCAGACATGGCTGTTTTCCGAGGCAAAGGAATTCATGGCCCTCTCAGTCTGAGGCTGCACAGAGCTGGAGAAGGAGGCAGCTGTTGGGCAGTTCTTTCCATCCCCACCATTCAATGCACGGCAGCACACCTTGGCCAACACCAGAGCTTCCAGCTCCTGCTGCAGGGCCCACAGGAGGCCTGGAAACAATAAATGCCAAAACCAGTGGGGACAGGCACTGCCCCTCCTTTGGGATAAACGGGAAAAGCAACTGGGCCAGGGACTGCAGCATGGCAGATGCCACGAGAACAAAAGATATGGCTGTTTCCTGCATGTGTGGGGGGAACAGGTGTGGGAATTCAAAGACCCCAGAGAAACAAAGGAAGAAGCAGAAATACAAGACAAGAACCCCCATCAGTGGAGAAAGCCAGGCCTCACGCAGGGCCAGCACGGCTGGGCTGAGCAGTGACTGCTGGGTGAAGCTTGGAAGAGTAACTAAAGCAATTACCTCCTCTGATTTTTTAAATTCCTCCTGCCTTCAGAGGGAAAGGGCTCTGGGCAGTGACAGATGGTCCCTTGCGAGTCTTGCTGTGTTGGTTCGAGACTTTGGACGTGTCCAGCCAGCCCGTCTGTGCCACGGCCCTGCAGCAGCAGCGTCGGCAGAAGGTGACAGGGCCGGCACTCACAGCCCAGACACGGCCCAGGTGGGGAACGTGGCACTCAACCTCAGCTGCCAGCAGAGCTGGGTTTGCACTGAAACACTGGACACTGTTTTGGGTTCAGTGGCCAAGCTTTGGTAGCGGGGGGGCTACGTGGGTGGCTTCTGTGAGAGGCTGCTGGAAGCTACCTTCATGTCTGGCAGAGCCAATCCCTGGTGGCTCCAAAGATGGACATGCTGCTGGCCAAAGCTGGGCCAATTACAAATAGTGGAAATGCCTCTGGGATAACAGATTTAAGAAGAAAGAAAAAACGTTATGGCGCAGTTGTAATTGTGGCCAGAGAAGAGTGGAGTGAGAATATGTGAGAAGAACAACTCTGCAGACACCAAGGTCAGTGCAGAAGGAGGGGAGGAGGTGCTCCAGGCACCAGAGCTGAGATTCCTTTGCAGCCCTTGGTGAAGACCACGGTGAAGCAGCTGTACCCTGGCAGCCCACAGAGATCCACAGGGATGCAGAGATCCACCCGCAGCCTGTGGAGGAGCCCCATACCAGAGCAGGGGGATGCCTGAGAGGATGCTGTGACCCTGTGGGAGGCCCGTGGAGAGGGGAGCCCACACTGCAGCAGTTTTGGGAGAACTGTTGCCTGTGGGATGGACTTACATTGCAGCAGTTTGCAGGGTTTTGTTGCTTGCGAGATGGACTCATGGTGGAGAAGTTCACAGAGAACCATATCCTGTGGGAGGAACCCCACAGTGGAGCAGGGGAACAACTCCTCTCCCTGAGCAGCAGGAGAAACCATGGGTAGTAAACTGACCATTCCTGTCTCCCTGCACCACTGGGGTAGGAGATAGAGCTGGAAGGAGGGAAGGGTGGGGGAAAGGTGTTTTTAAGGTTTTATTTTAGTTCTCATTATCCTGCTCTGACTTTGTTAGTAATAAATTCAATTAATATCTCTAACTCAAGTGTGCTTTGCCTGTGATGGTATTTGGTGAGTGATCTCTCCCGGTCTTTATCTCAGCTTAGGAACTCTTTGTTCTATTTCCTTACACCTGCCCACCTGCAGAGATGAGTGAGAGAGTGGCTTCGGTGGGTGCCTGGAGTCCAGCCAGGGTCACCCCATTACAGCCACCATCACAAGAGTAGCTACATCCTGGGCCCGAGAGGTCTCTGCTAGGGGGACAGGCAGCTGGAGGTGGGCAAGTTTTAAGCCAGGGCCCAGTAAAGCCACCGTAACAAGGTTGCCTAAATCCTCAGTAATTCCCTTACACACAAGTGTATCTGGGAAACAAGCATTGAAAATGCCTGCCACAGAATCACAGAATCACCAGGTTGGAAGAGACCTTCAAGACCACTGAGTCCAACCCACGCCCTAACACCACCTCAAAAACTGTCTTCCTCTTTTCTTGGACAAAAGTATTGCTAGACAGAAGTCTAGGCAATGGAAGATCGGCAAGGGAAGCAATTTGAGGATTCACTTTAGTGTGCATCGGCACTGCCCATGCACGGAGGAAAACAGAGGTCCAGAGAGGAAAAACAACTCTGCTGCAGGAATTGCACTGCACCATGCTGCAGACTTGAGAGGCAAACTACAACAGCAGGGTCACTTTCTTCTGGCATCTCCAGACTTGAATTCCTACCCAGAGCTCCTGGAGCAGGTTAAGTGTGTGTGGACTCTCAGAGGTGCACACACACCCCAAGACTTACTTTAAACCTGGAAGCCTTTGGGCTATGTTTTAAGCAAAACATTCTACTTAATACAGCCAACAGCCAGGTTCTTGGTACCTCTTTGATACCTGCCTTCTTACACCCCAGCCCAAGTGCCCCTAATCAGCATTCCTCCTGACAAGTTTATATTCTAATTGATAAAATTAGACTACGTCCTATTGTGGCAAAAGGCAGTATAATTTCAATTACCTCTATTTAAACAATTGATAGCTCTCATACAGAAAGTACAGTACTTGAGGCAGGCAAATTACTTTTAATTCCCTACTTTTCTACTGTGTCAAGTATTTTCTTGTGGATAAGCAGACTCCCAGGTCTAGTCTATTCTGTAACCCTTCTTTCATTCATCATCATCAATCTGAAATGAAGCCCTTGAATATCCTATTGCTCAACAGAGCATCTTTGTTTATGCCTGTTTATGCTTAACCCCTAGCCACCTGCAGAATGGCCTTCAAGGAGAACTTACCAGCACACACCTGTGATTGAAACTGCAGCAGTAGAAAACAAAAAGAGAACTGACAATGCCTTGTATCATAAGGCAAGAGGAAGGATCCAAAATGCCACACTATCTCCCTGAGAAACAGCAGAAATGTTGCCTCTGCCACCAGCCTGGGGCTTCTAACAAAAATGATGCTGGTGCTTTCCCAGGGACAAAGAGCTCTGCAAGCAAAACTTTGCTCTGCCTCTCATCTCACCCATACTGTGAGAAGAGTGACAAAATTTGCACAGAAACTGGGACTACCAGATAAGAAATAAGTAGCATTGAGAAGTGGCAGGCCAGAAAACGTGTGTCTCAAGGAACACTGTAAAAAATGCTGAGCTGTACACTCTAAACACTCAAATTTTATTCAAAGCGATATGTTAAAAACTGCCCCAGATTTTAATTTTCCTCCTCAGTCAGCCACTTGTAGTCTTTCCTATAGTGTGAAGTATAGAAGATGGTTTTCATGTCATGCATGCTAATAGCAATGTCAAAAGATCTACCCAGCACTCCTCACTGAATTAACTTTTACAGCTTTCTCCTGCATTTCAACATCATTTACCACAGCGTTAGTGCTGCTGTGTTCATACAGGGTAATGTGAAAAGACCTGGCTGAAAAAGAGCGGTTTTATTTTTTGGCCCCTCAGAAAAAAAGAAAGAAAAAAAGAAAAATCAGTTTTCCGTTTGCAAAGACACAAAATCCTTAGGATTTTTTTTTTTTAATGAGAGATTTGCTTTGAGATAAGCTGCTACCCCATAGGATTCACATGTATATATTCTACAAACACATAAATATTCCTATTTTCAAGCAAACCATTGCTGTACATAGCTCAAGCACGCATGGCTGTGGTCACATATCCATGTCATCAATCACAGGATACGGTCTAAACCTTCCCAAAGTTATACACCACATTTAGATTTAGTAGGAAAGACTGGCAATTGTTAGAAAATTCTCATTTTCACTCTACTCACTGAAACAGCAATGTCTTTTCTCTAAGGTATAGAGAAAAAATAATTGAAGTCAGAAGGACAAAGGTGACCTGGCTTTGGCCACAGCAAAGACCATCAAACCAGAGTTCTGGAGCAGAGGAAACTCAGTTATGTTCTTGCCTCCCTGATGGTTATCAGCTCTGTTTTTAGGGGTTGTGTATGCTAAGCATGCACTACCTACACACACAGCATTTCCATCCTACCTCTCTAATTGGTCTAATCATGCATTTCATTAGTAAGGTAATTTCTAATGTCACACATTGTATTAACCAAGTCCTTCAATTTATTTTCTTCCCCACTTTTCTCAGCTAATAAAGGAGAGCAATGAAGAAGGGGAAAGAAACTGCCCATGCTCAACACTGCTAAAACTTAACCAAGCTCTGCATAGGCTTTTGAAGTTCACACTTACCAGAATTAGGGCAACTTTTTTTCATTTTTACTGCTGCTACAGACTAGAAACATTTTCTCTAGAGGTGGGTTTATAGGGCATTGGGACACTGTTTTCCAGCTGGATGGCTGTCAATAGGTGGCTAGGAAATCCTCAGTAGCTCCCTGCCGCCCTGCTAGCCAGAGTCCCTGCCTTTCAGAGTCCATCAGAGATGGATGAGTGACTCAGTTGTCACTCAGCATCAAGGAAAGGGATCCTAAACCACAGGGCTGATAATTTCCAGCTTGTAAATCCACTAGAAATACCTCCCTTGCCCTTCCTCTCCCCTCCAACTCCACAATTTACTTTTTTTAATGGATTTGCCTATTTATTTGCTGTCAACTGCTACTAGTCTGCTTCTACCAGGACCTTAAATGAGCAGAGGACACTGTCCTCTTGGCTCAGTTCAATTAATCCTTTCAACTGATGGCTGCTTAATTTAGTTTGCAAAACATCAGCAACTACCCTGCTAATCCAAACAAAACCAAATCCCTGGGCCACAGTATCAAGGCAGCGTGTGGGGGTAAAGGTGGGGGGCTATGGTCTGATCTGTCCCACTCTGGAATTGCTCATGAAGCCCTTCTACACCCTTGGTAAGCGCCTCAGGTAACACAGGGACATGCTGTAAAGGCAGGAGCAGGGGCAGAGCAGCAGAAGAGGACAAGATAAGCACTTGAGAGCTCCCAGCCCAAATCCCTGCAACAGCCCAGAAGCTCTCTGCATCGCTGGGGGTCTGGGTAACCGTGCTGTATCCTGAGCTTTTTGTGCCGTGCTGACAGCCAGGCACAGAAGAAAGCTGAAAAACAGCAATGTGCTCTTTTGTAATCTTGCTGTCTCGCTTGGGACACTTCACTCCAAGTGATAAGACCGGATCAGTGGTGAAGGTATTCATAACTGAGAGCAAACACCCGCTATCTGGCTTTCAGTAGCTTCCTCGGGCTGGCTGTTCGGTTTCCTAATATCTTTAAAGACCTCAGACCCATTTAAACTAAAGACACTATTTTAAGGAACTCGATGCTAAAGATGTTTTTGCCATCAGTAGTTGCCTGCCTGACACCTCACAGCAGCTGGTGAAAGGATTTGCCCATTTACACTGACCACAGGACTTACTGAATAGCAACTTAGTTAATATGATGAAAAAAGCTCCTAATTTTCAACTAAAGATAGAACTTGATAGATTTATTTAATAAGCAGGTGACTTGGAAAATACAGGTGTCTCCAGAGTGTCATGCATGACCCTGCAGTGCCACTCAGGCCACCTCCCTCCTCCCTGGCCTTTGGTGCAAAAACCTTCCCAAATGCTAAATGTTGCCTAAACACAGATAAATTTAGGAAGTCAGATTGACTGCTCTTTGCCACAGCCTGACTGACAGCTTGCAGAAACTAGGGAGAGAATTAATGTGTTGAACAGTGCCACAATAATCACAATATATTTACATTTTTCTGACACATTAGTCAAACATTTATCACTTCTTAAAATGCAGCTATGATACTTAGTCTAAACTGTCATGAGTCACAATGTAATTACATGGTAATCATATGGCAATTAATTTATATGATATTCATTTGAAACAGAGAAGAATTAGGCTTGTGATAGCGTGCAAAATTAACAGGCACACCAGACAAGGAATGAAAATCAAGCCACTGGAAAAAAAAAGTAGGAAAATAAATCTTAAAATCAGTGTTTAAACAAATTGCTCCAAGCTTTAGGGAAAAGCTGAGAGACTAAACCATCTTAATTTTCTCTTTCTGAATTTCTTCCTGAAAAAAACCCTCAAAAGTTTTCTTTTTAAACTTCAGTTTAACCCCTTCCACCCAACGAAAAGGATCTTTTTGATCGCCCTACAATATGCATTTTAACTTGAACTACAGGAACTACATAAGGAAAACAAACAAAACATGAGGTCAACACACTAATGCAAAGCTCTTCTGTGTTCCTTTCCAGGATTTCAGGTCTCCAGGTCGCTGCCAGGACTTACATGATGCTCATGTGCCAAAAGATAATCAGGGCAATAACAAGCTCTCCTTGCTTCAGAGACCTCCAGCCCTGCAATCTCTTTTTCTAATCTATCAGGTAACTGCAGGTCAAAACTCACTGTCTTGGGCACCGAGCTCTGGTCACCAAGCTGAACCCTCTGGTGATGGGAAACTCCCAGAGGGATAAGGTCCGAAGGAGGCAAAGGTGGTTCAGTCACAATTATAATATTCTCTCTGTCCTAAACTTAGGAGCAGGATGACTAGGAGAAAAAGAGACAAGCTAAAAAAGCAAGGGGTGCCCACCAAAGACGAAGTTCAGAACTTATGAAAGGCCTTGAACAGCAACATTTTAACAGCAACAGAGAGTAAATAGTAAAAAAAGAAAAATATTTCACAGTGAAGAAAATTAAGATGCTGTATGTGGTAAATTATTCCATTTACAGCATCCTTTTAAAAAGTCATACTAATTAATGACTTCAGCTATTCTCATTCTTATTCACAAGACAGCCTGTATTTATTTTGCAAAGAAAATGTTTAAATGGAATAGCCTATTGAGAACTTCCTAACTCATCTTCAGCAGTTGTCTTGGGAAACAGCACTGCAGTCATATTTAATACATGCACTGTGTACAGCAACTTTGATGAAAAGGGGAATAAAATTATACAATTATTGCATTAATTATACATTATACACTTTTGTTCAGTGGCCCTTAGTGCTTTTCAGAATAGCTGGGTCACCTGGAGGAAAATCGCACTGCAAAGCTTTTTCATTAACACTCCAAGCAGCTGTAAGAACAAAACCCAACAGTTACTTGAAAATAAGCCCCACGGAGTAGATGAGGTGGGGTACAGGGGTCATGCAGTGTCATATTCCCAACAATCCCCTTACGCTGCTTTGGTCTTGGAAAAAACTGATTCATTCCGGCTCCTCACCTTGGGATGCTCTTGAAACATGTCTGGAACCACTGGGTTTTCTCCAGCAGTTTAAGTCAACCTCACACAGTGCTGCCATGATTTCCCCATCCCCCTTACCCTCACCTGCTCTCATCCAAGCACAGCACCTGGCCCAGGAGCTCCCGTGCACTGGGAAATGGGAACCACCATTTTGGTGGTCCCCTTCTAGGGGGCCCCCTGTGCACCTGAGATAACATCACCCTGCAGGAACCTCTTCTCTCCCTGTCATGCAGGCCAGGGAGCAGCAAATCCCAAACTACAGAATCCATGTGCTGACACGGAGTCAGAGAGGCTGAAGGTGCAGCCACCATGGCAAATGTGGTGCCAGGAATAGCACTGTCCCCCCTACTCTGAGCCCCCAGGCCTGGTAGCCAGCCAGGGCACCCACTGCTGGTGTCATCTTGGCAAAATCACTAAATGAATCGGTCTGAATAAAAAACCCAAACTATTTCTGAGGAAACACCAGAGGAATGGTGGCTGGCATTGCTCTGGGAAGCTCCAGCCACAACCAGAAGATGGTGGAGGTGATGCCAGATGTGGGAGGAGATACTAACAAAGATGCAGGGGAACCTGTGCAAAAGGGTTAAGCTGGGGGGTCACAGCTGCTTGGGGCCTTTCATGTGTGTTGATTTATAACTTCTTGGTGCCTCAGTTGTGAAATGGGGCCCAAAATGACTCTACCCATCCAACAGCACAGAGCAGAGCCCATCTCGTTCAGGACACGGATGACAAATGACACTTGACAGCATCCCATCACTTCTTACATATCACAACTTCATTGCCAGCTGTCATATTGCAGAGCCACTCTCAGGCTCCTCCCCTGAAGTATGGGGAAGAAAATAGTTATTTCAAGCTCCTGATCCCATTTAGTGGTGGCCTTTCTATTTGTGTGGGGTAAATACACCAAGGCTTAGGCAAATAATGAAAAAATAATAATGACCTAATTAATTCTCTGATTGATTTGATAAATGCTCTCCAAACAGAGAGGAAAATGGAATCATAAATAATGTACTCTTCCGCTGAAGGAAACAGTTTTGAATAAACTTGCACGTGGCTCAGTGTTTGCTGAGACAGCTCCAGTCCATCCACAGGTACTGCACATGCCAGGAACTGCCAGCCCGAGCTGTGATGTGCTGTTGCTCCATCTGATACAATGCCAGATGTTTTAGGAGCAAGGTGGAGGGCGCATAGAGCAGCTGAGGCAAAGAGAGGTCCTGGTCTAGAGACACAAGACAGTCACTCCTTTTACCCACCACCCTCCCTGAGTGCAGCATGTGCATGTTGAACTGCACCAAGTCTGTGTTTACAGGTGGGCGGAGAAAGGCTTCAAGTGGTTTGGGCTTTTCTAAAACCCGAAGTGCCATCTGGCCCAAGCTCAAACACAACAGGGAGCTGCTGTGCCTAGGCTGGAGGTGGTACCCCCACACAGCACCTCTTACCCGACAGTGTCCCCAGTACCCAAAGCCTTCTCCAGGCTTTGCAGCAGATCCATCCTTCTCTCCTTGGCACGTCCCTGAGGCAGCCGAGCTCACAAGAAAGGCTTCAGCTGAACTTTGTGTTTGTTTCTGGCTGCCCTTCCTGCCTGCAGAGCTAACATAGGCAGCTCTCACAGCACACCTATGTGAGGTGCATAGAGAGCAGGCTGGGCAAAGTGTCAGCAAATAAATTATTTATGATATTATTGTGCGGGTTTAGCTGATCAATATGAAGAAACCCCCAAATGCACTGGAATGCTTAGCAGGGCAAAATCCGTGCATCCACCAGATCAGTACACCAGTCTTTGCAAGGACTGGATTCTTCTCTGGATTCTTCTGGAGAAGGACTCAAAATGCATGTATGTATGTTTGTAGTCAAACCCTAACCCCACAGCCCAGGGCGTCACCAGCCTGTGAGCCACAAGACAAGCACTTCCAAGACTTACCAGAAGTACCTTGTTCCTGCTTTATATGCCCAAATCAGTTTCCACAGATGACTCTTGATGAAGAATGCCTTAGTGGACTATAAATTCTGCCATCTCTTCTATGCCTGCTCCAGGCTCCCATTAAAAATGGCAAAGACAACTAGTTGTACATAAATAAATTATATGGATAAAGCCAACCAATGTGGGAGATCAGATCCAGCTCAATTACTGCCTCCATAACAGTAATGGGAAAAATACTCTACCATGGCCTATTGTAAATGCAAGAGAAAAGGCTCCAGCAGGGACTGAGCAGTTCCTGTGCTAATTGTACATAATTAAACAATGTAACAGCATCATTTACAATAATTTCAATGCAGTTCAATGATACATACATTTAAGAATTTTATTACAACTTCTGTGATCTTCATTTTGTTTCATTTATTACATGTCTTATGGAGGCAAGAGCTCTTTTCACTACAACAAAATCTGACCTGCATTTTTATGAATACCTTGTTTCCATCAAATTTTAACCCAGCAAAGAGAAGGCAGATTCGATAAAATGCCATGGAAAAATCCATCCTTATTAGTTTGGAGAAAGTTTTCAAAGAATAAACATGTCAGCACAGGGGTGAAAAAAAAAACAATTTTTGGTTGACCAAAGTAAACTGCATATTAATCTCAAGTGTGGCAAATAGTTCCACCTGGGAAGGGGAAGGGGAAACACAATTGAAAAGTCAAGGTGCTTATTGCTTTGTAGTTTACTAGAACGTATTATTTAAAACAAATTAAGAACTTGGAGATGAACAAAAAAAAAATTTCAATCATTGCAAAAAAAAACGCTTTGCAGGACTTTTGGTTTGATGAGTAAAATAAAAAGATTTCTCACTTGGAGCAACCCCAATTGACTTTTCTAATTCTTTCTCAGTTCAGCTGAAGCATCAAGTATTTCCACAGCTGTGGCTTTTATAGAAGTTTGCTTCTCTTGGTCACAAATCCTCCTTTGCCACCTCCCTCACCCAGGTGTTGAGATCTACTATCAGGTCTCTCATAAAACATCACCCATTACCTTTTTTTTCCCTATTGCAAAAGCTTTATCATCGACAGCAGGACAATACTCAAGAAACATCCTTCCAATGCCAAAAAAACAGCACCCACACCCCAAGCTCCACTCCAGCTGACCAAGGTGAAATCCCACCACAGAGATGCCAAGAGTGCTTGTGCTCATCTCTCCAGCGTGCTTTTCCCCAAAGGTTCTGGGTTGTGCATAAAGAGTGCATTGTTAAAGCTAAAATGGAATAATCCATTTAACTTGTGCCAGTGGAATGGGATTCTCCATTCACTGCAATACCTGGCTGCTCTGTAGTGCCTGTGTTTCAGCTGTCTGGCTGCAATTTGCCATTGCTCCAGTGGGAAAGTTTTAGAGGTCTCCTGAGGAAGACTTTGAAAAGAAAAAAATAACAAGGTGAAAACCCCTCAATAAAAACATGAGGAATTGATTTAGGAATCTTAGAGGCAAAGATGATTATGCACCACCTACATTTCTAGGATGAAGCTCTGCCAGGCACTAGAAAGAGAAGGAGCAGAGGCCTTATGACGAAGCAACCATGTACTAAAGGTGAATGGGTGGCTGGGGTGAAAGACAGAACAAGATTCAGACACCTGGACTCCGACACAGACAGGAGCAAAGCTGCCTGTTAAGCACACTGCGATACGAGGTTTGCTGGGATCCCTGGGAGAAGTGTCTGCTTGGCCATCACTGCATGCAAACCACGGAGTGATCCAGCAAATGCTCTTTGACAGAGGGCAAACAGGTTTCACACTGACAGCCCCAATATAAGGGATTGTGGTTTGCCCCCCCTTGCACTTAGGGAAGCAGCACGTACGTCCTACCTGTCCTCCTGTTCCTCCTACCAGCCTTGTTGCACCGCCTGCCTGGTTTGTTGCCTCTCTTTGAAAAAGGCAGACCTCTGGGGAAACATATCAGGAACAAATCGCAATCAATCCTCATAAAAAATAACAACAATAAAGGAAAAAAAGCGTGGCTGCCCACAGCAGCTGGCAGGTTTGCCTCCTACATTTACCTCCACTGGCTGCTCTTCCACGCACTCTCCTGATAGTGCAAAGCAAGCCAGAAAAATGAGGAGACACAGAAAAGGAGGAAGCAGAACCTCGGAAGCAATAATAGGCTATGAATCTGAAATTTGAACAACAGCCTTTTTTTTTTTTTTTCTCCTGGTAATATTGTTCCAAGCAGCATGGGCTTGTAAAAGTCTAATCACTTCCCATCTGGCTCATCAATCACACGAGGGAACCGGTCCCTCGCACAACAGAGTGAGACTCAAATTGGCTCCCACCAATAATAAAAGATAGTGGAGAAGGACAATCCCTTCAGAGGATTGTTTAATAAATCACGGTTAGACAGGGAACACAAGAGAAATGGAAAAGATCTCTTGGAGAACCAGGGCCATTCAGTCCCACACGGCTTACATTATTGATACCCACTTGCTTCGACCAATACTCCTTAGTGAATTTCCGTATTTTGATTCTTGTTATTCAACATCATCCAAAATTAAACATGAAACTTTAAATATTTAAAACCAGGCCAAGGTAGTAATTGGAGCTGATGGAAATCGCACGCTGGCACTATTCCTGCTGCGTGTGCTTGCCTGGCTGCAAAAATGCCAGAGACACACTGTTGCTACTCCTCTATTTTCAGCAGTTGCTGACATTTTACTGTAATTTATTCTCATTTTATCCTCCTCTTCTTAAAAATAACAACAACAGTACTGTCCTAATAATAAACCAACAGCTCTGACGTCCAAAAGACCTTTTGGCAGAGGACTGTTTCTGCCAGTAAAGGGTGCCCAAGCTCGGCACACACGGATGTCTTGCGGAGCATATGCCGCCTTTTAGTCAAACGTTTTCTTTTCAGTGGCCTTTCCTTTCCAATGCAGGGGCACAACTGTCAGCCACCAGCAAGATCCCATTCCAGCCTGTATGTGGTGCATTTTTTGATGGCCTCCTCCTCCACTTTTATCTGTCAGGAGCACTAAAGACTCCCACAAGCCATGAAGTGTTTCTGACATTCATGGATTTTAGATCCTGGGTTTCAAAGAACTGCTGAAGGTTATGTTGATTAAGCCCAAAGACGTATTTCTAGAAAGCTGTAGCTTAAATAAAAAAGGTGTTTTGCTGTCACAGCCATCAGCCAAAACTGTTACTGAACCAGAGCATATGGGAGACTAAAGCCTTCAGAGAAACGTGTGATGTTCCAGGCTGCTAAGATTTGTTCTCTCCAGCAGAGATCAGAGGCAGTGGGAAAGCAGAGAAGGCATTTAGCTCAATTAAAAAAAAAAAAAAAAATCAAAAAAAGCGCC
>VZRQ01000772.1:36818-270534 GCA_013397975.1 Machaerirhynchus nigripectus
CGCCTTGTATTGAGTGAGATGATGGCTGATTACCTGCCAGTTAAGTGAGGGCTAAGAAAAGTCACTGCCTCCTAAAAGTCCTATCAGACCAGAGTTCTTTTTGTTTTGTGAGAACCCCAGAGGGGCACCCCGAGATGCCTCTGGAGGATGGAGCTGGAGATGTTTTTTAAGGAAACAAGAGAAACCTTTACTGGGAGCTTTCCTGAAGCCAAGATGAAGGCTGGCTCCTTTTGCTTCTGAGAAGTCCCTGCTAACTACACACAATGGGATTCATGCTTCTGGCAAATTAACATCCAGTGGATGCTGTCTGCAGCAGATCTGATAAACATTTGCATCCACTATGAATTCATGCCATGATGGAGCATTAAAATTTCATGGGAGAAAAAGAAAAATTGAAAATTGCTTAAGGAGCTGTTGGGTTTAGGCTTCTCAGAGATGCAGGGACAGTTCAGTGAGCAGACATTGTAAAACTACCAGTTGCTTCACCTAGCAAAATTTCAGCCCTTATTAGACGTAAAAAGATATGTAATTTCCCTCCAGAAGGAACAACCCAACACTTTGGGTACAGCAATGGCTTTAACCAACAACTGAAACCTTAAAAGAAAAACCATGAGGATGAGGCCTCGCAATCTGAAGGCACTTTTGGAGAAAGGTGACCTTTTACGGGAGGAGCTGAGGTGCAGAAACACAACCAAAATTATTTCTTTTTAAACTGAAATCTTAGGGAGTAGGTGAACTCTATTCAAAGTCATTTAAATAAATAGGATTTTTATAAGTCCTGGCTGTAGGCTTAGCTGGCTCCAACGTGTTTGTGCACGTGTGTGCAGATTACCTTATCCGAAATGCTTCCCTTTCAGTGCTGGTATTTTCAAATTCATCTTGTTAGATGGAGCTAAGGACACCAGGCCGGGGAATACTGAGTACTGTGAGGTCTCTTGGAACAGCTGCTCCACACCTCCCAGCACGGGGCTGTGTAAAACCCTGCTTACAGTGCTCCCCTCTCCCACCACTCTGTCTACAGAGGCACAAAGCTTCCAAATGCCACCTGAAAAATCCTCTTTTTCAGAAAACAGAGATACGGGTGGGTAGTTTACTCCCCCCGCGTGGCACAGAAGCACACTGGGGAACTTTGCAATGATAACCACCGTGTGACACCTGCAGCCCTGCGTTCCACCAGGGGAAAAGCACACTAATTAATTACCTCCTCTATTAAACAAATACTACACATTTTGGTCAAACACCAGACTCACAAAGCCAAAGCAAAAGTAGTATTTTAACATTTTACCAGCATTTGCTTGGTGAATACTTGCAGCCAGCTCTATTTAGCCACCAGCACAAGCTGAATTGATCCCAAAGCAGGGGATGGCAGGGCTGCTGTGAAAGATGCCAACATATCCGTGTTGGTACAGATTTACATGTGTTGGACCTACTCTGCCCAAGGAAATGCTGGCTTGCCTACTAGGAATACCTCTAGCTATGCCATTATTTCATGATTTTAGGACTGTTTCATTAGCATAGTCCAGGCGTGTGCTGGCCAAGCACGCTCCATATTGATTTGCAAGGTGAGGGGTCTTCATTGCAAATGAAGCAA
Organism: Machaerirhynchus nigripectus; assembly: GCA_013397975.1. NCBI lineage: Eukaryota > Metazoa > Chordata > Aves > Passeriformes > Dicruridae > Machaerirhynchus > Machaerirhynchus nigripectus. The sequence goes on from VZRQ01000772.1 coordinate 38,410, forward strand.
AAGTTCTCAATTTCACGAGAAACTTTTGCTTAAAAGGCCAATAATATCAAGTAAAAGACCATGTGAAAACACTTGCTTTCCAAGGACTGATCTCCTCTCACGCAATATGCAGTGCTTCCCAACAGGATCTAAGCAGATGTATTTGACTTTACATTTGATCACTTTGAGTGATTAAGGTGTCCCCCAACCAGAGACACTTACAGGCAATGCAAGAAATAAATGCCCTTTTAAGCACAGTTTATTCTTATATATGCATTGTTCTGCTAAAATAATTCACTGCCTCCTAATGAAATGAGCACGACTGGCTCCAGGAATGAATGAGTACTTGCTCCCTGGTGATGGGTATTTATGTGCAGGGACAGAGGGTCTGTAATACAAGATCTATCCTTAATGCCTGAACCCATTTTATCTTCATTTCACATGATACAAGTGAAGTGACTGTTGTTTTGGGACATAATTGACCTATAGCTGAAACAAATCAGCTCTGCAGCTCAGTGAGGAGATGAAAGAGTGGATAATCTGCAGTCTAAAACCAGCTGTTCTGCTGAGATCAAATTATTACTTTGGCAGTGAAATGATGAGCTGACAAGGGAGCGTGTTCCAGCACCTGCCGTCATTACCGGGCACCGCTGCCGTGACCTCCGGCCACACTGCTGCTGGGTACCAGAGCTAATTGACAGCACAGGGGGGTCAGCTCCCACTTCCTAAACTGATGGACCTCACCTGGCCTCAATTCCAAATGTCAGCATTTTCAGGGAAAAAAAAAAAACAGGCAGAGGAGGCAGGCAAGGAGGATGCCCAGCACCAGTTGGAGAGCTGGGACTGCAACCAGCACCAGCAAAATGTTGTAGGTTGAAGCTGAGCAGCTGTCTCCACTCTCTACGGTAGTTACAACACAGCATAAATATCTGCAAAGATTTTCACCTTATTTCTCTCTGCTTGCATATCGCTGACGATTATTCGGAACTGAAGTTCACTGCATCCCTTCCTGCAGTGCCCTTCCACAGGGACCCAGGCAAGGGCTGTTTTTAATACATTTCCCTATTTTAGGCAAGGTACCATGTGCTCATGAGACCATCACTCATAATGGGACAGAAATGCAGGGAAGACACAGGTTTGCAGTTGCCTTTTCTTTTTCTTTCATCATCTTCTGTGCTTCCCTGATATTCAGAATGGATTTTGCTTTCTTAGGCCTTCACTCTGCATCATAGTTTTAAGGGTGATCTGTCATTATTATTCCTGGGGTATGTATTACACCAGGGGGTTGTTTTTGGTTTACAGAATTTAAGCCAACCCTATTGCACATCTCAAGCTCCCCTGTCTGGAGGCAGCAATATACAGATACTTCCACCATCACCATCGTTATCCTGAATTAGACACCAATTTGTAATATGCACAGTTTTTTTGCTGGCACTTTAGGATCTGAGTCAATCCCAAAACACCAGAAATCAGAATAAGTGGTGACATCAGGGTCTGGCCACCATTCAAGCTCTTGGACCGCTTGGTTACGATGCTCTCTTTCACCATATTCAAGCGGAACGGCATTTACTTTGAGGGTTTCAGCTCCATGTTGTGCTCACTAAGGTTGTTTTCTTAATGCACGAGCATAAACTCTCTCACAAAATGTATTTTTGGTATAACCACTCTCCAGTGAGCAACATTAAGCTATCAGTATTATTTTTCCTGCACAAAATAGTGCAGGTTTGTCAAAATCAGCGTGATATTTCTGCCTTGCCTTTTGACATTTTCAGGTTTATTATGTTCAGACGTTACCTCAAAGCACTTCATTCTTTCTCTCTGGAAGGACTAATGACCACCAAAGGGGAAAAGAAACACTGCATGCTATTCAGTACAGCATGCAGACTCTATTACCCTTTGAGTTAACTTCAAACATGAGTACCAGTGGATGAGACCAGTTGTGCTTACCCTGTGGAAGTACTGCCTTGAACAGGACTAGACCCTCAACTTTTTAACCAAACCTTTCCCGTTCCACCTTTCCAAGGTGATGTATGGCACATCTCCCCTGAGAAGTCAGTGGTACCTGATTTCATACCCCACAGGGTTCAGCACTCAGAACCAGCTCACGTGTAGTTAACAGAGATATTCCTGCTGGCTGCTTGTTGGGTTGGGCAAACCCATCCTCAATCCCCCAGTCCCACAAAGACGAATCCTCTATCACACCCTGGCCAGCTCCAGTCCCTCAGCTCCTCAGATCAGCCCTGCATAATAAAGCAGCTTTCACCAGCACACATCCATGAAAACGCTCCCTTGACGTGCTACTTTTGAGGACTTTGCTCAGGAAGGCCAACTTTTACCTCTGCCCTAGTCTTCCTGGGCACCCACACGGGATCTGCGTGACTGTGGGGCTGTAATTTGTAATTAGTGGCCAGGTTTGGGGAGGGAGCATTGTTGTTGAATTCTGCAATCTGCACAATTGTGCTGACATTTCCGAATTGTAAAAGCCCTACGGCTGGCATCTACAGAGGAAACTTTTAAAATTGATCCAGTTTAGCACAAAAACTGTTGGCTAAGCCTCAATCCGCCCCTCTGCTCCTCCACCCCTTGACATAGCTTACAGCAAAAGACTTTGCTTTTCTTTTCATATGGATTTTAACAGTAATTCAAGCCCACTGATCCAGGACTCTGAGTCAGTGTATTACAATGCAAGATTATTCAGCTCTCTCACAGTTGGTTTGTCTAATTTCATTTTATTCCATAATAAAATGGGATTGGAGGGAGGGAGGGTTAGACGAAAAATTGGCAACGTATTGCCTAAATGCTCAGGAAAACAGAAAAATGTTACTCAAAGGAAAGTGTAACACACTTCCACATGGCACAGGATGCTATACCTCAATTACATATGTTGCTATATTCCTCTCCATACCTCATCTGTGCTCCCAACTTCCATCTCTGTTCCACTGAGGATTTGAGTGGGTGGGTGGACAAAGAATAAATAAGCCTTAATGACATCTCAGCAAAGATTGTCAGTCAGTGAAATGGTGGAGTTTATACCATCTCCTAGCTAGGGTTAGGAGTTCAAATCTCATTACACTCACCATTTACACCACATAACCTTTCTTCCTATGCTTGAAAGAAGACTCCTCATTTCCTTTACAACCTAACAAATCCATTTATAATTTAAAAGTGTTTGCAACCACAGTTGTTTTGGGGTTTTTTTTCCATTGGCTGGTTTAACTTTACTCTGCTGTTTGTTTTTCTTAAGCTTCAATAGAAAGCCAGCATTTCCAATCACTCTGGTAGGGGAGAGGTTCACATTTAAAGAGTAAGATCATTAACAACATAAGGTGGTTGAAAGAAAGGGTATAATTGGTTTCACTGGCCTAGAGGGAAGATCAGCTTCGTAGAGAAACAACACCTAATTAAGAAGGCTTGCACTGTTTTATTTTTAATAGTGTCTTCCCCTCCACTACCAGCATTTTTATAGCACTCATCCCAGCAGCTTCTGCAGTCTGGCTTAGCCACATGTATTTTGCAGACACCCAGGCATCAGACCCTTTCATGGATGGACAGAAGGAAGACTCTGATGAGGTACTAAACAACTGGAAAATAAATAAATTGATAGTCTGCATTTAATTTTTAAAAAGTAACAAGCCTAGACAGAGACATAAATCCAAAGAGTTATTTTTGTTCTTGTTAAATATTTGACTCCTGGTCTATATTTTCATCCTCCACACGTGACTCCAGCTGAACTGCGGCCAGCCTGCACCCATCCAGCATGTACAACTGCAGAACTGGGACACATCCACCTGGAGCAGTGATCCTTATGTCCCGGGCATATTTTTGGTCCTGGAGCCTCTTGTACCTCATAATTTCACAGCAAGGTGGTGGGAGTACTGTGGGATGGCACACTGTCACAAGCAGGAGCACTCCCAGGCCATGCATCCCACACCCACCTGGGCACCCCTGCTGGGCCCAAAAGCTGCCAGAGAGGCCTGTGAGGCTCGGCAGGACCAGTGAAAAGGACAGACTTCCACCTCACATCACAGGGAGGACTGATGGGCACGGGGGAGCCACTCCACCTCATCTCCCCAGTGCTCTGCTCTGCCTAACCAAGGGCAGCTTCACTGCAACCACAGAAACAGGATAGCGAGTGAAGAGGATATTGTTGATCTCAAGCATGTGCGTGGGTCTGGACTACTCTGAATAATTTAAGTCAGGCTTCTTTTATCTCTCTCCTGCTCCTGAGTGGCTACCACTGAGTTGCACATGAATCAGACAGGCTTCCCAAGCAGCTGGAGATGGGGCGCTTGCTATACAATAGAAGCTGAATGGGAAATGCTAAAAGACAATTTAAAGAGACTCCTTAATCAACCTGGACTTCAAATCTTGACCTCTCCTCTCTAAACATGAGACAGCTGAAGGAGACACAGGGAAAAAAAGGCTGTGGGAGAGCTGGGGAAGCTCTTGGCCACTGCCAGCCCAGAGAAGGGGCAAAACAAGCCTCATGTTGGGATCCATCCCCAAGTCCCCCATGAGCTCTGGCAGGGCAGCCTCTCTGAACTCCCCGTTGGTGGGGGAATGCATAACAAAGGACAGAATGATACCACCTACTCGTCACTCCATGAGAATGATGGCATGAGTTTTACACGGCAAATCAATCATGGGGACACGGACACAGGGATGCGGCTGCTGCTGCCCCAGTGGCTTCGGCAGCACTCACAAGGCCAGCCCTGCAGCAGGTAGGATGTGAGGACCAGCCCAGTGCCATCCCCAGAAGACTCAGGCTATTCTGGAAATCTGCAGCCATCCTCCATTACAACCTCCCCTCAAAAATGCTTCCTGGGGACCCTCAGAGCACTCAGCAGGCACAGACACAAATCTTCACTCCACAGTCCATTGCTGCACCAGAACAGGAGCCTGCATTTCCACAGATTCCAGCTCTGCATTTCCACAGCACCAACCCTCCTCCTAAACACAACTGGTTATTTCAAATGTACCTTTCATACCAAGCCACCAAAAATAATTGCTAAATAATATATGCTAATGACCATATATTTGGTTACAGCTTGGCAAACTCAGGTTGAGGATTATATTGATGCAGCCTTTTAGGGAGAAGGAAGGGAAGGTGTGAGCAGGGCCCCTGAGCTGCCAAGCTGCATCCAGCAGCAGCAGCCAGAGGCTTAGACCAGACACTTCCGCACAAAATGAGCAGCACCATGTCCTGTGTCTACAAAGAATGGGTTGAAGCCACAACAGGCAGTGCTACAAAGGGGATTTTGAGCATCCAAGGGAGGGAGGCACAGGGGCTGCTGGGGGCAGCCGGCAGAGCTACAGGGACATAGCTGAGTTACAGACACCTGTAATGGACACTGGGACAGCAGAGGGAAGCAGGTGATCTGTCAGTATAACACAAGGGGGATAAGCAACAGAAGCACAAAAATAATGTAACACCTCTGAAGACATTTAGGTCAGGAAGTGCTGGATGCCTTTTTCCTTACCAGATGGGGGCTCTGGGAGTAGAGGGGTCGGGATGGAGCTGGGTGACTCTATGTTAGGGACTATGTGGAGTGTGATAGCAACATAAAGGGATAAGGGCCATGGGAACACCAGTTACCACAGCAGTGCCTGGTATTTAGCTACTCACTGTGCCTGCAGCATTTCAGTACCCCCTTCCAAGCACAGGATGGGCCTGGAAGACAATGCAAATCTGTGGCATTCCTCTCCTTGGCAATCCAAGCTTCCTAGCCATTCTGGGAGGAGTTTAAACTGTTACAATAACTGTGATTATTTTAAGGTGTTATTTCTACACAAGCAATGGAAAACGGCAGAGGAAGCCATTCTCCTGGAGCAGAACTGTATCACATATGCCTTCTGCAATTAGCCTTTGCTCCCACTCCACCCTCTGAGTCTGGGATGCAGCTCACTTTAAACTCGGCTCAGGTTCACCCAGCACAGCTGGCAGCTGATCACAGCCGGTGTGAAACATTTTGTCTATGTCAGAAGCATGGTCTGGCATGCAACTGGTCTCTTGTAACCCGCCCAGCACAGCAGTTGTGTTCAACAGCAAGTTGGAGGTGTCCTCTTTCCACCTGGATTTGTGTGGCATGCACAGCTCTGACCATCACACCGCTGCTGTTTACGTTTTGTTTTATAACAGGTAAGGTCCTGGGAGGGCAATTACGAACACATAAATACATGTACTCCATTTCCATGTCTGTAATTACCTGGAGGCCACTTTGCCTCCTGCCAGCCGAGGACAAAACACACACCGGCAAGCGATGCAACTCACTGCGTGACAAATGCTACAGGGCAGCCTTGCCCAGAAAACCCCTCCTGAAAATCCCTGTTCTGGGGTAGGGCCACACTGCAATGCTTTCCTAGCACTTCTGGGGAAAATCCTCCCCCCCGAGACACAGCTACCCCCACAGCCTGTCCTTCTGGGAACTCCTGACAGGCACAGTACTCCACAGCCCTTTCTGCTGAGCAGGGACCTTACTGAAGCCTGTCAGCTGGGCAGTCAGATACCATTTTGCTGCAGAAGGGATGCAGAGCTGTGCTGCCAGGCCTTCAGGAGCCACACACATCATCACACTGCTCTGCCAAGCAATGCCCTCCCATCTCTGCACACCCTCCCGACACGTCTGTTCAGATGCAGACTCTCTTCTGTGCCAACGTCTCCTCTCAGTTCTGCCACCTGAGCTTTCAAAAGGGACTGCGTAGCCCTATTTTGCTGTAGAAGACCAAAAAGCGTTAAAAAAACCCCACTTCTGGTTTTTTAACTAGAAGCAGCCCCGAATGCCATGGAGCCAGGCAGCATGCCTTGCAACCCAACTCCTCCCCTGGCTCTCTGGCAGTCCCCACATCTCAGAGGGGTCTGTTTCACCAAAACTACCTCCAAAGATTAAACACAACCAATAACAAAGAATATAAAGCAAGCCCAAATGGCCAAATCCCATCTGCCACAGAGTCTAAATGTGACTGTAAGGAATGGGCCAAGGTAGGGCTGGCAGGGGTTCTCACCAAGCACGGGGCTGTGTGTGCTGACAGAGGGGACATGGGGCCTTACATCTCTGCAATAACTGTAAAGCCGTCCCCATGAAACATCCACCCTGTTAAATGTCAGACAGCTGCCCTGCAAGTGTGGCTGGAGGTGCTACACAAGCTCTGCTGAGGTAAATGAAAAAAGAACCCATAAAGCAGTGGTAGATAATTTTTGAAGACTGTTGATTGCAGTTAAAAATGAGTGTAATAATCACTTGGGAGAGTTATGGCAGGGAACAGCACAGAACTTTGATCATGTCTTTAAAAATAAATAATCTGAATTGGTTAAATAAAATCCAGGCACAAGAAGACAATTTACTGACTGTGAATTGCTAAAAGCCAGGGGATTAGTCAAAGATAACTCTCATTTACCAAATGTGTTTAACAGAACAGAAGTACTTGCAGAAGATTGTTTTGTGATACACTAATTGTGTATTTTATTTTGAAAATTGAATATGGAGATGTTATTAAGAAATAAGAACAGCCCACAACAGGAACTGTCAGCTCTGCCAAGTGAAACTAAAATAGGTTCCCCCTTCTGTTCTTCAAACAGTTGTTTGCAATATGAACCAGTGAACAATCTGAGCTTTTCTCAAGGTTTTTTTCCTGAAGTCCAAAGCAAGGAAGCAAATCTCAGCTCTCGCCTGGATGAGACTCAAGACACACACCAGCTCAAGCAGCTTATCTGGTTTCATGGAGCAAATCCTAGTGCAAAAGTCTGGCCTGTGCAATTAGGTGAAGCATCCTGGTGGGTTGGGAAGCAGTGGGAGATGGGGCCCAACCCCTGACCACTGTCACTGCTGACTTGCTGGGTGAGCCTGGACACACGACAGGGACAAGGGAGCTCCAAGGGACTGTTTTCCACCCAATTATTTGTCCTGCTCAGTTCAATCATGCTCTTGGCAGCACCCATGCCAGTGGAGAGCCTGCCTTGGCTGCGACAGGGAGGTAGGACTGCAGTAGCCATGGGCTGCATTAACCTCAGCTTCATTTCATTGCCAAAGCTGGCAGAGGTAGGACTTCAAAAACTGAATAACCCCTTGTACATTTTCTGTGAGTAGGCTGAGCCTCAGAAGAAGGACAAAGCAAGCCAGCTACCAGCCCAGAGATGTCAGAAATATCTTTCCTTACCCAACACTCAGGCCTAGACACAATTTTTCCTGCTACTAAGTGCTCCTTTCCTCTGCCATGACTCCCATTGTGGCCACAGCACAGGGAAGCAGCAAGCACCAAGCAGCAGGAACAGAGCTGGTGGAGCTGGAGGGCAGCACGTGCAGAGCACAAGTTCATACTGCAGTTGCTCACAGGAAAGCAACACCAAGACTATAACACAACCAGGAACCAAAATAAAATACATTTAAGTAACAGAGAAGATTTGTACTCCTGCTCTGCGCACATACAAGAACAGCAAGAAAAGAAACAACTGGCACGTGCAATCCCTTACAGAAATCAAGCTCCTCAGGATCTGCAGGCCTGGAAGTTTAAGTGGCTGAGCACTTCATTCAGGTGACAGACAGCCCCTTTTAGTCTTCATCAGCAGATATCCAGAGAGCTAACTCATAGACATAAAGCAAATCTACTTAGGGAATAAATGTCTAAATAAATATGAGAGATGGGATGCTGATCTTTTAATGTTCCTCTACAGGGTAAATAAAATTATGGGTTTTTTTCACTTCAATTCATTTATGCTATTTGTTTATTACTGCATGATGAAAAGGCTCAGCATGCCTACAGCTCACTGGGTCTTGCCTCTGCCCCGAAGCAAGAAGTTGCCCAGCTAAGCTGAGCACTACGGAGAGGGCAGGTGGGCACATAGAGCCATGGTTGTCATCAGCAGGGTACACAGATAACCCAGGGTTGCACCAGCATTTACCTGAAGCGTTTTTGGTGGAGGAAGAGGGCAATTACTGCAACAGAGACTAAAACACTGGAGCAGGCTGAAGGAGCATGATGTTGCACAGCGAGTTCACCGTATTCAAGTCTGAGAGAGACAAACAGCCTTTCTCTTAGTTATGTCCCATCTGCCACCTTCATTTGGCCATTAAAACCATTTTTAATATGATAAAACGAGTAATACTGCCTAACTAATGAATGTCGAATTATCGGCGTAAATGTGCCAACATTTATTTATTTATTTGCCTCACCGAGAACATGTTCTCTTCTGTTTGGTTTTCTACTTTAATGACTACAATTTATCATACTAACTAGACCTTCCAGTTTGCTGAGTTTTGTTTCAAGTTCTGCTTTTTTGCTGAGACATCTGTGAGGGGGCAGATGCAGGTAAGAGAAGTAATAAAACTAATAAAAACGCAATAGTAGCTGTCACCAAAAAAGCACAGGTGACCAAACCACCTTCATTTTCTAACAGGGCCTTTCCTTCTTGTTCTCATTTGATCATTTTACTGCCTTCCTTCCATCAGTATTTCACTCTGCTTATGGCAGCCCTCCGTGAGGAACACTAATTCCTTAATTTCCAAGTAATTTTCTTTCCCGACCTCCCAGCAGGCAGCATAAGGAGGAAGACAAGCCAAAGCGGAAGGACTGTCTGTGACGAATTCGAGCCATGCACGATGGCCCAGTCAGGGGTTTCAGGAGGCATCTGAAACTGCAGAGATGCCCCAGCCAGAGCAGGGATCCTGCCCTCACAGGAGGAGGATCTGCCACCTGTCCAGCGTGTCAGGGAACGCTGGTCCAGCTGCACCAAGGCTGTATCTGTTTCAGAGCAAAAGCATGTGTGTTTTCCCCACCTGTCACAACTGTGAAATGTATGGATAGCATTTACTTCCGAGGCATTCGCCACTCAAATTAACAGGCAATCTGTTAGTCTGAGTGCAGTTAGCACCCCAAACTTTACTCCAGACATGTCTGGTAGCTGAATTTTGCTCACAGATCTTTCAGCAGCCTGGTGTACACTTACAGTAAATATACGCCAATGTATGGGGTGGCAAGGCTGTGAAATCCCCAACAAATTCAATGTGAAGCAAAGCTGAAAACGCTGCTGGAGAGTTGGCTTTGCCTTTTTCTAGAAGCTGTGGTGGAAAGTTCACAGTTTTACAGGCTGGAATTGAGCACTCAGTTCACCCAGGACCCAACAAATGGAATGAGTGAGTGTAACCCAACCAGCTGGGGCTGCCTCCCACCGCCTCTTCCTGCTGCCGGATTTCAACTCCACCACTCCTGCCACGTGAACAGGCCACTTACGCACAGACTCGCATCCTGGAACATGACATCAGCATTTTTCAGAGGTACAGAAGAGCAATACAAGCAACGTAAACCCTTATCTGTGTCATGGAGAGTACAACACAGCACAGACTGCAACCATGCTGCCATGGGCTGCCTTTTCTACCCTGGCCCTCAGACCTACCTTCCATGTTACAGCTACATCATCTGCAGCATCCTCGGATGCCCACCTGGATCACTCCTTTAGTGGGATATTTCTTTTAACATAAAAAATGTGAAATGCCAAATAACAATGGGTTTAAGTTCTTTGAACTCAGTGTTAACCTTTCTCTCTTGTGGTTGCCAGCATGACAACAGGAAATCTGCAAACCACACTGGAATGTTCCTTCACAAATCCAAAATTTGATGTAAAGAGGACTGAGGGAATGCACAACCCAGGCTCCCCAGCAATACAGCCTTCATCTATCACAGACTTTCCCTGGATGCAGGAGATTCAGTTAGGATCATAGCTCCAGTCTCATATCTGAAGAAGGTTTTATGTTCATTCAGCAATCACTTCTTTTCTTTTGCTTAAATGCTCCACAAACATTGCCCAGAGTTCTTCCTTTGCTTAGTCTATCAATCAGACCATATCTAGCATTTTATTAGGATTAGCTTCTGCAGTCCTCCAGTGTTTACCTGCATGATTCTCTGACCTTCCTAAGCCCCACCTAACCTGCCCTGTACCTGCTGGCAACACGAAGTGAGAGACCTGTGAGGTGTCACCTTCCCGTGTCATGGCTTTCTCCCCACGTCCTGGATAAATCTAAATGACTCACACTCAGAGCACCTGTCACAGCAATGACATTGCTCTTGTTCTCTGCACATCCCTAACATTTTATCATCCTCTTGCATCACACTGGAGCTGGTGGGAGAGATGCCCGGAAAAGAGAGATGCTCTGTTCCAGCCCAGCACCCATCGCTGCTCCCCCAACACAGAAGCAGAGAGAAGGAGAACAGCGGCCTGCTTACCCTCAGGAAGGAGAGGTCTCTGTTGTGCTCGATGCTGGTGATCTCCAGGTTGCCCATCACTACCTCGCAGTTCTCATAGTACTTGCGCAGGGCCCGGTACTGCTGCTCCAGGTCAGAGAGGGAGCTCAGCTTGTTCTCAGTGCCGGCACACACTGCAAGAAACCACAGCACAAACAATCAGGCCAGTGTGGAAGAGAGGCACTGGAGCACAGAAGGAAATAAAGTCTGTATACAGTGATACACGGAGTTGCAGCAAAAATCTGTAATGATTCGCAGGACTGGGTCACACAAGTCACCACTTGAATATCAGCAGTAAAGATAGGAAGGTAGAAATACAGCCCGTGATCATCTCAGCAATTTAAATACCTCTCACCGAATGGGCTCAAGTACTGGTATTTACCACCAAATGCAGAAAGACTGAAAAGGCAGAAATGCAGGAAAAAGGCCAAGCAGGTTGCCCCCAGAACCTAAGGGGTCAAACCCAGGTCTCAGTAAACCCCTACCCGTTCTGCCAGTGACAGAATCAGCCACTGGGCAGAGGCACTCCCATCAAGGGCTGAAGGACACAAGGATGGAGAGACCTGTCCATCCAAGCTGACCTGGATAATTCAACATTTTCAGTGCTCTGAACAGTATTTTGGACAAGCCAAGAGCAACCTGAGCAAAAGACTTACACCCAACGTTGTTTTCCCCATCACTTTCCTTAAGACCCCAGCTCTTCCCAGCTGCTTTACGCAATTAAATAGGAGAAAAACAACAGCAAAAACCACATCGTCTTTCTGCAAGTCCCCAGGCTGACTGCACAGCAGAGATACGTCAGGAAACACCATCCTAATACAGGTTTCAAAGGACACCCCTTAATATTACACTGTTCTGTTCTACATTTTGAAGCCCAGTTCAAAGCCACCACAGAATCCCAGTCTATGAGCCTGCCATGCATCATGCAGTGACAAAAAAATGAGAGACTCTAACAAACACAGAAGCAGCATTTAACACGATCAGCTTTTCACACATTGCTCAGCCTGCCAGGACAGCAATTCTGCTTAAATGGTCAAGTGTGGGGCTGGGCTGGTTTTGGTTTGTCTGTTTCAATGCACTTACTATTCCTCTTAATCAACAGCTTGTGGGCTGTTCTTATCTGTGAGCAAATTAATCTGGGTATATCTAAACTTTCGAAATGGGCATTATATTATGCAAAACAGGAGCCTGAGAAGAATACAGTTTCTGGAGCCATTCCTACTTCTGGATCAGATCAATACAAACAAAACTCTCCATGACTGGAGGCATAATCAGTAAAATTGGCTAAAATATACTCTTTTGAATGATGCAGGTCCTTTTTATAAATACCAAAAGTAATTAGGTTTCAGAGTACTACAATTATTGACTGTTTACTTACTATACCCCCTCCACTTTTTTTTTTTCCCCTCAATAGAAATAGGAACAATTCTCATCTCTGTTCCCTCTGAGGTCTCTCTGCTGCAGAACTATTTGCTCTTGTGCCAGGGCAATTCAAGCTTCCAGCAGCCTCTTGGCAAAGGGCTTCAGCAGGCAGCCAGAAGCCTATGACCTGCTCAAAGTTTTCTCCCAAGGAAACTCCCTCTGCCCCAAAAACGGCAGCAGGAATCTGTTCCTGCTGAACCGTGACTCCCACAGGGAGGGTGGGCACAGGCTGGTTTCATTGCAAACCATTCACAGGGTGAAGGGCTGATCACATCATTTTTGGGTTGTTTCCAGGGGCTTAGGAGCACAGACCAAAGCTGAACAGGCGCTGCAAGGCCTGCTTCTCCAAATACACATTGGGTCTGCTCACCACAGGAAATGCTGGAATATTATTTCTTTCTATGACATGGTAAAAGTAAAATGTCAAAGTTCTCACTACAGTTAAAAACTTGAAATGTTTGACCTATGTTCATTATACTGTGATGAAGAAAAACAAAACTGCTTGGTTTGCTCAGGTTCTAAAATAGAAACCACCACCTCATTTTGAGGCTTAACTTAAAAGCATGAACATTCCAATTTTTAAATTTTCTGGTAAAACCTTACCACTTAAATCATACCTAAACAAGACTTTATTCATAATATTTTTAACAGCTATTTTGGGAGATTCCCAAGATGGAACCAAAGTCCCAATATGACCAAGACATGGTCATATTGGGACCTCACATAGATCTGGTGGACTGGGAACACCTGGAAGGATTAACCACTGCAACTAGGAGGTGGCACATCTTTCTTTTTGAATTACAAAGCCCTGTCCTAGCTCATGTATGGAGTTTTATTCAGAAAAACATTGAGATCTGCCCTACAAGTGTGCTAACCCTTCAGGGAGACACATGCCTGTGCCCGCCAGGACACCTAAAAATTCTTGCTTACCAATTACAAAATGGGTCTGTGTGTTTCTTCCTTAAATACAGCAGTATCTATTACAAGACTGATCATATTTCCAGCCAGGTAAGTATTATTCTGTCTTACATAGCGCAAGGACTAATAAATACCTTCCGTTCCATTTTGCAATCCGTGCAAAGGACCAACACAACTCAGAAAACAATCCCTGCAGCTCAGCTAATAAAGCTATATACTGCAACACTGATATTCCACGTTGCACACCCATTAAACATTTCCTGAAAGCTAATGCAGCCACTTGTTTGCTGTGAGGAGGCAGAAACACCTGGAGCCTGTTCTTGCAAGAGGATTCAGCAGGGGTGAAGCCAGCCCAGATGTGAACTGGGGCTATGAGTTTTATTTGACTGAGATTAATTTTTTACAGCCAAACCACTCCAGTAACTACTCCCAGTTTTTTATATAGCTAGTAATCAATTCTTTTGGATAGAAAAAACCCCTTTAAAGCTAATTTAGAATAAATCATGCTGATCCTTTTTAATTTATCTCATAGCAATTCCAAGTCATTAGTCTTAGTCTTAAAAAGAGAAGTTTCCTCTGATCCTCTGTTACTCGGAACATCTTGCTGCGGCTCAAACCTGGGCCTTTGCTGCCTGCCTGATCTGTGTGAAAAGATCAGTGCAACGCAGATCCTGCCAGCCTGCCCTGCCACAAAATTTGGGAAACCCGGGAAAGTGACTGTCCAGCATTAACCCTCACAACCCACTGCAAGGCCTTGGCCTGGCTTCTGTAGCTCTCTGCTGACTGGAATGGTCATCTCTGCTCAACAGCAACAACAGCAGAATGGTCACAGATTGCATCATATCAAGTCAGATACCAAAAGTGATTATCCTACATCAATTGAGGGGCGCAGAAGTGCACTTTTTTTGCATTGGTACCAACCAGCAGTGCAAGTTGATGCAGAAACAGAACTCAGAGCAGGAGAGAGCTCTGACCTGCACAACAAGCTGAAGTCACATAGCAAATGTGGGTATAATCATGGATCATTAATAATCCATCATTACAACAAGTCATTAATCTCTCTGTCTCAGCTTTGCAATGTATACTTTTGATGCACCTAATAAATATAACCACATTCAAAATACAAAAGAGGAAACTATGCCAGTATGTAAGAAAAGCAGGTCAGGTCCTTCATCTCTTGCAGGAGGAAGGGCTGGGATAGTACCTTCCATCCTTTGCAGAGAATCCTTTAAAACAGAGATTAGATATTCTCCTGACAGGTTTCTTAAGACAAATAACAACTAACAGGGTAAAAAGGTCTCATTCCTGCCATGAGAGAGAAATGCTGCTGCCATGGACAATCACAAAGGTGCTCCTGTTGCCCCACTGATGCCAGGGAGCCAAATCTGGGAGGGACACAGGCCAGAAAGCAGGCTGTGAACTGGTACTTAACAAGTTTTATGCCCTATTTTGAGCCATATGAGGCAATTCCCAGCTGCTCCAGGGCAGAAATAATTGTTCTGGGTCTGATTTGCCAAGGTAGTTAAAAAGCACTAAAGTAACTGTGTGTGAAGTGGGAGCTGAGCAGGAGTCACACAAGATTCCCAGTACCTCTGTCCCTGAGCTCAACACAGAGCAGGAACATATCCCACTCACCTCCTGCTCCTCTCCTGGAACAGCAACAGGCATCTATGTGTTGTAGCAGCTTTTTAAAATACAGTGCCAAAATAATACGTATTTGCAGGGATGTTCCAGCTGTATACAGGCATAAACACAAGCACAACAAAACGTATTTCCTTGTCATGCCATGCAAATCCACCATAATCTGTATTTCATGAACCCTCTTCAAAGCACTTTGTTGTATATTGTTAGATGTGTTGTTTTACATAGCGCCAGAAACAGATGAGCAACAAAAAAACCAAGACTGTGTGCGCTTTAACTGTTCCTGCAGCAGAACCTCTGCTGGTTAATAAAAACTACTCATTCCCTGTCTCTAACACAGAGAAAAGAGTAGCAGCCTGAGATACGCCTTCCAGTCTGAAGCTGCTCTTGTTGCTGAGCATCTCTGGTCACGTACTCTCTGCCTTGCTCAGGGGAGGCCTTACAGGGGCACCTCCAAGAGGGAAATCCTCCAGTGCTCTTTCAATGTACATCCAGGAAAATCAGACTTCCCCTACATTTTGCCCAAGTTTGTGGGGGAAGCTCCAGTCTGACCTGATTTACAGACATACCACGAACCCCTCAAACCCATCTCTCCACCTAAACGTGCTTGGCCATTCTTGCTCTTTCCTCATTCTGCCAGCAAACCTCACGGAGTGTTCATGTGCAGAGTCACCCACCACTAGTGTTATCCCAAAGCTCAAGGACATGCCTCTTCCATCTGCAAAGTCCCAAACCAGCAGTGACGGCAACAAGGCAGTGGCCACTTCTCACCTACACCCCAGTCACGGGGGATTTTGGGTGGGTGCTGGAGCAGAGCACTGCTTGGCCATCACAAAAGTGGATTTCAGGCATTACTCACACATTCACACTTCACATTCAATTGTTTACTTATTACCAGCTACCTAAAGTGACAGAGTTTCAGCTCCTAATGGCTCCAATTACAGCAGTAATAATCATCTGTATTGAAATGAATTTATGTTTTTCATCAATATTCATGCACATGACTTGGAAATTAATTTCCCATCGACATTTTTTCATAAAGTAGCCAAATCATTCAAACGCCCACTCAAAGGTGGAAAATAATGGAGACATTTAAAAATGTCCATTAGATTCTGCTTTTTAGCCCATTATTTTGCTCTGCTCTGTTGATGCTAAATCTATACGTTAAATTAAGAAATCACACTTGCCTACATCTAGTTCTCCTTCTTGTAATACTAATGGATTTTATAATCCTCCCAGCTCAACTTTTGGAAGGAGATAAACTTGTTTCATTTCTTATTCAACCCCTTTCCAGATCAGCCTACATCTGGAGTACTAAAGAAGAGTGGAATCCATTATCTCCACCACGGTCACCCCCACCTGAAATCCTGGTGTCTCACTCCTCGGTGTCTGCTCTCCCAAAGCACACTCAAAGAAGCAGTGATGAGGCATCCTCGTCACTAACTCCGAGGGAGTTGTCTCAAGCATCTGAATATATTTTCCTTTGAATCATAAAACATTTATTACCTCTTCAGCAAGGATGCAGGAGAGCAGTGCATTTGCCCTGCACCAGCCCCTGCCTGAAGGCAGCACAACCTCCCTTTGTCAATCAGTTTGTCAAGTGCGCCAAAAACACAAAGGGAGGCTTAAATTCTTGGACTCACTGGTTTCAGGAATGTCTTTATAAAAGGACAATCACACGTTCCTTCACCCCAGAAAAGATGAGCCCAACAACAGTCATCATCTCTTTCTAACACACTCTGCTCCCATACTTCCCATTTATTTACTTAATTAGCTGTGTTTATACAGACAGCACCATTATCAGGGTTACTTGAAAGGCAGCAAACAGAACTGTTTATTAAGAATTGCAAACACTCGTGGCAATTTGTTAAGACCCCCAGATGGGGGGAATACTCGAGCCCCTTAAGGAACAACTAATTACCAGCAATGCCACAGCAATCCCCATTCACTCCTTTCTGCTCCACACTCTCAGCAACAGCCTGGGCACCCTGTCACGTAGGCACACAGGAAGGGGAAACACGCTTTTAATCCTTTCATTACTATTTTACAGTTCTCCTTGAATGAGCTGCAGAAGCCCTGGATTTTCTTGCAATTAGGCACGTCCTAATGAAGCGAGGGCTGTCTGCACTTAAGAGTCTTGCAGATGTTTCCCGTGAGAAGGCAAAACACTCCTGGAGTGTCGACTGGAGGTCGCCAGCCATTTTCCTGTAAACCCAGTGGTTTGGGAGAGTGCTTTAGAATTGGAGGCTTTCTTTCCCTAGGTGGGAGACTGTAATGAAGGAGAGCATAATTTTCTCTGTACTCCTAATTAAAAGCTCAGCTGGCACAAGTGTTTTCCTTCCGCAAGGTGTGCTCTACACTAGAAAATTATCATCCCATTTGAATCCAGTTGCATGCAATCAACCCTACTGCCATGAAGCCCTGGACAGCCACATGGCCACGAGAGGAGCCCAGCACGGCCAGCGAGCTGCTGCCCAGCCCGTCAGGGGCTCACTGGGATGAGGTGACACAGTACAGGCTGCTCCATGGCAGCACCACAAGTTTTAATCCCTTGTACCTGCATGCAAAATTCCAAAGGGCCCGGAAACACAATCCTGGGAGTGCTGTTATAGTGTCATAAAATGGTTTGGGTAGGAAGGGACCATAAAGATCATCCCTCCCCCTTGAAGTTCCACCCCCCTGACATGGGCAGGGGCGTCTTCCACCAAACCAGGTTGCTCCAACCCTCATCCAACCTTGAACACTTCCAGGGATGGGGTAGCCACAGCTTCTCTGGGCCTTACCACCCTCACAGTGAAAAATTTCTTCCTAACTTTTTAGCTCTAATATTAGTTATTTTGATTTTCAAGTTAAGCTCTCCACACCTACTACATTAAGTCTAATTTAAAAATTAATTATCATTTTCATGCAGACTTTCATTCACAATACTAGAAGAGCACTCAAACATTTCCCCCACAGCCTTTCTTCTCCATGGCATGGAGAAGTGGTCCCTGGGGTGCATAGTAACAAGGACCAAAAGCAAATATTTCCTGAAATTTGGTCACTAAAATCTCAAATATCATTTCATATGCCATTGTAAAAGCTTTCCAGCACTTCCAGAAAAGTTGCAAGGATGTGTGTTACCAGCATGGTCCCACCTCCAAGAGAGGCTGATCATATGCCACCTACAAGTGGAAGCTCATTCCCAATTTTATGAACAGAAACAGCTGGGCACAGTAGAGACTGACAGTGATTGTGACTCCATCAAGAAGGATTAGCTATGTGTGCTAACACTTTCCCGAGCTGATGGAACCCTCTCCTTGTGCCAAACTCTTCAAAAATCCTTTGGTGGATGCTACACAGCATATTTTACTCATGTGCCCTCCTGTTCAACCAAACCAAAAAACACCATCAAAATGCTGTCCAGATTTATACAGTGACATTTGAAGGATATTTGCTTGTACTGACCATGTCAAGGCATCATCACCAGCTTGTTTTATGCCAGTATTTCCAGTATTGTTTCTCTTTTAGTTATGTCACCTCTATAATATGGCACAGCAACTGGAAAAGACAAAATAGGAATAATGTTGTGCAGGACCTGTATCAGCTACCACTACCACTACCACTACCAGCACACACTAAAAAGGGGCAGAAATTAATACAAGAACTTTTAACGATGGTTCTTCCTCCTCAAGCCTTGGTACCCAATTTTTTTCTCTGTGTACTTCTTCACTTTCTCTCCCTACTCTTCACGAACACACACACACACACACACACTCACTCATCCTTTCCTCATTTTGTTCTATTTGAGGGTAAATAGTCGCTTCTTAACTATAATGTAGGTACTGGACTTGACAAGCAATTAAAGCAAACAATTTCCACTCATCTAACTTCGCCAAATTAGTCATCTACCATCTGCTCTATCATCTGGCTCTCCTTGAGGCCTTGCTGTGAATCTGGAAACACTCACTCTGACAAGGAGGCAGCAGATAAGCCTCCAAGCTGGTGGGGAAGCTGAGGGATGGAGGTGACATGGGGGGGACACGTGGCACCGTGCTGCTGACTGCCACCCCCACCGGGATGGCTTTGAGGAGATGCTTCTGGCTCCAGTGGTCAAACTGGCAAATTACCAGCACACATGTTGTGATAGGAAAACATTTAAAATCAAAATATTTCTTTTACAGCCGCTTACGCAGTGGGGTAGCTTAGGAAGACTGTGGGATTTTCATACCAGATGCAAAAAATAACTTATAACGAAATATCTTCAGCATTTGCAAGCTACTTCCCAATGAAGTACATACCCCAAACGAGCAATTAGCAGACATTATCTAAGGAAGATTTGAGTGGTCTCTGCTCCCAGCACCTGGCTTAGCTCAGGTAAGGCTGCATTTTGAGACAACAAAATCATTTTCAAGTAGCTCTGAAATACAACACTGGTCTCCTCTGCTCTCCAGCTTCTGAGCACTGGCAGGACCTTCTCCTTTTACCAGGCTTCCATTTTGGGCTCCTTACTGGGCCTCCCAGAACAAGTGAAGTATCACCAGCACCCCTTTTCCAGCTGATCTATGCTTCCTCCCCAAGGAAATTAATTCCAGAGTGCAAGTTAGTCCACGCAAAAGTGGCTGCTCCGAACCATCACGCACAGGAATCACCCTCCCTGTTGCTGCTGAAGAACATTACAGACTGTTCCTGCACCAGTCAGGCACTTCAGTGCAGCACCCAAGATTAAGTGTGTGATTAACTCTTAATGGCATGAACCAAAACTCTTCCCTACAGCACCAAAGTACTGTAGGGAAGTACAAAGTGCACAAAGTACAAAGACCATCACCAATACTTTCTAAGACTAATAAGCCTGCAGATAAATGACTGTAATGCAAGGCCACGTGTTCTTCCAAGTGCCAAGTGGAAGGCCTAAGAGTGTCCAAGTACTGCTCTCCTTGCTGTCCAGCCCTCACTCTTCTCAAGTCCTGCTCCAGTGCAGCAGCAGTGCAGCCTGTTTCCCTCTATCACTCCACCATGGTGTATCCTGGCTCCCTACCAGGGCAAAGTGCTGGAAATCTCTACAGGTCCCAGCGGTGAGAAGGATTTGGGTTGTTTTTTCAATACCAAGGGAAGGAGTGGAGGGAAGATGATGGAGCACAAACCCACAGGCACCAGGGGAACGCACCCACAGGTGGGAGCAGGGGAGCACAGGGGAACCGGGCACTTGGTCTGGTTTTTTGTACATGTGCCTTCAATGAAAATCAATTTGGCAAGGGATGCCAGTAACATCTGCTGTGAGGTTGGACCAAAATCATTTCCCAGCTCCCAAACCAGGCTGCTTTGCTGGGATATGAAGGGCTCTTTCCCCCTGGCAGTGCTCTCCAGGGGTGCTCAGCAGGCACAGAGCACTGCCCCGGTGCTGTGGTGGTGGCCGTGCTCCCCGGCAGCTCCTGCCACTCCGCTGGGGCTCACACAGCTCCCGACAGCCGCAGGCCTCTGCCTGTCTGCCTCCCTCCCCTGCTTCTCCCTTCCCTAGAGGGCCCCCAAATACCGCAAGCACTCGCTCAGCTTAAATGCATTTTAATTAACATTGTGCAAACACGCGGAGTTTGTGCGTGCACAGGGGAGCGCGTTCATTCAGCTTCCGCCTGGTTCTCAGCCTGGGAAATCCGCTGGGAGCGCCGGCGGCCGCTGCGATGGGAACGGGATTGCAGCCCTCGCTGCCTCTACAATATTGAAAATATATTGGCAAGATGCTCACAAGCCCTCAGATCCTCCTTACCAGTATTTAAGCACCGCTTATGTAAGAGATGCAGCTCAGAGCCGGTAGGTGGGACAGGTGCTTTTATGTCTCTACTGTAACTGCGGGTAATTAGTCACCTCTAAAGCACACAGCAAGAGGCGCCTCATTACAGCTTAAGCACAAGCCACTTGTGACATGTAAAAGGTATTTCCCCAAGATCTCCCACAGAAATCTTTCTCACATTACATTAGTAATTATCACATAACCCAAATACCACCTAATAAAACGATTAAAGTAACTGTGAAATTTCAACACCTAAAGAAAAGGACTGCTTTGGTGAGAATAACCTTCCCAAATTCTGGCAAACTGACAAGGCAAAACTGCAGGGGGACTTAAACTGTTCCTGCAAAAACACTTGGGAAATTAAAGAAAAACAATATCTCATGGGACACACCTGAAAGGGCCAAGCCATGGTTTGGGTGTCCCCATTACCAGGCAAGAACAGACCCAACACTTCAGAGCTGCTTTGCCCAAGTGCTTCAAGGTGACTGTGCAATGCAGGAGAACGTGATGACAGAAATACCCTATTTTAGCCAATACACACACATCTATTAAGTTGATACTGAATGCAGTTTATTTTTCATTAATGAAAATAGCAGGTTCTCAAGCAACACGATAACCTTGTCAAGCAGGCAGGAGAATCCAGCTCACGTAAGACAGCTGAAATGGTAATTACTTAGACTTGGAAGTACTGCAGATGGGGGGGATGGCATTGCAGTCGCAGGGAAAGGCAGGGGCTGTGCTGAGGCTGTTCGGACCCCCAGGTGGACACCACACCTTGTATGGAGCCAAAATACGCTGGGCTAGGAACAGAGACCACATCCTGGTGGCTGTGGGATTCATATATGTTACGGTCATCAAGTCAAAGAATTAATGTGCTCTGTTACACAACACTTCCTTGCACCAAAGGTTCTATTTGCCTAACTGCCCATGGCTGCACTAAGTAATAAACCCCATATGTTTTATTAAAACAGGTGCTTTCAGATAGCAGCTTATAGGCAGGAAAAACAAACTCTCAGCAAATAAAGTCTAGGCAAGAACCCTTTTTTTCTTCTACATGCTGTGCATAAGAACATGCAGCCCAGTGTGAGGGCAGCATCTTCTGCACAGCCCATCCCTGGTGTGCTGATAACCTCACCGTACACGAGCAGAATATTCAGGGCAAACTCCTGCAGCACTGAAGCTTCTTCTTGTTTTACCTGGGAGGGGAGGCCTGCGTGTTTGCGTTTGAGGAGCTTCTCAGTGTGTCTCCTTGATTCTTGAAAAATGGGGGAGGCAGTAGCTGAAATCACCGACTGGCTTGTCCCTCTTCACACAATTCCTTCTGAGCCTTTGTAAATGGTTTCGCTTCCCAAGGCTGGAGGGAACACAGGGGAGTCCACGTGCACCTCAAACGCAGTTTCCCTGCAGTTGAATCTCACAAAGCAACTTCAACATCTCTAATTGCTTCCCTCACCCAACCTATTGCTGCACTGCACCAACTTAAGGCATATTTATTTGTTATTTTTAGTTATATATACTTTCAGAAATTATCTCAATAGCTGAGTTCTAACTAACCATACTTAGAATCAAGTATTATAAATTCTTTACAGAACAGTTTGTTCAAATACACTCCCTGTTAATACCTGCTGTTAGTTCTGTTGGGCTTTTAAAAAGGCACTCCATATATATTTTATAAATGTTTGGGTTCATTCCTGCCTCCCCACCCCAGAGACTGCCCTTAAACTTCTGTCCATTGATTGTGACGGTATCAATTTGTAAAGGTCAATAGAAAGCTTCTCTGACAGCTGAACTCAGAAAGGAATTTTTAAATGAGCTGTTTCCCTTCCTCTACAAAGCAAGATGCCAACAAAATCAAAACCCAAGGTCTTTATTTCACAGGTCTGACCAGTGGCTTTGATAGGCTTTGGATCCCTGATGGCCACTGAACACTCCTTGGAAATACGAGCTTGTTTGAGGGTCTTAAAAAATAGCAACATCTGAAACAGCAAGTTTACAAAGAGAAAGGGAAGAGGAAGGTTTATTGAAAGAACAACATTAATTTGCTGCTTCTCTGAAAGCCTCTGCGGACCCTGGATAACAGAGCTCCAAGGACTGCCACAAATATCACCACTCTGTGGGTTTGGGCTCATGCATTCTTTTATCATACAGGAATAACTTACATTTTGCACTAAAAAAAACCCACAACCAGCTGGCCAGTCAAGAAACAGACTATGTGAACTTATTTTGATGCTTGCTTCTCTTTTTTTTTTTTTTTTTTTTGAGATAACAGGATATTTTATTTGGGATTGGGATCAAAAGCCTCTTAAAAAGGCATCTGCCCTTTCCCCCATGCCATAGTTTACTGAATTTCTCAAATTCATAACCACTTAAAGGAGCACTGTGCAATTTACGACACTGTTATACATGAAGAAAACCTGCCATAAATCAAAGAAATCAGTTATATAAATGAGCATAAACGTGCAGGGAAATGTCACAAGACAGCAATAAAGTATCTTCCAAATGGTAAATCCCGGGAGCAGAAGCACCATTAGTTTAGAATCCTCCACTCAGCAACAGCAGGACTAGTTTGTCACTGGAGCCACGAATACAGCAGTCCTGGGAGGAAGTTGTAAGCGCAGGGTGAGGGGGTTTACCCTGCAAACAGCCATAAAGCCTTTCACTGACTTCCCACGTCCCAGCCCAGGCTGCTATCTGAGATTTGGTCATTTTTCTGCAAACACTACCAGCAGAAGAACAGACATGTGACAGCAAAACGCCAAGGAATTTGTTGGGATGAAAGAAATGCGATGCCTTATAAAACTCGGCAGCTGCCCCCAGAAAAGTGGTGGCAGCACCGGGAGGATCCGTGGACAGATTAAAGCTTCAGTTCAGCGGCATGGAGAGACGAGGGCAGGAGAAAATCTCTCCGAACTAAGTGTGGTGCAGAAGACCCCCCCCACCCGTGATGATTCTCCTAGGGATTCCCTTTCCACCCTGCTTGCTCCAGCAAGGCTCTAAGTCAGCAATCTGGAGCAACCACCAGACTGTGCCCTTGGGCTTATTTCTAAGGTCTGTACACAAGCCATTCCCCATCCTTTTGGACTTGGAGAAGCCCCAAGACTATTCCTGACCTCTTAAGTGGTAATTTATATGCACCTTTATCCTGCACAGGGTAACCATTAGCTCACTGTTAAAATAACACCCTGCAGTGATTGCCAAAATCATCTGTTTTCTCGTTCTTAATCCAAGGCAAGGGGGACAAAAAGAGAAGACACAACAGAAGGCAGGTTCGTTTTTTTGGAGACATGGATGGCACGTTCCCACAGACCAAAAGCAGCTTCCTACTGCTGCCTCTCACGTGAAGATGACACCCTTTCTGCCCAAAGTGCTCCTCACCTGACTTTACTTACACAAGCACACATGGAAGAAGGCAGATGAATGCCAGGTGCCTCACTGCTCCTCCCCGGGCAGAGAGCAACAGGCATGCTCCTAAGCAGCCTCACTGAGAAGCCAGGAAGCAATTTTCCCAACGCAGGGCATCTGCGCTGGGGGCTGCTCCCGGGGTCCTCACTTCATTAATCCCTTCCTCTCGCTCGCTCCACTCCACGATCCGGGGTCAGCTGAACCTGGGAAGGGAGAGGGAGGCGGGAGGGGGAGCACAGGGCACCTGCCATGTGATTCCCCGCCAAACCTTGTCCCGGGGGCTCTGGCCAAGGCCTTGCACTTAAGTGATGCGGGAGCACGTGCGGCCAGAGCGGCTCCGAGCAAATTCACTCGCTGCAAAGCGTCCTTGGAGCTGCCTGGCTGTGACGGGGAAATGGCAGCCAAGGTCAGCAGAGCTCGTCTGATGGTAACGAGCCTGAGCCGGTGGCCCCATCCTTAAAAACACCCAGACCCTCCCCAAACGCATCTCACAGGGTGCAGAGACATTCCCAGGAGAAGGGGTCCCTTGTTCTTCCCCCACAACACTGTGCTTACTAAATGCCTTCGCTTTTTATTACATCCGCAGAAAAGCACAATCCAGCTTGGACTGCTACGAACAGCTTAATTAATAACAATTAGCTGCAGCACAATTGTGATTCAGGTGGCGTTTTGGAGCATGAAGGAGAAACTTGACACTTTTGCTTGTGTGCACGGACATAAGAAATTCCAGGCGAAGTTAATGGAAACTGAGCGGCTGAACAACGCCAAAATTCAAATGTACTGTAAAATTACTAAATTATTTCAATGTCACAGGAAGGCGTCGCACTACTTCCAGGATTATTAGCCCTTGGAGAGTTTTAATAATATTTGGTCAAATACCTCAGGAGCACATCACTGGGATATTATAAAACCACTGAGATAATACAAAATCCTTTCATATTTTAGGGAAGGGTGGGGTGGAAATCCCTGTTTACAAAAGACAGGAGGCAACAGCCTGGAAAAGCTGGGTGCCAGCTCTGTGCTTCCTGAGGCCACCTGGTCCCTGCCTGGTGGCGGACGCCTCAGAGGGGGCCTGGCTGTTCCCTCCTTGTCGAGGAGAAGGGGAAGGACACTTTATGAAATTGCTGTTGTCTAAAGTGGTCGAAACACCTGCCAGTCACGGCAGGTTTATTGGCCATGCTCCCCGCAAGGGGGGCTGCATCTGAGTGCCTCTGCCTTAATTACTGTCACCGCAGTCAGATGCAATTTATGTTTAAATATACATGGGTAATAAGAAGACAGTCCAAGTGACTACTTTCAAACAACAGCAAAGAGGTGGAGGCTTCAAAACTTTCTGCTGGAAATCAAGAGAAATGCTTGGCTGGAGAATGAATTGACCTGCTATTAACAGAGTATTTGCCAGGCCGGCGTCATCTTAGTAAAAACAAGCAAACAAAGCATGAAGTAACTGTACAGGACCATGTTTTGAGAGCATGAAAAAGCACAGAAACATGCACCCAGTGTGCTAAATGTGAACATATGAGGGCATTTGTGCAAGGGAAATTAGACGGCCCATGACACTCAGTGTGAAAACTGCACACACGTGCTGATGTTGATTTTCACAAGGTTTCTTGTGGCTTTGCAGGAAGCCATCACCCTGATCTCAGGAAAATAAATGTCCTGTATGGACCAGCAAAATATACGTATTTTCTGGCAAAAAAAGAACATATCAGAGCCATGTTGCAGGCAGAGGGAATTCCAGGTGGTAATGCCTGGCTTGGAGGGAGTGTTTGGAAAATTGCTCTGATACACGTGTGATGCAGCTAGAAAACCAAGTGCTTTAGACTACTTACCAAGAGTAAAACAGGCATTTTCTAAAGTAGGTAGACCAAGAACATGTGGGGGAACACTGGAAATGAAATCAAGTGGCTCCTGCCCCTAAGACTTGCCACAAATCCTGCCTGAGCAGAGCCCTACCTACCAGAGGAAAGTCAAATGCTCAGTAACGTATGCTTTCCTTACCATTTACAAAATCTAAGCCATACTGTTGTAAAAACGTGTCTGAAAGTATGAAAACTGTTTCAGGGCTTCTGGCAGAGCCTGCAGATACACGGGCCGAAAATCTGCTTCCCAGCAGCACGAATCCACCCTGCCTGTCCCCGGCATCACCACCCGGAGAGCGCATGGCTGCTCAGTGCCACTGGTGCTGACGTTCAGCAGCCAAGGAAATAGAAATCACCACATCATGAGCTTGCCAGCTCATCTTCACACCTGCTTTTGTCAGGTGCAGCTAGAGCATGACACCAGACTTATTTTCTCTTAGGTCTCTGCAAGATCCCTCACTTGACCGTGACAGACTTCCATCAAACTTACATGTGACAAATTTGGCATAATTATGAGAACTGGTTGGATATCAGCCTCTTTTCCATTGGTGGTGCTGCATGAGAGGAAACAGTGTTTGATGAACAGCTTTGGGACCTATTGGGTTACCTACATCAGGCTGAAAGGCCTGTGGCTCTCCACACCTACAGAAAGGAGAGAACAGAAAAACATACACCTTACAGGTCATTTGGACTCAGTGAAAACCTAAGAAAATCTCTGAGGCACACCTCAAGCTCAAACCACAGCCTTCTGTAAACATACTACTCGTCTCTAGTCATTAATGCAGGTAATTGTCCTGTTCTTAAGAAGAGCACCACATTTGGTTTAGCTGCCTTGGTTGTCCTCAGTCATGCTCCTTCCCTAGGAAGGTAAGGTGGGCTTGAACTCAAAACTAACTGCCCCTGGAGATTTGGTTCTTCATGGCCCCACTCCTCCTGAAAGGTGGCAGAAATCCCCCAATACCCACCCCACCAACCACACTCTGCAGATTTGCCACTGTAAGCACTTGCTGCAATTAATGGTTCTCTGTGACCCTTGTCTCTAGATGAAAGGAGGCAAACCTCTTGCACTGGGCTCGGAGACAGCACCACCCAGAAAAATACAGAGCCTGTAAAACTCACTTGAGTGTGGTACCCCAGTCTGGGGGTGCAGAGGATGCACCCCCCTTGGAGAATGGGATACTCCCCCCCCTGCTTCAGCAGGAAACACTGTGGTAAGTCACACACATGCCACGCTGAATCCTTCCTCTCCCTCTCCTCTCTGGACCCACTGGTGCTGCATGATTAATATCACATCAAATTTGTCTTTGTACACTATCCCACCAATCTTTCTTTGTGTAATGTTCGCTTTACACCAGGTGACAGTTTTAGTGATTCCTCCGTTATTTGCATGTCCCCTTGAAGAAGCTTCATTTCTCCTTCTAATCAAGTCATTAATTTTCAAGAAAATCGTTCCCACCCTGAGACGGCTGGATTCTAATTTGTCTGTGTCACATAAATGACAAGTATCACCTCATTGTCATGCTGTGATGTTCCTCCACATACCTGTATTTGAGTAGGAGAAGCACCAAAATTATTTTTCCACAGCCACAACTGCTTTTCTTTGTGGCAGTTTGATTCTATCATGATCCTTCCTTCAGGTACTTTGTAGCAGAATTATACAACTACTCGCTTTTTAATTCAGAACACATCTTGTTCGTCATTTCTTTGTAATGGGAGAAGTAGAAATGATGGTGCCAAAATTACTTTCTTTTTTATCTTCTTTGCATCGTGTTTACCAACAGAGCTGACCACCTGGGATGCCAGTGCACACTCCCCTGCTGTCAGATTGAAGCTTCTTTCCAAAAGTTCTTTCCATGATGTTGTCAGCACACGGATTTTCACATAACAAAAGCTGAATGCATCATGGTAAAAACAGAGTTTATGCAATCTGAAATCGTACCAGGCAGTTCCTCTTTTCCCTAGTGTTCTTCCAATTACACCCCTTGCTTTTCTTATATCTCTTTTTCTTGGATCCCAAACTACCCCCACTAATTCTGGGCCACCAGCCAGGAGAATCATGAAATGCTTTTAGGAAAGGTAACCTTTAGTGTGGCTGTACAGGACGACGGAGGACCCCACAGTCTGCAACTCACACCTGCCTTTTTTAATCAAAGCACCAAAACTACTGACTACATCTCTGATTTACTACAGCACTTGCACATCTCAGTCTTGAGTGTACTGGGAATATGTGGCAGAAAACAAAGGCTGAGAGCCAGAATTGTGGCCAGTGGATGATCCTTGCTCTCATGTCCATGAAACTGGCTTCCAGCAAAGAGCACTGTGCCACCAATGAGCCTGCCTGACAACAAACAGGGGCTTTTCCAGAAGAAAGATCTTCCTGATCTGCAGAGCATCTGTGATTTTCTTCTGCCATTGACTATAAGGCACTAACTTCATATTAAAATCAAAAAGCTGGCTTCTCATACATCTTTAAGAACACAGATCGAATTCTTTCTCATCTCATGCTACTTTTCCTTGAGGAAATGTACTTGAGCCTCAGAACTACCCCTGAAATCATATTTGGAAAAAGGCTGGGGCTGTGACTCCTTCACTAGCTATTCCCAGCACACAGGATATTAGATATTAACAAATTTCAGTCCAACATAATTGAATAAAAAAACCCTTTCTCTTAAAGACAGATTACTTTTGCTTCATTAAAGCATCAAGGTTTTACACAGACCCTTGAGGATTGTCCTGTCTTTTTGATTTCCTTTCTGTTGTGCTTACTGTACCACCTGGTGGAGAACACCACCAAAAGTGATGGGAAAACAGAAGTAGAATTATTCATAGAGGAACTGAAGGTGTTGCAAGGGTTTCTTTTCTTATTACTGACAGTTCAGTAAATAATTTCTGCTGATGGGCCTGGATTACCTGGTTATATATTCACAGAACACCCCGAGTTCACATGGTAATACTGAGCACAGCACCCCAGGGAGAGGATCATTCACCAGGGAAGTAGCCTGGTCCTTGCCCTCAAGGTTTTTCCTGGCAATGCTTCTCCTTCCTTATCTGTCCTTTTCCCTTATCACCTTTACTTCTGCCCCTCCTCTCCCAGAAGTGCCTCAGCAGCAGGTTCATCCCTACAGCCACAACCTCTTGCTCACACCTCTCCCCTCCTGGGAGCCAAAACCGCCCAGGCGAGGTGAGAGAAACCTGCAAACAACAGCACCTGAGCCAAGAGACCTCAACCCCAGCCCTGTGGGGTTCGAGCACTCTTCCAGCAGCCCCCTTCCTTCGGGAGGGAATTCAAATGGTGCTGGGCTAATTGCAGTGCTGGCAGGAGCAAGGGCTCTGATTCAGCAAATTCCAGAAGCACCTCCGCAAGTGCAAGTGTTCAGGGCTCCGGCAAGAGGAGTAAACTGTGACTGAAAGGATCGATTTTGTGCAGCATCATCTCCCTCCCTCTCCCACTCCTACAGGCTGTTGCCGAGTGTGCAGACACTGGTCACATTTTTCCAACCTTATAATTGCAAAAATCAATGAAATTCTCAACCATAAAAAGGCATATTAGCGGAGGGGTTCCCCAACACGTTTCTTTGTTGCTGAAAAAAATCAGAATAGATAAGATGAATCATTGTATTTGGGCACCATTTCAAAGCCCAACTTCAGGGAAGAAATTAATTAAATATCTTATTTTAACCTCAGAATTAAACTGACAGCAAAAGTTGTGGTTTGCATTTCCACTGTGCAATTCTCCAAATGCATTTCATTGTTTGATTTGAGAGCCAATGCAAGAGATGTAAAGCATGGGTGCAGGGGGAAAGCACGTGTGCTTTTTCATCATCCTGAAATAAAACCTCTGCAAGTGACAGCTCAAAGAACAGACAAGAACCTATTTCTAGATCTGGAGGTAATGCCGTTATTTGTAAAAGTTCGGCTGGACTTGGAAAAAAGTAAATATATGAACTTAGGGAAATTTCTTTTTTCCAGCTGAGAGAAATAGCTACAACTCTTATAAAGTCTTATATATAGATAGTTAGATATATATATAAAGTAAGAAATAATGTGAAGCAATACCAAGCAACACTACCCAGCTAATTTTCAGATTCATTTTGTTCGATGAATTTATCTTGTTGGTCCCCAGACAAAAAAACCCTTTTCATTCAGTTCTAATTTACTCAGCCAGGCTCCTGATGTTACAGACACGCAGCAAACTCGACACAAATACATCACCTTGCAAAGAGCAGACCTGGAGCACACAACAGACCTTAAGCCTTTGCTCTGGTGTAAAAGCAAACAGGAAGAGGGATTTCCACGTTTTGCATTTCATAAAAAAGAAGCTTAACTGAAAACTCAGGCATCTTCTCTTTCTTTCCCATCAGCTATTGCTAGATCCCTTGATTCTGAAGGAGTCTATAGCTGAAGGGAAAGTACCCCTGGCAACACTTTTTTTTATTTTGGGTGTAATTCTGGGTGTAACAACATCTGTCAATTTTGCCTTCAGTCTTCAGGTATGTGGCTCCAGATCACCGTGACCTTCTGCTGTATGTTAGAGCAGCCTCACTGTCTGCCCGGGGGTGAATGTGAGAACCCAGCACCTCACCTGGGGCCAAATTTTGTTCTGAATTCAAGCTCACACTTGACCCCAACCGTTCAAATTCACCTGTGCCTCTGGAGCAACATAGGTGAAATCCCAATTTCGAGTGCCCTGAATTCAAGAGATCTCAAAAATACTAGAGAAGAGCGAAAGCTCCTGCAAAGGGGAGACTCACAGATCCAAAATCATCACCTGGGAAAGAGTTCATAGATAACTGGGATTCTCAGTACCAGATCACCAAAGATGCGGGATTTGCCAAAACGAGGAGGAGAATAAAAGCCAATGGAGGAACACATGGTAAGAAAGCAAAATGGCAACATGGTTTTAAGGTCAGGAAGGTATAAGGCACCTGTATTCAAGTCTGAAATAAGAGCACTTTCAGCTCTGCTTTTGAAGTCTTTAATTCAGAGGCCTGGCAATCAGTAAGAGCAACGGGGTTTCTCTTTGTGTTTTAAACAACATCAACTAAATTAACCTCCCTGTAAGAATTCACCTAATTTTAAAACTTCCAAGCCTTTCTCCATGTACTTAAGGTCCAGGCAGGCATTTAATCACTGCCTGGATTTCAGGTAGTACAAAGAGCCGAGTTCCATAGATTGAAGGATTGCTTACCTGAAAATACATTTTGACATTAAGCACACCAAAATACGGATTTTTAATCCTATATTTAAAGAATCTGCATCACAGGGTCAGATCTTAGAGAGTTATACAGGTATAAGCATTTTCCAAATGTGATGGAAAATCTCAGCAAAAGAAAGACCTCTGAGAGAATCTGGGTGTCAACACATTCCTTAAATGAAAAAAAAAACCCCAAAAACCAACCAGCCTTACAACATTAAGCCTTACTCCCTTTTAGGAAAGCAACAGAATTAAGTAAATTACTGGAAATATTCCATTTGCTGAAACTAGTGAAAAACCCAAAAAGATCCAAAATGTATCCCTCAGAAAAAATCCTCCTTGAATAAAAGCCATAGCATCCTGTGTTGAGGTCTGTAAGACTTGTCTTGGGGATTAATGTTGGATTTTACTTTGTTTTGTGTCAGTTCCCTGCTGTATATCGTATGCACAGCATTGCTGCAAACATCAGATAAGCAGGATCTCCCCTATTTTACTTTAACTTCAGTTTGCCTGGTAAGTGGATAGAATAAGCAGTTTTTCCTCCACTGAGGATAATAATAAGAATACAAAAGTTTTCATCTTTGCTTGTGTCTGCATTTATGGTTTTTTACTTGCTTTTGGGATCGCACAGCAGTAACACTGCCTGAGATGAAGTTGCAAGTCCTTTGTTGTGGGTCATGATTGATTTTTAACTCCACCACCGTCCAAATTCTCACGCCCTAAAGCCACAGCTTTTATGTTTTTCTCTCTTCCTCAGTAGAAGTCGTCTGGGGGAGAGAGTAAGGACTGGATTGAGATTGATCATCCTCCCAGTGGCATTTGAAGATTCAAGCTGTGCCTTATCACCGGGCGCAGCAGGGTGGACGCAGCAGCAGCAGCTTTGCAGACGTCAGCGGGGGCTACCTGTTCAGCTATTGAGTTTCCAAGGGGCTTAAATGGCTTCTGAGCACCACTCATTAGCAGAGCAAGTACCCTCCACCGCAGTCCCTCTGGAGCCAAATAAAACCAACAACTCAAGGAGAGATGTAACAGCACTTGCTAACTCTCAGCTGTTTAGGAGGGGATGTGAAAAGGAAAAGAACAGACGATTGCAACTGCTTTATGGCACAGACAAGGTTACCAAAATGATCTGGGGACACTGACAATGCAAAGATGCTGGTTTTGGCTTTAAAGGAAGACTGGACACCAAATATGCTCAAATAAGGTAATAAGCTTTTCAAAACTTGCTCCCAAACTGAAAGTGCACATTATTTTCTGTGTTTCCAGCTGAGGGAGAAAAGATCTTTATCATGTAGCTAGGAATGGGCAATGCCTGAAGCCAGTCACACTGAATTGTCTGGTCGATTGGGTCATACACCTTGACCCCAAGTGACATGGAGATGAGCTTCCCTTACCAGATACTGCTGAGAGTCTAACAGGAGATGGACTGAGAACAAGTAGAATACAAAGTGCATAAAAACTTTCTACTATCAGTTTGCTTCACATTATTTCCTCATAAATCACAGCTCCCACTGCCTGTCCTGTAACTTCATTAAGCAAAAGGCTCTGTCTAGCTGGCAGATGTCCACTGTGAACTGCCAGACCCACGCTTCCAATGCTAGTCTCGAATAAACTGCACATCTCCCATCTCTCTTGTACTTTAAAACAAAATGCTCCCACACCGTTTATAGTCAAGGATACAGTTTACAGTCAGCAACAACAATTCCACAGCCTCCAAGTCAGAGACACGCGAAAATAGTATCTCACTCATCTCTGCATCAAGGACAGAAGTCAATTTGTTTTGGAACAGCATGTATTTTCATTTTGGGAATGTAACAAAGGTGAGCACCCTTGAACTGTCGTGAACAAACTCTTTCCATTTTGAAATTCAGATTCAGACAAAAACCAAAGTGCAAGATTTCTGTATCTTCTGAATGATCCTGAGGTTTGCACATACTTCATAAGAGTAGGAATATCTCAGCCTGTGGCTCCTTGAGCTGGTACCTTGGTGAAACAGAGTAGACAGAGTCACTCAGCACTAAAGCTAAAGAGGATGTTGGGGTGGTCACAGACATGCATCTAAAGCAGTAAGACAAACAAACCAGGGAATGCTGCAGCAAAATACTCTTTGAAAACTTTTCATCACAGATTCAGAACAGCATAGCCAGAGGACGCCCTGGGTGGCCACAGAGCCCTTCTCTCTGCCCAGCCACATAATCTTACCTAATATAATTTCAAATTCTCTGTGTACTCTCTCAGACTGCTGAAGACTGAGACAGCTGTTGGATATGGGTTTGTTGTATGGCCACACAGCTTCCTGAGCCCACCGAGTCCCTGGTCAAAATAAACATCTATGCCCATGTGTCTGTGCTAGAATTCTGCCACTTTCTTCTTCTGTCTCCTTTGTCCCTATTTACTTGTTGCTGTCCAAATACTATCTGCGAGATCCTGAGGACTTGTGCTTTATCTGCATTATTTGCATAGCACCTGTGACACCTTCAATCAGATTTTAATGTACCACAGTCTTAGTCAGAGGAACGATAACAAAACTGCTTGTCTTTCTTCTGTAAATGTGAGGGAGAACACAACACGCTGCCTGTTCTTCCCCTCCCCACACCCTCGTGGCTTTTCAATAGCTAACTTCTTACCAGGGTGAAAATAACTTTCTCCTGCGTCTCTTATCCCTGGATTTTGTACAGGTGACTCATTACTGCAGGTCACACACAACAGCTAAGGACAAAAGGTGTCACATGCTTTTCACTGATGGTGCATGGCAGCATCCCTCACCTCTCTGCAGCCACCCCAGCTGAACACTCAGCATGACAATCTCTTCTACAGGGTCAAGACCAGCTCCCTGCTTGAGGTGGGTAACAGCAGCAGACCAGGAGCAGGCTGTACACCCAGCCCCACATGCCCAAGTGCCCTCTGATGGCTCGAGGGTTCATCAAGATACGCAATGACAGTTTTGTGGTCCAAAATAATGCAGAACAACCCCTTTTTTCCTTTCTGTTTTCAAATAGTTTAGTATTTAATAGCTTCAGATCCACAATAATTAAATTAAATGCCTATATGCCATTCAGTGACAGCCCTACCCAGGGTCACCACCAGGTTTAGACAAGGTGAGTTCACCCTGCCTAAACAGCTCATCCAATTCTTTCCCTTCTATCCATGGAAAACCAGAAAAATTAATCCCAGGTAAATAACATTTGTGTTAAAGGAGGGATCACCATGATGTCTCAGCATAGCTCCATGTCCCTCCCAATGCAGCCTGGGGTAACACTGTCACAGCTAACACCTGAAATTCCTTCACACTAGGCCAGGACTTTTCCAGGCTGGAACCTTTCTGGAGAATAAGAAGGGTGGGGAATCTCACTGCTGACATTCACTGCTATTTACCCAAACCACCTATATTCATCATTCACTGAAATAATGGAAAACTACTCAAATCACCTCTACTCAAGCTGGAAGAAAACAAACTGACAACAAAAGTGAGTGACAGGCCACATCTAAGCAAATAACTTGGAGGCAAAGGATGCCACGGCGTTGCTGGGGGAGCCTCTGGGAACTCCCTGGGGGAGCCAGCCTCCAGCCTGTGGTGCATCCATAAATGCAGAGGATGGAGGCTGAGCTCTGAAGGACACAAGCACGAGTGGCTGTGCCTTCCATGTGCACAGCAACAGGCGGAGAGGGGGAGCAGCAGGGAGATGTCTGAAGCCTTTCCCAGATAGCCGGGCAGATAAAAGACGACAACTACAAAGCATGCAGCCTGAACAGCGAAGGTTAAATACGGGCTCCCACTGCCATCATTTATCCCCTGAAACAGCTGGGAAACTTCTGAAGCAGTTAATATATCACGGGAAGGGAGGAAGAGAGACCGACTGTATAAACACACCTCGGGGCCTGCTACTGTTCCCATTCCCGCCTGTCGCCCAGAAGGGCTCTGCTGTTTGCCAGCCTCCTGTGCAGGACTGAACACTGCAGGAAGGCAAGAATTAGAGTGAAACACATCCTAAAAATGACTCACAAGAGCTCTTTCAGAGAAACCAAATTTAAGTGGTGATTTTGGGAGGGGCTGGGACCACTCACATGCTCGAGCCCCTGTTCTGTCCCACTGCAAGCTGCCTCTGTCCTGGCAGCTCTCACAGATGCAAAACAGGATGCAGTTGTGCATTAAACAGGAGGGAAAACATTACCCTATTCCAGTAAGGTTCAATCTGCAAAAGGAAACATGGATAAAATCAAATCGTAAGGAATACATTCGATTTCACAGCTGACACAGGTGAAAAATTACCAAGAGTTGATCTCCTAGGGGCCAGAATATGTCACGGAGAACATATATCTAGCTGAGGCTAGAAATATATTAGAGAAGTTTTATGGGTACAAGAATCTGAGACAGCTGAAATACCCTTTTTTGGTGTTACCATCATAATGCCTACAATGAAAGGGGTGCAAAGCTTCAGAGCAGCTCTCACTTCAGCTTTGCATGAGAGGAGAGATAACACTCCTGCAAGATGGAGCTGTGGACTCAAACAGTGAAGTAAAGCAAGTTTTATGTCCTTTGGGAAGGAAGCCTGGTAAAATTACTGAAAACTATATATTTTATTTCATACCATAGTCTACAGGAGGTATTCAGTATCAGCAAAAATGCCCTTCCCAATCTCACTTTTGAGGAGTTTTTTGTACCCCGTAATCTTTCTGTTGAGTTGTTTGAGAACAAGTGAGTCCACAGGGTCATTTGACCAAAGCACTTTACAGAGACAGAATACATGGCAGTAATGTATTAAAGAGAAGCAAAAGCAAATCAAATGACGTCTGGAGATGCCAGAGCTGTCTGTCTGTCCAGCCCCCTGCCCTGGGCAGCTCCCAAGCAGCACAAACACACAG
Source organism: Machaerirhynchus nigripectus (assembly GCA_013397975.1). NCBI lineage: Eukaryota > Metazoa > Chordata > Aves > Passeriformes > Dicruridae > Machaerirhynchus > Machaerirhynchus nigripectus. Next base: position 74,690 of record VZRQ01000772.1, read on the forward strand.
ACTTAAGGAAGCAGGTCTGTATCCACACCAGCTCTCTTGAGGGCAAATTGGCAATTTGACTTGCCCCGAAGAAATGCCTGAAGCAATTCAGGCTAAAAAAAAAACATGCTATGGCAAGGTTCAAAGTACTTGAAATGAGAAGAAACCTCCCTCCAACCTTCACAACCACTGTCACTGTTATCTTCAGGAATAAAATGTAATGCAAACGGTAACACAACGTAGCACGATGAGGGTGCGTCAGACAGATGCCTTTGAAATGAAGAAATGGTGATAATTACAGTGCATAGGCAAAAAAAATTGGTTTTGCTGTTCAGAAATCTTCTTCCCTTTTATATGGGGGAATGTAGCATCTGCTCCTAATATAACGCACCAATAATTGAAGCATATAGTGTATACCCACGGGAACCATAAGGCCGTTTTATTTATTCTTGGCCAATTGCGAGGATAAACAGATTTCACCAAAAGCGGTGCATATGGAATCCTCTCTTCATGGAGAGCCCGTGTATTTCTGCAGGGAGACTGAAACGCAAGAGAGTCTCAGTTGTGAATGCTAATGGAACTAGCAGAAAAAGAGGTAGTACCATCAAGTTTGACCTTGAATCCTTCCCTTAGTGCTGAGGAGTGCCATCCTGGTTAGCCAAGTACCTCTGGAGGGAATGGTTTATAGGGGGAGTTCAAGCTCACTGAAACAAAACACGAAGCTGCAAAGTCCAAAACTACCACAGGCACTTGCTTGAAACATTAGCAGAGGGATCTAGATTAAAGGTAAACAAGCAAAGAGTGACTACAACTCCCATTCCCTGCCACAACACCTTATGCACAAATAACATACACACAGACTGCCCGACCCTTACTACAGATGACCCAGGGACAAAAGAAACAACAAACAAATCACAAATAGGTAATAAATATCCACACACACGAATAACTGCAAGTTCCTAAAGCCTGGCAGGTGGTCAGGACCACAGATGACCAGTTAGCACTCATCTTCATGAATTTATCTTGCACACAGGTGTTTCATTTTGGATTTGACAGCCAGCCAAAAGCAGACATATTTCGGGGGGTTCCCCTCACAGTTGCTGTGTGGAGAGACTGGAACGGAGAGCTCTCCGTGTCAACCTGCATTCATTACAATAATCCTCCTTCCTAATGGTTTTAGTGTTGCAGCCAGATAGCTCACTTTGCACTCTTGCAACGCGATTATAAACAATTCAGCCTGCCAAGGTGCACAGAACTTTTGGAAAATAACCGTAACACAGTATTTGCTCCTTCTCCTCACTCTACTAAGTTAAATCCAGCTGCCTTCATCGTTTACTGAGAGCTGAAGACGATGACAGGAACTCCATCAGGTTCAGCCTTCTGCTTAACTCCAGTATGTAACATTTAGCTTCTGGTGCAGCTCGTAAGCAGAGAGGAAAACGACAACTTTGCCTAGGAGGATGCTAGATAAAAAAGCCCTAAAAACCAACGTTTCCATTGACTCCATAAAAGAGCTGTTTGGCTTTGCACAATCTTGAACTCCACTGAGTGCAGTGAATTGAAATCTGTGGTAGAAGCTTTCCAAGTACACACAGGAGAATATCCATTTCTCTTCCTGGGTTGTAAGCAAAAGATATATATCAGCTTGAAGAAGAAGAAACTGCATCTGCTTGTGAATGAGTACAGATTAAAAACAAGGGGTTTTTTTTTTTAAATCCTAACCTAGTAACTCAGCTTCTGTCACCAACTAGCTGAAGGAGAAGTGAATCCTGTCTCCTAAAAATGTTGAGTGGCTACATTTAGAACAAGCTCAAAATTATTTTACTGACTTGTGGTGACTCTTGAGCAACTTTAAAATGGTTACCAAGGACTGTGCCTGCAGTGAGAAGCAGTCTTTCCTAACTCACATGTTGCTCAGGCAATATATAGCCAGACCTAATACCCCTCTACCTCTACAGACATGCTCCATCTCTGAAACAAACACACAGTCCTATGGAACCATTTCTGTTCCCAGCACCTGCCCGTGGTGAAGAACCCATGATCCTTCCATTTTCATTATTGCAAGGCTTTGTCATCCTCAGTGTTACAAAGATATCCCCTAATTCCTACTTTCTGTGCTTCCTGCTGGCATTTAAGACCATGACTCATTCAACATCCTTCTCTGCAGCACTTCTTATACACAGACATCAGTGATCTTCCTCTGCCCCCGGTCTCTTCTACACCAAATTTCTCATCTTGCTTCTCCTTTTCCTTTCTGTCCAATACTGGGGGCAATGCCAAGGAGCAGCTTCACATCCCCTCATGAGATAGTCATGAAGTTTCTAACTACCTTCACGGGAACTCGTGCCTGGCTTTCAGCTTACAATCCCCATAACCCCCGTATTAATGACGGCTGTTACAGGGAAATTCCTTGCTTCTGCATCCATTCCACCACAACATGCTAAATGTTTTACAGCAAGATCCTGCCACACACAGGATTAGACTCCAATTCTGAAATTTGCTCTGGGTAGCAGCTTTTATCTCAGGTTACATTTGCAGCAGCAGTACCTGAATGAACCACTTTCACTAACACAGTAAAGAAGAGACGATAAAGAGTTTACCAGGTGAATCCCCCTGTGAGTGCTTCAAAAGCGAGTTTGAGCTGCCCGGTTTAGAGATGGTGCATTTGTTTACTCCAGCCTCACTGGACAGTCAGCAAGCTCCCTGTTGCCCACCGGCTCCCAGAGATGGAGAGGGAAGAGAAGGCAGAGAGCAGCCACCAGCACGGCCCCTCCTCTGCACCAGCCCTCCAGCCCCCACCAGCAGCTCTGCCTGATTTACTGATCCGTTACCAATTTATATCAGGAGCTTCTGCAGGACAAAATTGAAGCCTGCGTCTCCATGAAAGGCTATAAAGAAACCCACACACATTCAAAATCATTACAGGGTGATATTTTACTCTGTTAGCCCATTAAACAACGGATGGAGTATCAGGCTCCTGGAATCACAGCAGTGCTGTCGTTTCTGAGACACAGCCCTTGAAAGACCACATATCTTTTATTCTCAGGCTTCTCAGAAACTGTATATATTATTTTATATTCCAGAAGCCATCACCTGCAGAAAAGATTTTATCTTATTGCTTGGCAATGGCAAATCTGTTTTCAATAAAGAATGGGTGTTCAGAGGCTACTAGTATCACTCACTACTGCTTGCAAATGTTGGCATTACAACTGTAATTTCTTCTGAGTGGAAGGATGAATTACATTTAGATTAATAACTGCAAATTCAAAAAACTTTGAAATGTATTTACCAGGCATTAGTTCCAAACTGGGTATGCAGCTTGGATTTGTTCTCCAGTCCCTGGAGTTGTGCATCAAGGTCTGTCTATGCTGAGGAAGCACTACACACTAAAGTAGAAATAATTTAATGCAGCCTAATTGTTTCATGAAAGCATCTTTAAAATGATGCATAGTTTGTTTCCCAGAAGTTCTGGGAAAATAGCTCAAGATAAATTGCACTGCTGTTGTCAGTGCAGAGCAGGCAGGCCCTGTGCTCCTTGGTGCCAGTCTCACTTCTGCCACGGCAGTGACTGAGCCCTGAGCCCACGGGGCACTCACTCAGATGCCTTCCCGCACCCCTTAGCATGGGGGGCACTTTGGGATGCTGAGGGGGACCCACAGAACACACAGAATTTATGTAGCCTTTGAAAATCAAGAGCAATTTTGGCTGCAAGCAGCCCTAGGCCTGAAAAAAGGCCTTAATCTCCCTTTGCACCCCCCCCTTTACACTGAGTCTCCAAGGAGCTGGATATCTCTGCCCTGCTTGGAAATTGGAAATATTTCCCATTGAGGGCAGGACTGGTTATATCCACAGTCAACCCAAACCATAAACACATCACTTTCTTCACCAAATTCCTGCCAGAGGTCCTGAAGCTCCTAAGCTGCTGATGTTACACACCAAACAAGGTATCTCCAGGAATGCTAAAATACCTCCAGGAAGGATTTATTTCAAGAAGTTTTTGTACAAGCGACCCTTCTGCATTTTTTCTCTCCCTGCCCCCTGGAAACTTTTGACTGCTTAGATATGTTACAGCAGTTATGTTTCGTGACTGACAATTATCTCATAATGAAAAACAAGTCACAATTAATAAAGCTCAAAACTAATACCTGCTAAACTCATTTAATGATTTAATGAAGTAGGAGAGAGTCTTATGAAAAGATTTTAAAAGCAAGGGACTCAATTTCCAATTAGAGCCCACAATCATTTGAGAGCCTGCAGGCTCCCAAGGTAAGAGATGGGGAAGAAAGGAATGGGGAAAAAACCCGAACAGACATTTTTCTTGTGTTTTCCTTTGTATCCTTCTGAAGGGAAGACTGTCCTCTGCTGTTCATCCTGAACCAGTCCCTCCCGGTGCACATAACTCCAAAGGCAAAGCAAGTTCTATTTAGAGCCCTACATTTGATTCTTGAATGATGATACACCTTTAAATATTTTTGCACTCGACCACCTCTGCTAATAAGCCTAAAACTAATTTAATGTTGTGCTATTCATTAATCACTATTACGGAAGAAAAATGCTGAATGCAGGGGACACCCTATAGAGGAGTTTTCAGAGTGTCAGATTTCTACCAAATGTACACTACTCCAATAACAGCCTAAATCAAAAGAAAATCCATAATAATTTCTAAAACAAAGGACGGGAGGAAAACACCACCATCAGGCTTTCAACCAACAGACAAAACAAACAACAGGTGTTTAGGGAGAACATTTACCCCATCCAGTTTTCCCACAAATAACATCAGACCCCAGTTTAGTCTATAAGACACTTAAATTTTTGGGTGGGGAGGAAGAAAATTCACAGCAACTTCAACAAGCTCTGCCAGAAGCTGACAACTGCAGGCAGTGAAGAGAAGGGCAGACAGGCAGCTTGAAGTCAGCGGATGTGGAGAAGTCAGATCCAGCTCAGCACCCAGATTTAATACAGAATGGAGTCACTTCTCTTTTTCAACCCATTATATCTGTGAGCACACTTGATCTGGGATACCCCTTTTCCCATCTGCAGTAATAACCCTAGCATTTATCTACTTATTTTCCCCAAAAAACTGGTGACTAAGTAGTTCTACTAATTAGATTGTAACGTCTCATTTCTGGACGTGTCGGGTGGCACCTCTCTGACGTCTCCAGCTCTAGGGAGAGTGACAGTTTCCAGTCAGGCTCCAGAAAGCTCACCTAAGGCTGTACACCCACAGGCCTCCCCTGGGATTTCAGAGCAGCTAAATACCTGAATCCCTCTCAGTTACCCATGAAACCCTCTACTGCTGGGAGGTTTATTTAGGTGAAAAATCCTCTAGTTTATGCCCAGGTAACATAAATTTAAGTCCAAGAGGATCTACAGAGGAATTGCAGGATTTTACAATGGTTGAAGTAATGAATACACAAATCTGTAGAGAGTTGGGTCAAATCTCACCTTTCATTCTGAATACACTCACAAACATCTCTCTGTTTGCAGTTTACTATCGAGCTTATGCTGCTGTTATCCATGACTGTCAAGGCTTCTCCCACTGTTACTCTGAGTGTAGCACCTGGACCAGGAGGGTAGGGACAGGCAGGACCACATGGCACAGACAGGAACAACCTGCAGGGTTGTTTACACTCGATTTCTCCTCTCCTTATGATTTTCAGCAGTGAAACTATTTTATCTCCCTTAACCACTGGCTCCCCCACAGTACACGGACACACTGACACAAGCAGCAGCTGACAACCACAGCAAACTCCACAGAGCAGTTCTCAACTGGGAACATGCTCTTCACTTGCCTTCTGTCTGGGAGAGTTCTCTACCCATCAAAATATTATATTTATTAGCCTCCTGTATTATATATAAAATGAAAAAATCAGAAAATGAAAAAATCATTCGACACTCCTTCATTTTGAGGCTGCTAAAGGTCACCGTGCCCTGAGAAAATCCTGGAAAGTGAAACAGAAATGGCAAGTACAGCAGAAGCTGCTCTCCTCCTGCCCACCCACATTCACCTTTTCTCGTAAAAAAAAAAAGAATTCTAAGACACCAAGACCCGACGAAGAGTAGCTGAACCACCTGCACTGCTGCAGCAATCACCAAACCAAGAATGACAGAGCTTCTTGCAGACCTGAGGGTGACCCAGCTGGTGGCTGAACTGAGCTGTCAATTGCTGAAGCTGCATCTTCTTCCATTGCTCCCATTTGGCTCATCAATGGTTTACACTGGCTCCCATCTTATCAAGACACATAGGATTTTTATTTTATTTTTATTGGGCCTACAGAAGTTTCACATACCTAAAAATAAAAATCCTCCCATAATTCTGGCTGGTGCCAATGCACGTTAAGCTCCTGAAAACGTGTATTTCCAAGGCAGACAGTCTTTTTCCAACTGTATACAAACCAAACCGTGAAGTTGGAATCACTTTGCTCATTGTTCCCCTCTATTACATAATTTTTTTTTTCTCCATGCCCAGGGCTCACACAAGGGTTTGCAATATAAGACAGAGCTGCCAAAAGAGCAAATTTAATCTCTTTCAGTTTCTGGGCTCCAGAAATTTCACAGTGAAAGCTTGCAACTGTGTTCAGAAAACGTATGTCTGTTAACAGCTACCCTCTTCTCTTCCTGTGTTTTATGGACCTCCTCACAAAATACACAAAGGAGCCTAAGACGACAGATCACAATTTTAAACTCCTGTGCTAGAGGGATCCTGAGCTGTTTACCAGTCCCTGATACACAGAATGCATATTTGCTGCAAAGTGCTTATTTCAGAATGTAAGGCCCCAAACCCCACTTTTCTCTCCAAAGCCAGATGCTCTCCAGAAGAAAAGAATTATAAGCAAATTCAAAAGCTGTTCTGCAAAACCCCCATGAATGTTCCCAGCTCATTCAGCAGCTTGGCTTCGGGTACAACTACAATGGATGGTGACAACACCAGATTATCTCGGACCTCTGAAGCTCCATGGGAGAATAACCTCCCCCTGCCCGGTCTGTGAAAAATAAGACTCATCAAAGACTTTACAAGGGCAAATCACATCCTTATTCTACACGTAGCAGAACAGAGCCACAAAACTATACCATGCCAAGGGTCAGGCAGAGTGAGAAGTGCCACACTCCCTCTTGCATGCAGGAGCATCTCAGGCTCCCTTTGCCTGTCCGGGAGGGCAGGTGTGTTCAGAAATTGGGAGCTCAAAGGGGTTTTCACCACGGCTGTCACTGAACACAACACATCAGTGCCAGAAACCTCATGAGCAAGAGATCAGCATCACCACACCCCTTCATCTGATCCAAGCCGCTTGGATGGGAGAACACCATGATTTTAAACTACATTCGTGCAAAATGTAGGTGTAACTTAGCCAGTGCTTACTTACAGCCTCATTGAATTGCTGAACCAGGATTGATTTAAGCCCTTACTTACATTGCCTTGTTTAATCTATGTCTATATTGGGTTGGAATTATTACAGTAGCACTTCTGTGGCACCCAAACCCCCTGAAAAAGAAAAGCACTGCCTTGATCTCCCTGTCTTCTCTTCCACAGCCTGCCTGAGGAGCAACAGGAAATATTTTAAGAAGTTATTCTCCTTCTCTTTTTAATAAAACGTTCTCTCCCTCTACACCCAAATCAAATTTAAATACACAACAATAAAACACGCATTAGTCTTCCTGTCAAAAATTGCAATCACATCTCAGGTAGAGCACAGCGACTCAGCCCCAAGGCTGTAGTTAGCCAGGTTTCATTTGACTATTATGTTCTCCAGAAAAACAGAAAGAAATCTATCTATGCTGACACAATCAAGATTGCAACAGCCAAAACACCACAGCTGTTCTTTGAATATTTCAGATGATGCTCTGCCATCACTGATAATACCAGGACCGCCTGTCTCTTCCAGTGCTCTGCTACAATAATCAGCCTGCCAATAGGAATATCTGCCACCCTCCCAGCTGCAGAGGAGCCTCTAACCATTTAATCTTGGCTATTATTTCCTCCCTGCAAGGCTGTAGTTTTGCATCACAGGCACTAGAAACAGAGACTGCTCAAGAGAAATGAGGAATTTAGCTACCCCAATGTAACTCTAAGGGTGGGCAGCTCTTGGACTCAGTTGTTGATCCCTTTGGGACAGCAAGGTGTTCTACCACGTGCTTGCACTAAAGCTGTGGTTTTGTTGTTTCCTCTGCAAAACCCTGGTCAAACTGAGAAAATGCAAATTTTAGAATAAAACAAGGAAAAAAATTAAGAAATAATTTATTAGGCTGCCCTTCACTAACAAAGGAAAAGTCAGGAAAAAGTAAGCATTTCATATTTTAACACAACCCTATGAAAGCTGGGTCTTCAAGATGAGATGTCTTTACATCAGGCATTTTCAAAAGCCCAGATCTTTGGGACATCACTGGTATTCACAGAAGTCCTTCCTCACATACAGTATCTTCCCAAAGGGCATGCAAAACTTAACTGTGGAGCTTTCAGAGGTGTAGAAAGTCTGACTTTTCGTCTTGAAATATCATGCTGTAGTATTCAAAAATGTGCTGACAGCATGGACAAAGCACACATGACAAAAACATAAATACATATATTTAAAGGAACAGTTGTGTAAGATGTCTTTTTCAGATGCAAGCCCTGGCAGCTCCAAGTGAATGATTCTACAGTGACAAAAGACCATTTCCCTCAGCAATTCTCTCTTGCCAATGAGCTCTCTGAACGCACAGCAGCAGAATCTGATATTTAAGCATGGCTGGAGAAACCACAGAAACCCTCTAATATACGATTATAATCTATAAAATTCCGTAAAGGGGTTAATTAAGGATTAAACAGTCATGCTTACATGTGTATCTTTAGGCTAGTGATTCTTAAAATGCAGTAGAGATCTTAATAACAGGAGGAGTGGGATTCCTCCTATGGATTTTTAGCCATCCAAACATGCAACATCTTGCCACCAGTCAGTGCTGCCAGCAGTCTGGGACAGAACTGCTACTGAAAGGGGGCAGTTCTGCTGCAAAGGACTGCTCCTGTTGGGATTGAATCATGCTTAGAGGCACCCATTTACAAGAGAGGGATCCTGGCATGCTATCTTAGTACTCAAGCAAAATTATATTTCAGCGCCTTTTAAACCTAATTGAAATCAACATGTCTAGTTTTTGTATATAGGCTTACTTAGATTTTGCCTCTTTTGCTTTAAAGAGCTTATCAGGGTTTTACAGCAATTTGTAATTGATTTCACCCTCACTGAAAACCATTAATTAGTATCCTGCAAACAGGATTTTCCAAGTTGGACTTGCAGCAAACAAGGATAGTTTCCCCAGAAGCTGATTTAACACCCTGGTTTGACATTCATTACCAGACTGGGAGGAATCCTGCATTCAGAGGACTGGCCAGCCACTGCTTCAGTAAATAAACTCTCTCAGACATGTGCTCAGCCCACAGAAATTTACTTTTTTAGTCCTGGGATGCCACAGTTTCTTTCTTGGTCAAGACAAAGATGGCTTTCATCACCCTGATGTTTTAATTTGGGATTCTACTGGCAAGCTAAAATACCAGTTAAAATAAGTATCAGATTCAGAACTGGCAAGCTGAGATAGAAATAGAACAAGCCAAACACTCAAAAACTCCTCCTTGCCTGGAAGTAACATGACACATAGGAAAGAAACTTCAGTTCCCATGGGTTACGGTCAAGAAAAGACAAGAGCCCAGTACCCCCCAGGTGATTCCAATTTCTTTAGACACCTACAGCTGCCCGCATTCATTCTCACAAGCAAAATTCATGCAGAAAAATAAGTGCTGCTGCTGCTGCTGCCTGACCCTCACTGCATTTTTCCTGAAAACGCTCCCAGTGGACTGGGAAGGAACGTAACACGATCTGGAGTTAATGGTGGAGGACTAAGCCTTGCCTTCATAAATCATTAATAAATACCAGAAAGCAAGGCTACAGACCTTAATCCCTGCAAAGCCCGGCGAGTGCCATGGCTGTGATCTTGGGTGGGCTCTGGCCACGCTGTGCGCAGAGAGTGCACGAAACAAGTGTTAACAGCCCTGGGCACAGCTGAGTATCCGTGCAGGTTCCCAGGGCAGCTCCTGGGGTTCCTCGGCCGCTCTGCCACAGATGAACGGTCACGCTCCAAAACAGCTCCAAATTGCTGAACTCCTCCTCATATCAAAGCGGGGAGGATGTGCCGGCTGAGACACCAACGCCTACAGTCATTTTGGAGGTGAAGTTTGCAAGGATAGAAGGGGAAATGTCTTTCATAGCAGGATGTAAAAAGTTTAACCTTGACAAGTAAATAAGAAATTAAACTATCACAGATTATTTCAGAAACCTCAAAGCAAATTATCTGAGAAACATTTTACTCAGCCCCACACAACTTCTCCACGTATTTTAAACAGTCAAAGGGACACTGTCCTTTTTTTTTCTCTGGCATTTTTCTTGACCTGGGGCTAAGGCTACTGGTGTCATTTCAGCTGGGGTTTCTCTCTTTTTATGACTTTTTATGACTGTGCTCACCGGTGGATTTCTTGAAACTGGCTTGTGACTTCCCTGAGAAACTCTTCTGATCTGAGAGAGGGAGACAGATGAAAAGAAACCACTAATAAAAAGAGAACTACAACAAGGCTACGCTGGGAGAGGCATCTTCTGTCTGGCATTACTATTCCTCCTCCGAAAGCAAGGGACCGTCTCACTTACAGCAGCTCCGCTGGGGGTTGCCCAGAAGGGCCGGACCCGACGCAGGCATGGCTTGCAGAGAGGCTCCATTTATATTCCCAGCTGGTTCACCTGTTTTCTGCAAATTTTGCAGTTACACCGCAGACAGATCAATGCTGTGATTTGCTTCCAGCAGGGTGGTGGGAACCCCCTCTGGCACTTCCTATTTTTAAACAGCTGAAGTTGTTTTGTATTTCCTAAACCATATTGATCCACGAGGCTAATGATAGTTTTTCTCAAAGCTCCATTTTGTTTGCTCTGTCACAGAGGGAGCCCTGGAAATTACAATTAGTGATACAGGAAACGATTGAAATCTATTTTACTGCACAAGTCTGCTCCTGCTATGCGCAAAGCAGAACAATAACCACAAATTCTGTCGCTCCCACATGGAATCACGGATGGATGACTATACAAGCAATGAAGAGGGCTTATACAGGGTGCAACAGCCACCATACATCTTAAATTTACACCATATTGTCCATTATATGAACGAAAAATAAAAATAACATGGGCATAATACTACAGTTTGAATGGACTGAAATATATGCACAGCTCCTCCCCCAAAAGTAATTTAATTTTCAGTTTGTCAGTGGAATGAGAAAACTAGTTTTGTTTTTAAAATAATTTCTTATCCTCAGTGGGAAAAAGTCATAGTCAGTCAAAGTATCTTGTTAACGTAAAGGGCATTTATCAAAATAAACATATCAGAAAGGGACCTCAACTCTGACAGACAGACCTACAAAATGAAAAAAAGAAAATCCCACTCAACCTGTGCTTGCAAGTGGCCAAGTCTGACAGAAAGCAGAAGGAATGAGCAGGTTTGGATCACCAAGAGGCTTTTTGTCATTCCCTCCCAGTACACACATGGTTCTCTCGCCTGCTCAGGGCTCCTCGGTCACAGTTCCCTGCTGGAAAGGATGACACCGGGTGCCCACTCCTTGTCACCTGGTGTTGTCACCTATATCTGTCAGATGTAATTGTAATGCTACAATAAAACAGTCACTTTTGGAGAAATAAAAATGAAGAATCATCCCCTCCCCCTGTGGGGGGTAAAAAAAAAAAAACCAACCAGAACAAACCCCCACACCTCCATGTTTTCATCATCTGGATCTAAACCACTGTTTCTCCTCTAGACAAAAAATTTAATTCACATTTCCATAAAATGGAACTGCTGGGAATTAACAAGCTAATAAAAAGGACTTTAAGGATGCATTAAACTTGGGTTGGGGAACTCTCTAGTGCTTGCAGCATAAATGCTAATAAAATTATAAATCTGTTATTAACTTTTTACATCCCTGCCAAGTGATAAAGACTTTTTAAAAAAAGGCACTAAAAAGGCTAGAGATGTACATTTTACAGTGAAAAAACCAGTAGTCCAGACAATACATAAATTACTTACACCATATGAATTCTCTGTACAGCCCTGAAAAAACACACACCTGTCTCCCCTGGGCAATCCAGGACTGATAGCTGATATATCGTGAAGGCGCAAAAAAAAAAAAAAAAAAAGGAAAAAAAAAGAAAATTCATTTTTCTTTTAAAATATGAATAAAGCAGGGTTCCACAATCATTTGCCCCAGGGGTTGGACTTCCCCAGGCATTGACTACCTGACAATAAGATGTTTATGTCAAGCCCTGGCTGACAACTCCTCACACTCACCCATTAGAGCCCTACAACTTCCTTGCTGTACTTCATACTCCAACCTGTTCGGTGCAGTCATTGTTTCAGCCAGTAACAACCTCCAGCTAATTGCTACACGTGGAAGGGAAATTAAAAGGATGGTCCTTGGAGACTGCTACGTCTGCTTCCAAATGAATATAATTAGCAGAGAGGGGAAAAGATTGTAATTGCTTCAGATTTAGTGGTATAAGGAGGGATTTAGGGATTAATATTTTGGGGAACAACCGGTCTGCCAGCTCAGTATTTGGGAATGCAGAGCAATGAGAGGCAAAGGACCTTACACACAATCCACAGTCTTGCAGGATGGAAAACAAGGCAAATGGGTCAGAGACAGGAGCAGAGAGGCTCCCTAAGACGACCTCCAGGCACTTCCAGGGAGCTGACATGAACCAAACACATCACAGGGAGGTCCCAGCCACCGGCAGAAGCAGGTCTGCCTTATCCAATACTACAAAAAGATATTGTCACAAGGAGAACCCAGAGTGCTCCTTCCATCACTGAAAGGTGCTCACGGTTGGTAGTTGAGGTGGCACAGAGATAGGCACGTTCCAAGCTCAGCGTAGGGGCAGATCCAAAAGTCCTGCTGCAGGACAGCAATGGTTTCAAGGGTCCCCACCAGCTCTTTTACAGACAGGGAATTTTGGAACTACTTGGGTTTGCAATACGGGGCTCATGGCTCATCCCCTTGTGCAGAGTCCCACACCTCAGGGGCTGGAGAGCTCAGCCTCCAATAGGACCTCCCCTCACCGTCCGGCTGAGCCACTCGTCCCCATTCCAATCACAGACTTTCACTTTCTCCTTGTGGTGGTTTGAACCCGAGCTGACGGACAGTCATTTAGACCAATAACACTTCTCGAAATTTACATAATTAAACCGTGCGGAGACACAGGAACTTCCCTTTTGTGTTCGAGCCTCCCGCGGGGAGGTGGGGGAAATGGGCCCCGGGCTGCGTCTCTTGGAGCGGCCCCAGGCCTCCCCTCCCCCGGCGCCGGGGCACGGGCCCCCGGGTAGCTGCGGGAGAACCCCTCAGAGCCGCGGGCAGCTAAGGAACAACCATTGGGCTGCTGCAGAGCTGATACCACCCACAGTGGCTTCGAAGGACTGGAGAGCCTCCCCCCGCCCCCGCCACGGCCCCGCGCGGCGAGAGCGGGAGCCGATAGAGCTTTCTGCGGCCAATGTAGCCAAAGTCGAGCTGAGGAGCCAGCAGCATAAAAGGAGAGAGGCTTTTTCTCCAACATGAAGCCCGAAGAAAATCATGGCGACTTCAAGGTCAGAGGGAAAGAGAAAGTAAGTCACGGCAGACGGAGCTGAAGATGGCGACGGGAAAAGAGGGCGGAGTCGCGCCCAGCGCGAAGCTTAAAAATACCTTTTGCAGGCTGTGGTAAAAACTTTAGTATCACAAACGGTTCTTTTCTCTTTAATCCACTTAAAGACATGGGGGGATGAGAATTCTGTGTGCAGCCTGCAGAAAAAGAAACGTGACCACGCCAGGTCACCTTGGAGCTATAAGAGACTTTTAGAGATTTTGTGAAGAAGAGAGCAGTTGCTTTTAGGCTGGAATTTGCTTATCCTTAAAAAAAAAAGATACACCTCATGTGTGGCCCATACTGGCAGTTGTGGGAAGACTGCAAAAATCATGGGAGAGATGTTTTTCACGGCAGCAGAATTTTCTGGGCGGGTCTGTTGCTTTTTGGGCAGTTTGGAAACCACGTGAAGCAAAAGAAACATTTTTTCCTTAAATAGTGGAGAGACTTTTAAAGAAGTGTATTATTGACCAAAATCATAGTTTGTTATCCTTTGTGCAACTTGGGTAAAAAAAAGGGGAGGTGCTGGAGGAAAAGGGGGTTTTGCTTTAATTCTTTATTATTTCTATTTACTTGTAGTTGTGTTAGTAATAAACTACTTCATATTCTTTGACGTTTAGAGCCTGCTTCGCGTTTCTCCTAATTCTTATCTCACAGAAGGTAAAAGATGTGAACAAAACCACTACACTCCTGTATCATGCTGCTGGGAAAAAACATTTGGAACACTCTCAGAGGAGAGAAATGCCTGTTCAGGCACCGGAATAGAGAGTTCTGTTTTCAAAAATCCTTATTAACAGAGAGCCATCTGAGGCCCGGGAAGTGCTGAGAGCCATGCAATTTTCAAAATCCAGCTCTTGTTTAAGTGAATTAATGGATGCTGAGTAACTGCACAGTCTGAAGTCAGGACTGTGTGCTGAGGTTTTCAGCTTCTGCCCAGTAGTAAAAACCAGCAGTACCTTTAATAGACTGACTCACAGTAGCAGGAAAAAGTAGACAAGCAGTTGGAAAAGGAAAGCACAACTATGTTCATTTTCTCTATACTGTCTACCTTGAAATATTATCTTGTGCTTCATTCATAGCCCTCAATCATAACAGCTCACTTCATAGTCTCAATTAAAAACAGCACTTTCGTTTACTCAGTACAGAAGTTAGTTCAATTAGATTATTTTGCTCTGCATTTCCCCTCTCGTGTCCCTTGAAGTAAAACCCAACCATAGCAGACTCTAGCTAGTCCCCAGGTTTCTGCCTCCGTAAATTCGTATGTCTGTCGTGTAATCTAACTTCAGAACCAAGGGTGCCCCAAGCTATCTGATTTACTACCTGCTTCACAAAACCTATTTTTCTCCCAGTCCCTCACAGACACAACAGGTATCATTTCACTGTGGATCTCAAGCCACACAGGGTATGTTGCCAGGGAAACATGAAACCAACCGCAACAGGCATTAAACGCTCACATGGTTACAAGTCCCCTGGTCTACTGGTCCTTCCTTCACCCTTCACTCCTTTTCCAAGATGGGGGAAACGTGCTGCCAGTATGATTCAGCCAAGCACGGATACCTAGAGGTGCTCCTCTCTCTTCCCTGCTCTTCAAGAAGGTCTCCAATCTTACTTTTAGACAAGTCTGTGTCAAAAAAGCATAAGCAGCACCCATGGAGGACTCAGTGAAATGCACTCTGTCCACCACAGTGCAGTCCCAGGCCTTTCCTGGAGGCAGGACATGCACCAAAGTCTGCAAAGCACAAGGCTCCAGCATCTCACCACACCTTCCTGTGCAGTCAACATGCACCTGGGTGGCAACACAGCTGGTCCTGTAAGTTTTTAGGGTCTTGGGTATATGAAAGGACAAATACTTTTCACCCTTGAATCTTCCTTTGAATTACAGGAATATAGTATGAATCTTATAGAAACATACTTGTGCTTGTGTCGTGATCTGGTTATTAAAGTCCTTAGAAAGGCCTCTGCCCGAATTAAGGTGCAAACGAGACCATATGCCAGTGACAATAGTATGGGTTTTACTTGTAGTAAATATGAGAGAGAGAGAGAGAGAGAGAGAGAGAAAAAAGAAACAAAAGACGAGAAAGAAATAGAAAATAGGTGGGGGGGGACAGAAAGGGAGTGACAGGGACAGAATAAGGAAAATATCACCACTCAGTGGATGCCAATAATGTTCCATTGGTCCTCTCCAGCTTTCTTGGTGGTGAAGGTCCCCCCGGAAAGCACAGAATCCAACGGGTTAATACACGCTCAGGCTGGGTAGGAAAGCCCAGGCACCTCCCTGAAGTGGGGGAGTTTGCCACTGTCTCTTACAACAGACTTTGGGTTTGTTGCATCACGTGCAGTCCTGCGGTGCAAGGTTTCAGGAATGACTCTGGGGAGGGGCACTTTGGGAGGTCTTAGATGGATTATGACACCCCCTCAGCTGCCTCTCACGTGAATGTCCCGTGGATGTGGCCTTCCCAGGGCTGGGGGTTCCATAGCCAGTTTGTGTAAGGGAGGATGGGTTCACTGCCCCTGAGCAGAGGTTACAACACACCAAAACTTCCTCTCCCCACCTCGGTTGGGGGGGAAATCTGTGCAAACCTGTTCCCAGCAAATGGGTCTGTGGGCTACAGCCTCCCCCACCCTGAAGCTGGCCAGAGATGATTCTTAGCAGGCTGCTGGGTTTGGCTCACATTCTTATCCTTGTTCACTTGTTTGTTTCAGGTGAATGAAGAATGGGTTTTCCCTTTATCTAATCTTAGTGGTTTAACTTAGAGTCCAAAGTCCCAGTCAGGTATCTTCAGGGAGGCTTCTTTGGTTGTAGCTTCTTTATACAGTTTTTGTTATAACGAGCAAAACTTTATATCGATGTTTGAGGCATGAACTGTTTCAGTCTCTGACAGCTGGGAAACCCTGGAAACTGAGCAGCACAAACAGGAGATGTGGATGCTCTTCACCACTCCTGTGTTTGTTTTCCATCATGACATTTTGAAGACTTGCCACGGCACCAAATGGATAGGGAATTAAAGAAATGGATCCATAAATTTCACTTACACTAAGATTCCCTATGTAAATCACATGAGAAATCCAGAGGCCATTGAGACCAGTGGGACTCTCCCAGCAGTTGCAGTGTCACCACCCTCACAGCAGTGAAGCCTGTTGTGCTTTAAGACATTTCAAAATTTCTCATTTTCTCCCTTTTGAATGACACCACTGAAAAATGTCACTCAAACTCCATTTCTCAATGCCAAATCTTTGTACAAATGCACAGCTAAAGAATGCCACAAAAGCGACATAACTAAGCCAATAAAAGATTGCTTGATCTGCTTTTATGCTATGTGATTCTAGGTCATGTTAAATTTCTAGTTTCTTATTAACAAAAACATGCAAAAGCCCAAAAATTACTTCTCTCCTCCTGCTTACTCCCTGCTAGCTGACTGCCCCATCTTGCATTTTTCAACAAGCTTTGAATAGAGTAGGGTCTATGATATTCAAGAATGTTTGAATATCTAAAAATACCATTATTTTCCCTCAAGACTGAGTAAATGGCAAACTAAATAGCACTTTTTAAAACCATGCATTACCTACTTAGAAATGGTAGATTAGAGTTTCAAAGTGCATCAAAAACATGAGTTATACAACCCTCCTGGACCTGCAGCAAATAAGGAGTTTGGGTGGGTTCATACTTGTCATCATCAAGCAGTTGAGCATGAAACACTTGGTGGCTTTGCAGCTGGATGCACTGGTGTCAGGGGTGACCGTGGTTGTAGCAGAGAGCACCAGCTCTCCCTTTAAGCAGTGGCTGCCCACTGTGGCATCTCCTGTGCCACTCACTGCTGTCCCCGTGAAGACAAACAACATTGGACAAAACCTAACCTCTCTCTGGGATTAAATTAAGTGAAAAATCAGAGCTTAACATTGGTAAATACTAATCGCTCATGGAGGCTGGTGTAAAGGGGAATATTTTTCTGCAATATGCACAAAATTGATTTTCAGGGTTGTATGATTTTAATGCAAACTAGTCTCACCTTCAATGTTTGTTTTACTCTCAAATAAGCAACTACAGGAAGCCAGAGTTAAATCAAAAAGAACAACAAAGAGAACTCTTGATTTCCTCCACAAGTTTTCACTTATTGTAATGTTTAAGTACCTAATAGCTGTTGATTAATTCCCCTCTTTATCATCAGTTGATCAACATGCAGCTCCTACTACATCAAATTACCTTAAAATGTTAAAAATCAACAGAGTGTGTTGTTTTCCCCCATTAGAGTATATGAAATCACTCTTGAGAACAATACCAGAATAACTGTGGAAGACACGGGAGATGGCTGCTCAGCACAGAGGCTGAGAGTACTCATTTTGATTCTAGTCATGTTTTGAAAAGTCCTTGGACCAAACCTCTCAAGAGCAAAAACGTAGTTTGGACCAAGTATTTCAGACTGACTTCCTTCTCTGTTTTGCTAAGCTCTGAAGCAAGACAGGATCTATTATTACACATATCATTCAGATTTAAGTATTTCCATTAAGTAAATGAGAAATAAATACATCGATGTTAGGAAACTCACTGCAAAACACACAGCAACCAGATTTCCTGGTGTTTTTGCCGTAAAGCAGCTGCAGCATTGCAGACCTCGTTTTGGTATCAGATAAATTGACCATAACTAATTTAGTTATTATGCTAACTCCTCTATTTTAACTAATTCACAGGAATAGAGAAGAACACTACTCAAATGGAAGGCTGCTGGCAGTGCCTTCTGTCAAACTGGAAAGGGACGGTATTCGCATTAATGGGATTTTGTGACAAATACATGTTCTTACATAGCTGACAAAATACAGAGACATGTTTCAAATTACATTAAGGTTATGACAAACTGAAAAAAAGAAAAAGTAATACTCAAGACTCCTTCAACTCCCTTGTGGGGTTCAGCAATGCAGTACACCCTGTGAACACAGTTCTGATGTGACAAAGGGACAGCTCTAAAAAAATCCTACCAGTGATCTTCAAGGCAAAAATGGAAGGCACTAAAGTGTAAACATGCACTTTTCCTAACATACCAGAGCTTTCTCTTTCTCTCTCAATCTCAGGGAAAGAGTGACACTAGCATGTGACTGGCTCTGCCTTGTGTTCACCACAGCACAAATGAGACACACAGCTGGTGTCAAACACATACTTGGAGACAAAGCCGAGAATTTCCTCATTTCTTCATTGCTTTTGTATTCCAGAACTAGCAAATGTACTAAATCAATAAACAGCACAGTACTTGAGGACTGGTTTCCTTTAGAGTTTGCAGTTCAGTATCAGATGATCTGGCTGACCCATAGAAACCTGCACAGATGCCAACCAAGCATTTTTCCAAGACTGCTGGTTGTTAATCAGAACCAGAGCACAGTTACTGCCATACATTCCATGTTTCTAAGCCCATCTGATGAAAAGAATATAACCATGGAGATTTTTTAATACACCTCAACAGCATATATTGTATTCTGTTGTTCCAGCAAAGCCACAGAGAAGTGTTGTGGACATTGCGCAGCACACACTGGCACAATCCTAAGGTCTTGGGGCCAGCTACCTATGTCTTTTTTTAATACACACTGATTATCTTAGGAGAAAACTTTAAATTAACCTAAGATGTTGTTTACAGGCAGCCATTACGTTTTTATTTCCCCAGGCTTGTGATTTAATCAACTGTCACCCACAGATGTCATTAGATAACGCACAGGAACCTCCATCACACAGTTCCTGTGCTGCGCTGCCACTTCTGCAACTCAGAGCTCAGGTGGCAACAAAGCTTTGTCCAGGATCACTAAACCCAGGCCAGTTTTACACCTGAACCAGGGCAGAGTTACCACAGATATACCATCAGAAGCAGCCTAAACTGCCAGACGAAACTTTTCCTAGGAGCTCTCTTGCTCCCAGACTTGCAGCTTGCTCAGTCTTCCTGCCCAGTGTCTGGTCACAGATAATTTCCCCGGTCCACCTCGCCAAGTCCACCTCAGTCTCCACAACCACTTAGCCAAGAGGAAAGCAGAGTAATAGAAACCAGTAAGAGCACAGATGACATAGGAGCTATAAATCGTGCCAAGCTGTTTGCAATCACAGAGTCCTCACCACTCAATCATGCCGACTCTGAGCTGGTCCTTGTTTCCAGATACGCTGCGGGCCTTGCCTTTGGTGTCCCAGCCAGGTTATTTTGGCAGGACTGGCTCTGGCTCAATGCCAAGGCATCACACAGCCCCAAGATCAAGGCAGAATGATATTTGCTTTCCTGCCATGCAGTACCAGTTAAAAAAATACCCACACAGACATCATTTCTGCCTTTTTCCTGCACATGAAAAGGAGCAAAATGCCCACACAGATCCCATGTGAGACTTTGTGTAGATTATTAAAGACTTTGCCTTTTGTTTTGCTCTTCTAAACTTATTCCTCTTTTTAGTGAAAACGTCACCTTTGTCCACAGACTTTGGCCAAAAGCAACCAACTGCACAATTCTTGCCAGTTTTTGTTTTGTTTTCAACAACATTCTTCAGACATTACCTTGCTAAATATGACATTCAGTCCCACTTACTGAATACTACAGTTAAAGAGGTGCTGAACTCAAGGACCAGGGGTTAAATGGGAAGGTACACTTCTTCCCAAGTACAAATAACTCTTCCCACACACCTCTCCTGTGAGAGATGTTCTAAGGTGTTACAACCCAAAGAAAAATAAAAAGTAACATCAGTATCAACACCAGCATCATCTGCTCAACATGGAGGGAAGAAAAATTAGATGGAAAATGCAAACAGACATGGTGCGTTAAGACACCAAAACTCTTCCTACAATGCCAAGCCTGGCAGAAAACACACTGTTGGCTCTCATCCTCCCAGTTTGTAAGCTTGGAAATTAGTTAACAATGAACAGGATAATTAATTAAAGACATAACTATAAATTCTTGAAAATATATTAATATGTTTAATGCAGCAGCCAGGCACTGTATGTTGCACATCTGCTTTACTGTGCTATAAAACTGGAGAGGGGTGAGGGCAGAAGGTGAGACATGGGGTCAGGGCAAGCAACAGCAGGTGCTGCTATTTGGTGTTTTCAAAGTCCATTTCTAATCATTCCAGTGATGAAGCTTTTGTGCACTTGCACCAAAAACAGCAAATGGATTTGACTCTGGAAAGCACTGGTCAGCCTGGAGGTCAGTGCTTAAGGGCTGCCCAAGTGCTGGGAGTTTCCCATCAAAGGTCCTGAGCCCAGTGCTTCCAACCTGGGTCTCCCCAGGGAGCCGTACACTCACCACTCCTTATTTCTTCCATATTCACCAAGAAACCACTGCACCAAAATGCTGGGAGAATAACTACCCACTTGCAGACCCCCATTTTTGCGTAAGACTGGCCAGACTTAGTTCAACAAAGACCAAACATTCACTTGAATGGGGGGGTTGAACACCTGGGAATTTCTAAGGGAAATGACAAGCTGTGTAGTCCTAGGGAAGAAAAACTCCATTAAAAGCTGCCATATCAAGCAAGCCAGAAACTGGAACTCCAGTCTCTTCTATTCCAGGTTACAAACGCACATTTACCTCCCAAATGTTTTGTGGAAAATCTGACGGCTCCACAAAGTATTTAAACTCAAACAAAATGACAGATAAAGAGACTTCTAACTACACAAGCTTGAGGAACTTTTGAAGAGCTTATGAGAGGTTGTAAGAAAGAAGAAAGCTTTATGGCTCAGAGGGATGACATCTACAGCTTTTCTGATCCCTCAAGTACAAGATGACATGTCCTTTCAGAAGTGACCAAATCAGCAGCCTAGTTTAACCCGTCACCCAGAACCACCATGTTTTTAATCTGACAAGTGGCAATGCTTTATTTGACTGATGTTAGGTTTTACCTCCTAGTTTTGGCGAATGCAGATTAAATCAATCTTGACTCCATCTTGAGTTCATTGCAGCTAATGGCTTTGAACTTAAGAGTCTGTTAACACTAAATGGCTATCATTATGCAATCATGCTAAATTGCCACAGGAAGCAGAAGGTATCTCAAAAGAAAGAACTGCACCAGTTTATGCCAAGAAAACTGGACATCAGTGAATATTGTTGGACTGCGCTCTGCAACACCAGGTTTCTGGCCCAGACAAACATGTTTCTCATCTACTGTTGTTATCTCCTGCCAATATAAATCCAGCCAAACTGGCTCCATCTAATTCTCACTCAATATGCCCTTGCAGAAACAAACACATAAAAGAGAAGTCTTTATCAAGAAAAAGCCCTGCATGATGCAGAGCAACTCGCTTCCTTGCTTGCTCGAGGTAATTATCTCACCATTTTTCATACTTGCCTTTTATCATCAGTGTTAGAGGCTCTGCTTATAGAGGAAGGACTGATGAAGTAAGGACTAACCTAACAGATATTTAACAGATTCTCTAACACAGCCAAAATCACTTGAATTCCCTGGAATCTGGACCTCTGTAAGATGGCATGAAGAGCAGCTTCATTGAAGACAACAGGGATGCTGCCTTTTTTTTCACTGAAATGAAGGTTTCACACACAGGTCTCAGAAGAAGTTGAAAATCTTGTGGATCAGGAGAGGAACACAGCGTATTTTACTCTGGTGACTGCAGGCGGACAGACAGCATCACGTGATTTAGTCAAAATAATGCTCAAAAGAAACACAGCACAAGAAACACTGCACAAAACTGAGAAAGCTCAATCAATGCCTAAAACACATCTTCAGGACATTGGTACAAATTGTATTGTAGTATTTACATAACACTAAATGAAAGTAAATGTATCAATCAGTTGGAAACCCACAGAGCACATGAGTGTGGATGCACTGAATGAGGTGAAGTGCAAAGGCTGAGCTTTATATGAGACGGCAGAAGTCTCACTCCCCCCTGCTCAACTGTGTTTTCCTGAAGCTGAATCTCTAGGTTATAAGAAATGAGAAAATACTGAAGCCCTGTCCACACCACCGAATAACACAGGTTTTATTTTTATTGTACTTCGTTAAATAGACTCACAACCAAATGGTTTCTATCATTAGAAAGAGTAACAAATGAATCCTTTGTGGATAAACAATCCAGCCACAAGAGGCAAACAGAAACTGCAAGTTAAATAAAATTACTTCCTCATGCTCTTTTAGATCTATTTATCCCTTAGTGTTTAAAAAAAAAATAGATTAGGCTTGAGTTTTACTTTGTCTTATTAAATCCTCCCAGAGCAGGTAGAATTGGCAGCGCACAAATAATCCTACATCTGGCGACATCCCTTTGTGTTACTCCTTCAATTATCCCATGCCCGAGACCACAGCAAGGATTTGGGCACTCAGATCCCTTTTTTGAAACCACCACCCATGTTAGTAATTTGAATTGAAATGGCAACAAGCATTCCTCCTCACAAAAGCTTAACTTGTGTGAAGTTAATAAATATTTGCTTCAAATTTCTCGTATATGGGTGGCTGTTTGCCTCTTCCTACAAGGACACATTCAGTGTGCTCTTTGCTGTGTTCTCACGAGTGGGCCCCTGACAGGCTTCAGGGTCCCAGAGGTTTGGGAAGACTGGATCCACATTCATCCTTCGTCCTTGCCTGCAAGCTGCAGTCCAGCGTTTCACAAGTTTTGATAGAAAACATAGTAGGGAGCGAGCACTTACATCACCTGTGGTGTCATCACACCTTAATCAATTCAAACACCTCCCATGACTCCATAATCACAGGAGATCACGACTCACAGGGAAGTTTTCTGCTGGATAACTCTGCTGCCACTCTCCAGCACCGGCTCTGTCAGTGCTCCGGCTGTGAGGGTTGCCGTGAAATTGTTGGTAAGTGGATGTAATACATTCTGGGACACGTACTATCACTGCTTCTGTTTGTGGAGAGGCAAACACAATTTGTCTACTGGAGTAACGCTTGGAAGACTTCCTGAAAAATCTAACAGCAATTAAGCTAATTTACCCCTGCCAAGCAGATGCCAGAAATTAAAACTTGCAAGAATGACAGACTCATATGATAGCTAAAGACAGAAGAAAATTGCAAGATCCAAGATTATGATTCTCTTGCCTGTATAGAAGTGATTGTAATTATTGTTTGGTTCTCAACTATTCTGGGGCAGGCACCAAGGAAAGACATCTATCAAGACATTTGGATTCATTTAGGCACCCTGCTCAAAGGGGTAATAAACGCTGGGCTAAAAATACCATTGACATTTCAATATTAATAAAGATGTGCGCTCAAGTATCACTGCAGTGATCCTCCTGCAATAGCTTTGCCATGTCTCTGCTGACTGCTGGGTTGCCTTTACCTTCCAGCTTCCTGAAGGTGATCTGTTGTAGCCTGAGCCTCTGGCTATCAAAAATCGTCATTCGAGCCAATTCCCGAATATAGAAGCATCTTAACTTTCCTGTACCCAGAGTCCTTACTTTACATTAGTATTGTGCAAGTTTATAAGAAAGTAAAAACTGATTTAATAAGAAGTTAAAGTGGCTGCTAACAAGCTCGAGATTACATGAGAGAAAGCAAAGATCCCAGTCCTATTTGCTGCTGAAAACAACTTCCAAAAGCATCTATGTTTTATTCAGCTTTCCCCGAGCTTAAAGGGAGCAGTTGGAGGACAGCACAGAAACTAATTTGAATATACGTTCCTTGAAAACTACATGCCATTAAAAAAACGCCACAAACAACCACGTAAAAATTTAATTTCACTGAGTCCTCTTACAATATTGGCCAGCACTCAGCAAATAACAAGTAAAGACACAAATACTCAACAGACCTGTCTCAACAGACCACCTGGGCATTCAAAAAGGGCAAATATATTTTCCCTCAGCTCCTCATCTTTGCCAGCTCTGTGGGGTGAGCACATGCACCAGAGAACAGGACTGAGCTGACCCACCTGGGACAAAGCATCTCCTCTAAAGGAGTAGAAACAGAGTAGAAACCTCACTCCTCCCTTCCTGGATCCGAGCACATTTGGTACAGTGATCCTTAGGAAATAATCAACGTGGAGCTTGACGCTGCCACTGCCAGGGTGTCACTTGTCCCCTACACTGGTGCCCTAATGAAGAAGCCCCTGGACTTAACGCAGATTGAAGAGTTTCTAGAGCGGGGCTGACAAAAGCACATTTATTCACCGACACCTCATTTCAATCTCTGCGTTCCACAAATTCTCTGTAATCATGGACGCGGGCTGGTTTCGGCTGTGGTGCTCTCTCCTAGAGTTGCGAGCATATTAATAAAAATAAATAAGCCTGGCTTGCTGAAGGAGCTTTAAAGAGGTGGATGTCCAATTAAATTCCCAGGCTCCTTTGAAAATCCTAGCATTTTTCACTGTCAGATGCCATTAGAATAAGAAAGGTCACGGGCAAAGAGAGATCTTTTGTAATTCTCTGTGAAGAGCACAAACCGCAAGCAGACAGCATTAGGGGACACTGCAATGAATGCCTCCCAACAGGAATTCAGAGTTTGCTTCGCCAAAAATATACTCCATTGCTAGTCCATTTTGGTTACAATTAGGTGGAGAGAACAAGGAAATTTTTTTGAATGATTTTGAAAACTTTTTCCTAGCTACTGTTCAAAACCAGACCAGCACAGGTTGTACTTTAACTCTTGTAATAACGAGCAGAAAGAGAGCACTGTTTCAGCACCGCTCCGCACGGCACACGCTTGAAAACCAGGACAAGGATGGAAACAGAGACAGGAAGACAGACGTTTTGTGTTTTAACAACTCCGAGAGATGCTTCATGCAACCTGATCAACAAAGCCCGATGGGCTGTTTTTATAGTGTGGATCTATCTGGAAGGTTAAGTGAGAAAATTAGCTGCAGAAATATTACGTATCAGTGCACTCTCACAGTGCAGCTTCCGAGGAGGATTATCCTAGACCAAACAAACAAAAGGAGAGAATCCCATTAGCAACTGAAAACCCAGGGCCTTGGCGTGGGCGTCATTTGCATACATTACAATTGCACAGTGTTTAAAAACTGCAAATTGGATTTCGTTTTCCCCTGGCTACCTGCCCATTTTTCTTTAAATTGATTTATTAATGTCCACTGTTGCTTTGCAGTTTTATCCTTTTAGCAATAATAGATGTAATATATCACAAAACCAAATTTTTAAGAGTACATCATTAGAGTGATGTAGCACTGGTAATAAACCCCTTCACACTTGGATGAACTTAAATCAGTTTCTCTTTATTGATTTTTGGTCATAACATAATTTTAAAGTTCAACTTAGTTAATAAAAAAAAGATTTGCGCTGCTGTTGTGTGGAAAACACCAGTGCTGTAAGTTTTCATGTCATCTGTTGCAAAGGCTCTTGTAGTTTTATATATTCCCTCAGAAGGTGGCTCGGCATTATATAGCCTGTCTTATCTTCTCTGCTGACCCACGTTTATCTGTCTATTTTTATTGCCACACGACTCACCGCACAATAGATCTTTACCCAGCGACCATTTATCCAAGCACACGCAGTCACTTTATCTTTCCAGCAGCTTTTTGAGTAATGGTCACTTGCATTTTACCAAACTCTCTTACAGCAGGGCGGTTCTGCGTTGACAATACCATTTGCGTGACCGTGCTTTTTACTGTCTTCCAGCACAAAAGCAGTAATTCACCTTTTCCACTTAGGATTTTTTTCAAAAAGTATATTTTAAAAATGTATTTGCATGCATGTTCTTTCGTGTTTGGGGTTTCTTTAGTACACTTTTTAATCTTCCAGAAGCACAAAGTTAATGACAGCTGAGCTTAGGGATTTATTGGTTGAAACTGCCTGATAAGGAAGCATATGATTGTGTTTGGTATATAATCACTTACATCCTCCTCTCCTGCCCCCCAGAAAGGTAGGATCGTGGTTATGGTACAGACTAAAGATGTGGCTTCACTGCCATCACATCTCCAAAGGACAGTGCAGATGCTCCCGCTCCTTTGGCTACCAGCACATTGCAATAGCGTGAGGACCATGGACCAAAAGCAAGGGCCAAACCCAACAAACAAGCCAAAAACACCCCAGGCTGAGGTGTCACACCTCTGAACTGCTCAAACTCTTACCTTTTTTTACAGTCCCATCAAATGATTCTAGAAATAAAAGACATGAAAACCTACTAGTTCTCAACGTGCAAGCCTGGGTGTTGCACCAAGATGCTACCTGAGTCTTTTATTTAATTGCTTTTCCATTTCTCTCATTTCATCCCCACAATGATCTCCTATAGACATAAAAAGAAGGCAATTGGTCCTGGAAGAGTTTATAAAATTGGTGAAGGCTGATAAGATACACAGTGGTTGGAAAAGAAAGATAGGTGAGACTGTGACCCCAGATCAGTTCTAGAAGATGCTGCGCTACAAACTTATCTGTCCAACAGCTAACCTAATCCACCACAGCCTACAGATATCTCTATGCATTGGCTCGTTCCAGAGACTTCAAAGAAATGCACAAAAATGAGATCACTTGGAACTGGTGGCCAATAAGGAGCCCCTGTGATTAATGAAGAGAACAGTTTGCTTCTGTCCCAGACAGTGAATTAGTCACACACACGCTCATTCAACAAGGAACTTAGGGCTAGTCAAATTTGTTTTAGTGGCACATCACGTACAAAATTTGTGTTCCTAAAAATCAAAGACATGAATAGGTGAATCATAGCATAAATCTTACATGCTGACCACCAAAAAACATTATTCTTGTAACAACAAGGAAATTCTTACTTCAATACATTATCATTGGCTTTGATTCAAGAAGAGTAATTCATTCCCCAGCAAGCAGTTATTTCTGGTTTTCTTTTGCTAAAAGGGCTGTTTGTGTATGTTCTTAATAAAAACATGCCCTTGCATCCACCACATTGAATAGCTGCAGGTAGGATTTAGATTCACACCAGCCTATCCACTGACACACAGGGAAGCTCTGTGAAAGCAAATTACATAAAGCAAAACACGTTTTTATGACTAAGTTGCCTTGACTGGTTAAACAAAGACAAGAAAAAAAGGAAGAGGCTTTAAGTTTTATAATTTTCATTCCCAGTCTGTTTTACCTGGTTTTGTTTTTTTTTTTTTTTTTAATGGATTTAAGGTTCATTCCTCTAGCTCTGTCCTGGAAAATTTGCATCAGTAGCTACTTAAAAGAAAAAATACTAATCCTCTACCTGATACACATTGTACAACAAGAAGAAGCAGTTCTGATTTGGTCTGAGAAGGGATGTACAAGGCTCCAACTCGGAGTGTGACCAACCTCCCAAAAGCAGAGGGGTGTTTGTTTTCCAAACGCCGGGCTCGGCAGCACGTTCCCGAAGTGCCCTGCCAACAGCCCCGTTCCTTCTCACTCTATTCCAAGCCAGCTGCTAATGAGGAAATCCATAACCTTTTTACAACAGATGCTGTGAAATATTCTTTCTTGATATGTAATGGTGTATTGATTTTTAATTTCAAAATATGCAAACATGACATTTGCAATAGTGACTCCGTACAAACAAAAGCTGTATTTTTGGATTTTTCGATCCGTAACACATTTTGCAAGCATTTGCCATCAATAAGTAGGCAAAAAAACTCAACCCTCACCATGAGGGGTTCCTTGCCTGTAAAAATAGCACAACTATGGATTTCACCCTGAATAAAACCTCTCATAGAAAGCCGATGTAAACAGCTGCATGTAATGAACTTGTCAAACCTCAAGGTTAATTTAATGCCATGGTAATAGAGGTATTTCCAATGGGGCAGTACCTTTACCTTGACTCCACATTTCCTGTTATAATCCAACAGCATTTCTCAGGCTCCCAATCTCCCTTACTGGATGTATGTCCCTGTCTTTTCTTCCTTTGCAAGGGTAATGGTGGACATACCAAAAAAGATTCATCGTTTGTACAAATAAGATTTAAGAAAAATATGTTTTCCATCTGTAAAAATAATTCTTATTCCTGATTCACTGATAAACTGGGAAAGTAAAAATGTGCAGTGCATCCACTTTCTGTCATAGGTCCTTACAACTGGGGAGGAGGGAGACCAGAGTGGTCACTGCTGCCTCAGCAACACTTTTTCAATTTAAAAAAAAATGGTTGTGGCCATGCTGAGCAGCACAACCTGTGCTCACTGGAAAGGTGATTTGAGGGAAACTACTCAGAGGGTCAGCCTGTCCCAAACCAAATCCCAGGTGAAGCAGAAATGGGTCATGTTTTCCATAGCAAGGTAAAACTTCCATATTGCTGGGAAAGCACTGAGGAAATACACAGTCATCAATACATTAGATGACATCAAGATTTCTTAGGAACAATCATGATTAGGTGTCTGTGCCTGTTTTGGAGGGGCAAATATTTAAATTGTTTTTTGAGTTCCCTTACAATTTTAAATGACTGAGCCCCTCTTCTAGTTCTCACATACATATGAATTTTACCCATGGTGGGAAAACCAGCTCTGTGCTATGGACAGATGGAGAAAATAACCATAGGGCACATCTCCATCTGGGAAAAACTGGCTTGGCTTTACTGACTTCAATGGAATGACATTGACTTACACCAGCTGAGACTCCGGACTTACATTTTGTTTTGAATTCACTGCTAATATACTCAAAATATCGTCCTGAATTGATGTCCTGTAATAAAATATCATCCCAAGAGTGCACACACTGAGTGTCAAGGAGAGGGAAGCAAAACACATCTTGCACAGACTTACGCCATGTTCATAATCATTATCTTAATTTTTAAGCAATTCAAAAGGAAAAAAAATGCTGAATATTTCTTGGGATGCACCCTATAATCTTGCAACATATTTAGAATAGGAAATCAAAGCACAGCTAAACTACCAATTGTGTCAGCAAAAACAGCCTTTCATGGCAAAATGACAATTTTCTGTCTTTGAAATCAGGCAAGAATGAAAAGTGGTTTGCTCTTTTATTGTGCAAACCAGCAAAAATACATTCCTCCCTGCAAGACTTTTTCCAAATTAAATATGTATTTTTTTTACTGTAAGCCTCCTTGAGATCAGTCATTTGGTAGCAAAAGATTAAAAAAACCAGCATTTAACTAGACAAAGGCAAATAATCAAACCATCAGCATTTTGAGCAGCTACAGGTTTATCCAAATATTTAGCAGGTTTATTTTTACCCTCTTCTAAATGCTCTCCCTGTCTGCGATTTTAACCCCACTGTGTAAAACAGCACCAGACCCCAGCCCAGCTCACCTGTTGGCAAGTCAGTGCCCCTCACCACAAGGCCCTTCTGAATGCTGCAAACCAAGAGGCATCAGCGTGGCACAAGCAATTTAGAAGGAGGAAGGTGTTAGATGACCTGGTAAATCCCTAATTCTAATCCCTGCCCGGAGCTTCTGTGGCACTGGGAACATATTGGTGCACATCTTTAGGCTTTCGTGATTTAGCAGGAAATTTAATTTTCTTTTTCCTTCCCAAGATAATCTAATTGATTCTGTGTGAATGGAGACCTTCAACCCCCACACTCCTCCAGGCACAGGACCCTCAAGAGGAGCTGCAGGAAGAACCAAGTGCTTATGGGCAAGGTTTACTTTGCATCCCATTGCCCTCTTTAGGCACCAGAGGCTTTAAGGCACACCCTAAATGCGGGAAGAAATGGGACACCCAGTTATTCACCCTGAGCAGCCAGTACTGCATCAGGTTCCTGTAGGATCCGAGCAACACCAGTCCTACCCAAGTCACCAGTCCGTGACAACGCACAGCCACTTGAGAAAGCCAAGGTGTAAACAAAATCAAAATGACTTTACAGGTGTGATGGGAGGGGATGGAGGGATGGATGGATGGATGGATGGATGGATGGATGGATGGATGGATGGATGGATGGATGGACGGACGGATGGATATCCCTGCCTTGGAACAAGATACAAATCCATTAACAAAGCAGCAGCAGTGGAGGGATCCCCTGCCCGCTTTGCTAGGCAGACTGAAAGCAAAGCACTCGGCTCTTCCCTTCAGCTTCCAAGGGTTTTGAAGCACACCAGAGTGCCACATTTTGGAAAATTGTGACCTCTTGAGCATCACAGAGGGTGGATTTGCTGCCACATCTGCCCCATGCTGGCACTGCTTCCATGACCAGTGGGCAATGCAAGAAGGGAATAGTTTGGAACCTGGCTCTGCAAGGATTCCCCTAATTCCGGGACAGGTAGGTCAGGCCCTCATAAAAGGAGATACTTCGTTGAGTGGCATGTACTCCTCTCCTCTGTCACCACTTCAAGAGCCACAATTGAGACTGGGAAGCATTACACGGGTCCTGAGCACACACTAAGCTTGAACTGCTAGAAACCGTAAGAAACAGCAGTATCACATTATTGCTTGGGACAGACTCTGCTCCCAGCATTTTCCTCACCTTCCCAACTAGGCACACAAGCTTTGTCTGTTCTGGCAGCTGCACCTCAAGATTCAAACATCAGAAATGCCAGAGTGGCAGATGACAGAAAAAAGAAGAAAAGCAGTTTCAGGCTGTTGTGTCATTGAGTGAATCCTGAAGTTTTTTTACCGACTTGCTAAAAACTGTAACACTGGGGAGAAACAGAGTCACATTGAGGAAAAAAATACCACTCCAAAACTGCACAAGTGAGTTTTAGAATCCTTTGGCATTTATCGAAAAAAACCCAAACTCAGCTGAGTGTAAGTGAAAATAGGGCTGCCAAACTGAGTACTGGTTTCTAATGGGTAAAAGCCCTAGAGAAAGATAAGCCAAATCAAGGGCAAGAGAGCACTCTCCTCTCCACAAGTGGTCTGCCTGTTCTCCCTGGGCAGCCCCGTTACCCACTGCCCCTTAATCAGTTCCTTCTCCACACCCGACAAACTCCTCAGCCTCCAAGGTTGCCCAGTGTATTCAGTTTTTTCCACCCCTCCACGATGTATATATGAAAACACAAATTACACAGCAAAGGTAACTTCTGCTGCACCAGAGAGTATAGTGAAAATTAAACTCACTCTGCTATGTTTGAGCCATCTTACTTAACAACAAATTATCCAAGAATCCCTGCTCTGCTGAACACTTTGCATTTAAAGGGGGAGATTTGCCTCTGACTGGATTATAACGTAAGTGAAAATTCATGCGTATTAATGATAAAATCCTTTATTAGGGGTAGAGATAAATGTATAGTCATGGGGCACATTAGTAACTAACTTTTAAATAGAGATTATTTCTCCAAATAAAAAGGCAGAAATAATCCTTTCTAAACCTGCTTCGTTTTTAATACTTGCTGCCAACAGCTAGATCTGCTTTCTTCCATTCCTGATACACCATAAAACCTTACAGCTTGTAATATCTCCTCTATGTGTCACATCACTTACTCTTCACAAAAAACCCAAACTGTAAAACTGAAAGTTGGAAAAACACCTGTGAAAAACTGGTGATTGAGGGAGGTTCCTGACATCTGGGAAGGATTGATGCTCTCCCGATCCCTAGGGAAGGGAGGGCACAAGGAGCACTAGGTGAGTCGCTTGGCAGCCCATCCTCCTGACATCCATCTCCAAGCAGTGAAGGACGAGGAGGAAATTGCACCATTATCAGAGCCATCCTCAGCAACACAGGTGCCAAATCTGAGCATGTCCTCTGCAAATCATAGCAGGTGACAACCTAGGGAACAGCTGAAACTCTACACTAGAGGGATCCTGATAAACCTGTGGGAGAGAGTCTATCAGAAACCTAGTCAGGTCTGATAAGCCAAGGGCCAGTTTCAGCCTGGGGATGCAGGCTAACACCATGCAGTGGCCAGTGGAGCTGTGGCCCACAGAAGGGCCAGAGGGCTACCAGAGGCACTGAGGTGTCTTTGGGGCTCCCTGTGCTAGCAGAGAGGAGGTAAGCAGCTGCCCACACCTATTTTCCAACAGGAAGAAGGGCCCCATCCCTGCATGCAGTGATGCTGGTTGAACCAGCAGAAGTCGCCCGCGCCGGTGCTGGGGTTTCCCGGAGCAGTAACCTGAGCTGGGTGGTCTCCAAAGGGCCATTTCTGGTGGCATCTCTCTCCTCCTGCAGCCCAAAACCAGGCAAAGGCTTTAAACAGCATCTCTGCAAACTACTTATCTTACTCTAGGACTTAAGCTCTCTATCACAGCCAGGCAACAGAATGAATAAATTTGCCTTCTGTCAGGCAGTATCAAAGATATGAATAAAGCATTACAAGGCAATTTCAGGAACGCAGATCTTTGAACTGTGCTCTGCTTTACACCCCCAACCACAGCGGCAGAGAGAAAAATCCCTATTCAGCACACTGGGATCTTCTTTTGATGTTGACTAGTGAGGGAAGAGACTGTGCTCAAACCCTATGGATTATTGGTCAGTGTATAAAAAACTCCTCATGAAAGATGAGTCCTGCCTGGACTCACGTACGCTGGTGCAGCATAAATAGCAGTGAGATTTACAGCGAGGAGCCACTGTGTCCTCTGACAATGCCCTGTCTAAGCAAAAAACAAGTGAGATCCAGTGGCTCCCTGCCAGCCCACTACAGCTAAAGGCCGTGCCACACCAGTCATGTTATTACACTGATGAACAGCTTATATGAAAATAGGGAAAACCGTCCATCACTTACTTCAATCTCTGTCTAAAACAATTTACTCATGCTAGCTTTTGCCCCCTTTCTTCCTGGAATTTATTTCTTTTTCTTCCCCATCTCCTTTTTATTTTAGCCAGCATTTCCAGAAATGGCGACTGACTCACAGTCCTTAGGATGATACACATTAACGAGGCTGAAAATTTAGTTCACAGTAAGATCAGGAGAGCTCCAAGGTGATGGCTCCAGAGATGGGGGTTATCCCAAATCAAATGCTGCTTTTGAGCACACCAGTTTGACTCTTTCCATCCGCTTTTTAGAGCCTCATCCTGCAAGAAAGTTCACCTAAAGCACCTACTCAATGCAGCAGGATCGCTGGCAGATGAGTCAGCCTCAGATACTTGTTTCTTATTTGGACCAGGTTTTCTTTGAGGCCTCAGTCCTGTAAACTCCCAAAGCACGTGAGCAATGCCCTTGACTTCTGGGAGCGACTCACATGTTTTAAGATGCACAAATGCCTCGGAGCTGGCAGGAGCCAAACGTGCACAGGCATAAAGCAAGCTTTTAAAAGTGGAGGAAACTGTCCAGTTAATGAATTACCTGTTAACTGATTCTCCAGTTTCAAAGAGAACAACTCCAGTGAAAACAACACAGAAGAAAACATGCATTCGGAGTCCAGCTCTGTAGGACCCCCAGCTCCTTCCCTTCCCAGGGAATTCCAAGAAGGCTGCATGAGGCTCCCAGCCCGATGCATGAGCGGGCACTTCATGCCAAACAGAATCACCTTTTAATTTTCTCAATTACGTCAGCAACCAAAAGCACACGTCTAGAGCTCTGCCATATTTCTGGCAGTAAGTAATGCTTTCTCCGCAGTAGATTCAGTTATTCTCCACAAAGGAATTGTTTTTAAGGACATCCTGCTACATCTCTACGCTGTATTTGTGAGAGCAAAAGAACTTCTGACCTGGAATTGCACTCAGTGAAACATCTGTAGGCATCCAAGATAATATATTTTCTAATGTGAAGACACTGCATTTTAAATGTGACATCTTTAATGCTTTTAATTTAACCAAATCAGCATCACCATGGAATGGACTTCCTCAGAATCATTTCTGTTATACACATATGCACGCAAGATATATATCTTTATAATTTTTATTTTTATATACATATATTTTCAGAGTTTCCCTTGACTTGTTTTATACATTTAATGTTTGCATTCTGCAATTTTCTTTTTATCAAAGCTGAAATTCCCATAAATCACAGCATTTGTGGACTTTGGGTTTTAGGAATGCAAAACATCACAACATTGATTTTGAAAAGAAAAGAAAACTGGAATCAGGGGAATCTGCAGATACCCAGCATCTGAGTATTAGACTGGATGCTTTGTTATGGCAAAGTCACAGCTTACAAAATAATTTTGCACAGTTAAAAAAAGAGCTCACACGTTGTATCTTGGAAATAAATTTAAGATACAAAAGCAGCCATTCTGCTTCATGGTTCCTTAAAGTTACAGAAACTTTTCTCATTCCAGCACCCAAACCTTTCCTTACACAGCACGGAGATTTTCTGACCATGAAATGACCGTGTCAGCACTGCTCCTGCACTGGCAGGATCAAAACTCACCACTTTTTCTAGGAGACAGATCCCCCAGCATGCAGCAAAGCAAGCCAGCCATCTCCAGCAGTCAGTATTTGCGTGCATCTCTTGATTTTCACCAGCATTCCTCCTAAAATCCTACAATTCCAGTGACCGCCTCTCTCATCAATAACAGCTCAGGGCAGATTCCCTTCCAAGGGAAATGGTCAACCCTGGTTTTAATGGTAGTTTTGACACGCTGAAAGGTTTTCCTGAGGGAAGGGAGTGGTGGGAAAAATGGCCCTACCAGCACCCATTATCTAAAAACAAAAGCATACACCAGTCACTGGGGGAAACAGTAACAAAACGCTATTGAGATGAAAGCCATGAACTCCTCAAGCAGCTGACTGCCTGCCAGAAACCCATGCAAGAGCACCGTGCAGCACTGTCCAGCCCTTTGCTGAGCTTCCCCGCGCAAGGGCAGTGTCCAGCAGAGCACCCCAGCACCTGCCAATTTTCATCATATCAGAGGGAACAGCCCTTTGTGTCCAACCGCTGCAAAGAGCAAGGACTCACCCCCAAATTCCCAGCTAATGCCAGTTTTTTATCTGACGAGATGGATTTAACAGGCAAGACCCCCCCACTATCAGTGATTAGTAGCATCATTCTCCGATGTCCCCCGTCTCTCAAGGGAGCAGGTTTAATGCAAAGCCCTTCTTCCAGTTTCCATTTCTTATCCCTCACCCCTCCCTGCAGCCCTGCTATCTATACTGATGAAAGAGGAGTGTGTCTATGCCTTTCAGTATAACCTGAGAATCTTCTTCCAAAACAATACCCAAAAATTTTGGCTTGCCTTTAGCCATTTAATTCTTATTTGGATAAAAATCTAAGAGATGTCCATTTGTACATGAAATTAGGCTTTTGAAGGGAAGTAAACTAAAGGAATCAAAAGCAACTCTGCCGTGTGACAAGCAGAGTTAATCCTTACCAGGGGCACAGCAGCACCTGTGCCCAAGGAGGCCCCGTTTGTTACCCACCACACAGCAAAGGGACAAGGTACCCAGAGCACAGCAGCACCAGGTGTAGCTGGAAAATGACCTAAAGAAGGTTTCCTGCTGCAGAACCACAGTTTCTAAATTTTTTTTTGCCAGAAAGGACAGGGTTTTTCTGGCTGTGGGGTTTTTTTTGTTCACTGCGGCACCTCCCTGGGATGATAGAAATGGTGATGAAATGACTGCCAAATTGTTTGTCCCCATCACCTGAAGGACCAAGAACTTTGCTCCTCTCATTCCTTCAATTAAACAAAATGCCACTTAAGGATAACGTCTTACTGGAGTGCACGGTCTCAGTGCCTGATAACTGAGTACGAAAACATAATATTCAGCCTTAAATAGCCAACTTTCGTTTGTGAAAAGCAGTGCCAACAATAACTAGAAAGTTTTGTTTTTAGAGCAAGCATTCCTGGCAATTATTTGTGGTAATTGTGTCTCAAGCTGGTGTGATTTCATAAACAGGGCGATCTCACACAGAGCTAGGAATAACACCTTTTCTTAATACTCCTCATGCAAACAAAGTGAAGAATTACAAAAAATCTCTGAGGGGTAAACTAAGCAAAGATAATAGAAAGATGTTGGAGTGGTAAAATACCTGCATTTGAACAGAACACCTTTTTTTGGGAACTATACAGAAGACTCTAGTCACAAACCCTAAGAGCATGAAAGTTTGTTTGCTGGGGGGGTGGCAGGGTCAGGGCTTCTGTAAGAACTAAGCAATGGTACAATTGCATAAATTTATCAAAAAGAATTAAAGTACATTTTCAGCCACAGAGACAGCACAGAAGACCTTGTCTATTAGTGCTATACTTGTTCCACCCATACATCTTAAAGTCAAAACCATGGGAGAGCCTGAGGCCCACACAGCACCAGCATGCAAGTCTCCCTTGCTTCTCGTGCAGCCCCATTCCCTCTCTTTCATCCTGTGTTTTAGTTTATCTGCTAAAGATAAGGGAGAGCATCCAGCAAGTTTCCTATGCCATCTTCTGACAACTGGAAAAGCCAGGGCATCTTGCCCTGTGGTCCCAGAGCCACTGGCAAGGCAGGATGCAGGAGCCAGAGGGTTGCTCTGGCTCCCTTGGAATGGGGCTGGCACCCAGGGGACTCTGTATCTGCCACGGCACCGTGGGACCTGGCCTGGCCAACTGACCATCCAAGACAGGGAGAGGAACAGAGACTGCTCCCCCAGCCCAGCTCAGACAAATACAACCCATTTCATATATGCAGCTATACAACCTAATGAGCCTTCCTCTTCTGCTTCAACACTATTTTCCATTTAGCTACTTCAGAAAAGAGGTGGCATTGCACACAAAGTCCTTTAGCTGCTTACCAAGTCCCCAGAGGAGCAGGTATTTTTCCATGCATCTTTAAAGTTATGTTAATTACATTATACACAGTTGCAAATATACACAGGGGACAATAGTGTACCTTTTAATTAAGTATTACTATTGCTTCCACTGTCTCTTACCCTCATTCTCATCAGAGGGAGGAAGCAGGGTCCCCTCACAGCTTGTCAATCCTGTCCTGCTGCTGTGCTGCATCACATGAGCCTCTGGGTCTGAGCCCCTGCAGATGCCTGTCCCTGCCTGACATAGGACACCTACCTTTATGCTGCTATTTTAAAAATAATATTCTCTCAGATGAGAAAAAAACACAAACATGGCCTCTCAAAAATATTTCCTGGGAATGGTTGGCTGAAAGGGGGACAATCTTTCACCCAATGCCCCTCATATATCAACACTCATGGACTCACACACCTTACCAAAACACACACCAAGTCCACAGTCGACACCCACTCTGCTCTTTGCTGGGCTCATTCAGCCAATGGTGCCTGTAAATCACAAGCATTTTTACTTATCTGGCACTAAATTGTAAGAACAACTTAAAAGGATGTTCAACACAGTCAGTAAATACTATAAATCCCACGGTGAACATATGTAGTCATACACAAATTATACAAGATGATGAAAATTGATTTGTAAATGCACATACGCAAAACAATTTTTTCAGGGATTACTCCTGTAATTCCTTTATCGAACTGGGGAGTATCTCTTATCCATCATTGTTGCTATAAATTTATTAAATCAAATGCCTGCAACAGATCTAAGGATGGGTTATAAAGCCAAAATGAGGTAAATTTTACTTAAAAAAAAAATCAGAATACTTAACAGTGAACTCCTTGCATAGGGGTCAAACCACCCCTTAACTGTATTTCAACTCCTCCCCTCCGCATGCTGCAGTAACACACAGAGCTACAGGAACAGCCCTTGATGATTTAACTCTTCCACACTGAGAAGCTTGAAAAATTGTTCTGCATGTTATCAATTTGAAACAGTTTTAGTCTGAACTACAGACACAGCAGGGTGGTGAGTCCAAGTTAACCATTCTATTAAAAAAAAATTTAAAAGTCTGCAAGAACAACTGAAACTATCACAATCAGGCTTGAGATGAGCAGAATAAGCATTCTTTCAAGTAAAACACTGTACACCCTCTTTATGCAATGTGTGTTTATGCAACCAGTGTACAAGTCCTGTGCAAGTCTGTTACAGAGAGCACTGCAGACCAAGGCCACAGGTACTGTAGGACTGATGATAACAGGCACCAGTGGGTCTGTTATGCTCAACAAATGCAACTCCTTATCTCCCTCAGGTCCAAGGGACTCAAGTGTTTTAAAAAAAAAAAACCAAACTTCTCCTAGCTCAGCCCACCCTCACAGGACTCTGCATGGGTGGAGGTGTGCACACACAATGGATAATTTAATTTAGGGTGAGCACGCCCAAACTGAACATGTTTCTGCTCAGCAGAGAGGTTCTCAGACTGGCATTGTCACAGCACACTGCTCTTCAAGTGGGGGGAGTATCTGGAAAACATGCAGAGTGCATCATTGTTCAATGTTCAGTGGAAATAGGAAAACAAATACCAGGAGAAATCCATTTACATTTTTATATTTCAAGAGATAATGCTGGATCGTTTATCTTCCTCCTAATGAAAAGGGAATCGAGCTCACACTAACTCTGTTAAGTGACAAAGCCTAAGGTAGTGCATGGAGCAAGTGCTGTTGGATGTAATTGACAGCAGGAAGCGAGGCAAGGCGAGATGCTGGATTGCAAACTGGTGCTCCAACCTTCCTCCTTGCCTGCAATATGCATGCATGGTTTGGGGGCAGCAGAGCCTGTTACTGCAAGACAAATTCAGAGCTAAAAGGATATGGCAGCCCTCCACACTGTAGTCTGATTGCATTAGACTGAGCACAGCACAAGAAATAAATATTTAGACAGGGTAGATGGCACCCTGAACACATCCAAGTGTCAGCTCTGATCTCCGACGAGTGAAAAGCACCCTCCTCTTCTTGTGCTCACGTGAAGCTCAGCACCTCTCACTGCCTCATCCAGATGGTGTGCGGGCAGACCCCCTCTGCCTCGCTCCTAGACAGCTAAAAACCACAGCCAATCTGCCGTGTTATTTCTGTCTCCCTGGGCTGGCTCATCCATCACGGCCAGTGCAACTGCTCCACACACTCCTTGCTGCTGCTGCTGTTTACGATTAGGAAGGAAAGGGAAAATCTCCAAGCCCTACATTACAATTGAGCTTCAGTTGCACAGTAGGCAATTAAGAAATTTGGGAGCTTGCAACTTCCCAGGAGGTAGTGGACTTAATTAAAATTAAAGCAGTTCATTTGAAGAGGGTGGTGTGACCCTCTTTCTGCCAGACTTGGGGCCCATGGAAACCCCTCACTGGTAGCTATGTTAGCTCTGAGTATTAGGATAAATGTTTTCATATGCAAATCGAGCAGCATTCCTCGGTGCCCTGCCTACAGAGTGGCTTTATTGCTTCTCCCACACAGTTGTGCCCAGCAAACAACAAAAGGCAACCTGTGTTTATAGGGCACTGGCCTGACATTCAAGAAATCTGTGCTCAAAATACTCAGCTGTGCCAAATGCCAGCAATGTGATGTGGGCAGGTCAAACACTGCTCTGTCTCACAGTTCCCCCATCAGGAAAAATGGAAACAATTTGTACTCCTCTCCCACTTAGCCTGTATAATCCCATGAAGTTTTCAGAACAGGGATGGGCTCTAATTACACAGAAACACAGCCCTAAAACAAGGCAGGTACCCTCTCCACATTGTCAGGGCCATCCCGCAAAATGAGAAGATAAAAAACACTGGACCAGGTGCTACATCCTCTCCCTCCTGCTTCTCGGGCTGTCATAAAACCAATTCACACTGGGTACGTCTGGTCAGTGCCACGCACAGTCTCAGCCCTGTCTGGGCTTGGCAGCCACCAGCTGCTCTCTGGCGTGTTGGACGTGGCACAGAAGCTTTGCCAGTCGGGATGTGGGGAATGGAGGTCCCTTCTGGTGGCACTCAGGCTTTGCTGAGGGGAATTTGGGGAATGGAAGTGCATCCCTTGCTGAAGTGTTTGACCCAGTTATAGCTGCGACAGCAGAACCAGAGGAATGAAAGTTAAGCTGCAATTTGTGACAGCAGAGCTTCTGCTGGATTCAGACTAATTGCCCACCATTAGCTGTAATTGGTGCACATCCTCCAGTGCAGGGAGAACCTCTATTTGTTTTAGGAGAAGCAACCATAGCTTCAAGGGGTGAAGCACCAAGGACATTCCCTATAGTAACGTTAGTTAGGGCAAGAACAGTGTCCCCAAAGCTGCTACATCAGAGCCAGCCACATTCCTGCTCCACTCATCCTGAGGAGGGCTGCACCACCTGCAGCAGAAAACGCAGCAGTAAGTTGTAGCCCCCAAAAATATCAACTGTGATGGGGAACCAAACAGGTAAACAGCTAAACATATTGCCCAGTGATGCAAGTGAAGCCCAGAATGCTCATGGAAGTGGATTGCCCAGGAAAGCACCAGAGAAGGGTGCTCAAGTGACCAAATGGCATCGTGTGCTACAGGGTGTATTAGGGAGATGCCATCAAAAAAATCACAAGCTGTAAAGGAGACTAACAAGGCACGTGGACAGGGATTTTCACGAGGCATCTTGCCCACCTGAACATGACACAGCCTGAAATGAAAGTTGACAGCACAAAGGGAGGAAAAATTACCACAGTGATACAACCTGAGGTTGTAGCTGCCCAGATCCTGTTCTGACAGCTGAAGAAACGCTGGCCCACAACAGTGAACCAAGACAACTTAATTGCTGTTTCGTGATAATTACTGTCGGTTGGCTGTTCCTCCTTCAACACACATTAGCCCATCTGAGCTGTTTAAGGTTCCATTTGCCGTCTCCTGGGGTCTCTAGCACCATCCCATTGTATCTTAGCTAGAACAGGGTCATCCCAAAAACCATGGCAGAACAACGGGATCAAGCAGTGCTGAAAACAGTGGAATGAAGCACCCAGAATCCATAATCATTTCTTCTGTGCTGCTTTTGAACGTTGCTGAACTTTCCTGGCAACTGCTCAAGCATTCTGGCAGCGCAGCCACTGCTATGCAAGAGGCCAAGGCTCTATGGTGGAAAGCAGAAAATACTTTAATTGTTTGAAAAGAGGACAGTAAAGTTTACGTGCATCAAGAAAAAAAAAAGAAACGAACACTAAGAAAACACTAAGATTTGTAAAGGTGAAGGAAAACTGTAAACAAAAGCAGGGTCTTCTAAATTAACAGTGTTGCTACTTGCACCTGGTAGAGTGCACTGCAAAACCCCACCAGTTCACATCCCTTCCCAGCAGCAGCAGCAAGACATGGCCAGCACAAAATTTGCTTTTGTAATGGGCAACCCAATGCATTCTGTCCTGCCTCGTCCAAAAATCCTTCTGCAAGTATTTGGAGAAAGGCAGCAAGGCTCCTTGGATTCTTTGGCTTGACCCACTGCAGGGTTCTTACCCCACACAACTAAAGCACAGTGGATTGGCAGCACCTGTGGATGTCCAGGCAATGAGGAGTCTCCAGGCAGCCATCGCTTCAGAGGGATGGACCTTCTGTGTGCCATTACACACGGCAGTAAACTAAATTCTCACTAGGAAAACAGGAAAGCTGCCTCCTCTTTGCCAATAAACTGCAACTAATTGCTCAAGTTGCCAGGAATCAAGGCAGATTCTTTACATCCATTTTATGCAACTTAAATACACAGGAACGTGTAGGAGGTTGTGTGTAAACCTGTAACTCGATAGTAGAGGAAACAAAGAAAAATTGCTAATTTATTCTAATAAATTCATTCAAGCCAAGCAGGTAGCTGCCAATTGCTCTGTTTAAAAAGCTCCTATTAACAGTGGCAGTTTTTCATGTGAAGTGTTTTGATTGTGACTATGCACACTGTCACCTGAATTACTGCAAAGATGAAACTATTGATTTTGCCTGCGTGCAAGGAAGAAAAAAACCTTGGGCGTTCTTTCTTTCAGTCTATCCCTACTCACCCAAGCACTACCACAAGTGTTTCAGAGCACTGAAGTCCTCTTCAGCCTTGATTAAACGTTTTATTCAGTCAAGTTCCCAAGATTTTTGGTGAGAACACTTTTCCTGCACTGCGCTCTGCCTTCGAAGTGTTGCACAAGGCAACATCTGAGAAACTCTCCAGTGGCCTTGTGAGTCCCAGCATGCGGCGGGATGTCACTTTTCAGCAGACACGGTTCAATCCCGCATTTTCATACGCTTTAACTCAGGTGTGGTGTTCTCATGCTATTGTTTTCCCTTCCTGGCTGAGGTGGGAACAAGCACAAATCACAAGGCAAGGTGCCTGACAAGGCCACATCTTCCGTTTCAGTTTCAAAGCAGTTCATATAAAGCAAATTTGACAAAATTACAGTAGGAAATCTGAAACTCATCCCCCAGGTACATCACAGATGCAGGAAACATTCAAGGACAAATTTCTGACAAAGCAGTGTAGTTCTGCCTCCTGTTTGGCTGTAGATTTCAATAGTTGTCTGCGGAACTGCTGCAGGGCTGCTGGAGCAGAAGATTTTGAAGCTACCAATACAGAGGGAAGCCTGAATGAGCACCTGGGCAAAAGGAAAGGATTTATTTCTTGCCTAAGGCCCACTAGAGCCCTCCAGCTGCCTTGTTTGTCCAGCTCTTTGCCTCCTCTGAGGCACTGGATGCAGTGTGTGTCCCCATGGGGCTACAAGCATATTAAAGAGCAAGAGACAAATTACTAACTAGTGTTAATCCTCCTTACCTGCTTACAGTTAGGACAGTTTGCTTTAAAGAGATAAAAGGAGTTGCTGTAAGCACAGCTGTGACTGAGATCTGGTGCCTCAGACTTGATCTCGATGACCAAAATCCATAAAATGTAAGGACAGACTAGGGACACAAATGCAAAACCTGGTCAGGGGCTCATTTACAAGGATGCTTACTTCAAATCACCACTGGCCCCAATTAGCCCACAGGCAGAGGAAATGTCTTCATAGAACACATTCTTTATGCCTGCCTCCAAAGGAACACGATTAAAAGAATGCAGGGTATCTTTGCCACAGTGGGAGCATCAAGTCAAATGTGAAATAAGCAGGGAAGGCAAGCGGATCACTTATTTCCCCTGAGACAAAATGATGCATGCTGACAGGCTGATAAAACCACTAAAACCTGATCCTGCTCATCACACGGCAGGGTCAAACAAATCCCATGCAAATCTCTGCAGCGCTTCCCACAGCTGTACAACAGGCAAAGCAACGCCAGGTGAGCGTTAGGAGAAATTAACCTCCAACACTGTATCAAATGCTGCAACACTTTGGAAATCTTTGAAACACATTTTCCCACCCAGGTCTGTAGAGCCAAAAATCCTTGCCCACGAAGTAAGCTTTAAATACCACACAAGAATTCACGGAGTGGATAAAAACACCTCACACGAGGTGACCGTGAAACACTGAATAAAGAGGTGATGCTGCAGAGGGAGATGTTTCATTGATGGGACTGAACTTTCCCATGGCACTGATGACCACGGGAGCATTCTGGCAGAGGCCTTTACTGCCCGCCTGAATGGAGACAGAGCCCGTCCTCCGTGGTAACATCTCTACAGAAACGACATTTCCGCCCTGGTTCAGATGGTGACATTTACAAAGAGGCTCGGAGGGAGGCTGCCCACCTCTGCTAGCCTGCTCAGGCACAGGGGTTGGGTCTCTACTTGCACCTTTATCTCTGGCTGAGGCACAGGTGCTGGCTGATCTCTGGCCCACAGGTCCCATCCGCGCCACGCCGCAGGTCTGAACCGCCCCAGCCCATGAACGCTTGAGGTGTCTGTGCCAAAACCCACAGGAGCAGTGCCTGGCTGGTGCTGGGAAAGGAAGAATATCGCTGTAGTGCCTCCCCACCTGCGAGGTGCCAGCACAGACAGCGCATTTCCATGGCTCAGTTTTGCCACTTGGCAAGCGTAGGTGGTAATTTTTGGCATTCCCCCTCATCTAACTCTCACTGTACATGGTTTGACCCCATGCTGTTGCTCTCCCAGTCATCCTTTTAACTGCTTTCACAGTGTCAGTAGTGGAGCGCATTGGGTCTGGCTGAGCTGGAGGTGATTTTTCCCATAGCAGCCCTCATAGTGCTGTGCTTTGGTGGCTGGGAAGGTGTTGGCACAGCACAGGGGAGGAACACAAAGCTGTCACATCTCTCAGGGACACTGACCCCCTGAACCACACATGCAGGGTGGCCAGGGCATGGTAAGGCAGTCCATGGGATGCTGGCAGCCTCCACACAAACCATCCTGTCCCCTCAGCACAGCTACGGGTCACTGACCACCACGTGAGCATCTGCAGGGCATCCAGAATCCAAAACCGCCACCCAGGCATCAGACACCCAAATACTGCAGGCAGAATTTGCCCCCAGAATTAGCCAA
The DNA here is from genome assembly GCA_013397975.1 of Machaerirhynchus nigripectus. Lineage (NCBI taxonomy): Eukaryota > Metazoa > Chordata > Aves > Passeriformes > Dicruridae > Machaerirhynchus > Machaerirhynchus nigripectus. Next base: position 119,168 of record VZRQ01000772.1, read on the forward strand.
ATTGCCTGGACTCTGTGCCTCTGGTTCAACTCCCAACTAATCCACGATGCGTTTGGGATGGAGATCCTCTCCTCCTGCACAAGGATCCCACATCTCAGGGTGCTTCAGTGCTATTTTTAAAACAGGTGATAAATTGTATTTTGTGCATTTATCTACCATAATGCCAAAGCCACCCTTGACTTGTTAAGCTGGCAAGTATGTGAACACTACCGACAGGCTCCAACCATCATCAGGGCTCAGGTCTGCAATGAAGAAGAAACCCATCTACGAGCTTTCAGATTCCAGCTCTGCAAGGAGCAGCAGGTAGGGAAAAACCCCTCGCAACGGAAGTCATAGCTCTGCTGTAATCTGTGACACACACTCAATTTTCAAGGAACCAAATTGGCTGTGAAGGCTGAAAGCCAAGGCCTGCAGCTCAGCTGGAAGGGCTGAAGTACTCGGATGAGAAAGCCCATATGCATCCGAGGGTTCCTCGGACTGCTCTAATTTTTCATAGTCAGACGGCTGGGCAAACTGGACATTGTCACTTTGTGCACAAGCTGCTAGGGCAGGCTGTGTGCTTGGCCAGCTCCTCAGCACAAGCAAAATGGCATTGCCCTGATGAGAATCAACAAAAAGCAATTTAAAATGGGTTCTTTTATTGAAGACAGAAGGTTCTCTCAGTGCCCCGAGCACCCCAGCAGCCCTGCCCAGCCCATCTGAGTGCAGCAGCATGGAGTGCTCCTGCCTATCCCCCTCAGGTGGCCTTGCTAGGATGAATGAACAGGAGCATCCTCCTTTCGGGCAGATGCAAAGCTGCAGGAGAGGACAAGAAGAAACCTCCTCTGAGCTCTTTATAAGCAGGTCCCATCAGATCCTTTCCCACTTTACCTAACCTCCCTAAAAATCCTTTTAATCCACACACTCAGTGTTCTGTGGCAACATGGCACACAACTAATAAAAAACAACAAAAAAAAACCCCATTTCAATTACTTTTTATGACTTCTTGAAAACCATCTGTGTAATTTTGCAGCATTTCCTTTTAATCCCACTGACAGAATTATGTTCATCTGCCTGAAACACCGCATTTGTTGTGACTATCACAAGACCTCATTTAGTGGACGTCACGGCCCATTACCTATTTTTAATAGGGAGTCACTGTCTCTCCAGTCTGTGTGTGCTGCAGCAGACACTGCAACTCCAGCCCCACAGCTGCTGCCCACCAGCACCAACCAGCACAGAATAAGGAGGCTTTGCTTGTACACCTGGTTACAGGTGTTCTGGAGTCCTGTCCCCTCGTTGCTTCATTCCTTTGGGCAGGTGTTCATGCCCATGCAAAGGGCATTTTCAGCATTTTACACCCACTTTCAACAAAAGCACAATGGGACCACAGCAGCCTGGCACACGTGTGAGTACACTAGGAAGCCTCTAAGCCTCACCAACATCCCATGGGACAGGGCAGGGCCCCAGGAAAGGGTTGCAAGTTGGTGGCCACTAGCAGGGCAGCCCCCCAGCCCCTTCTCACGTGTGCCAGCACAGGGTCTCGGTGTCCCCTGCTGTGCTGCTCTGGGGAGCCAGGGCACCCCCTTCTCCCTGCTCTGCCTTCTCCTTCTGTTCACAGAACACTTACATGCTCCAAGGCTGTATTTGCACAGCCCTCAGCACTATGTGTCCCTGTAGTGCAAGTAATCTCATCATAAAAGTTGGAGAACTGGGCTGCCTCCGCTTCCCTCAGCTTTCCTACTAAAAAGGCTTCACCTCCTGATTTAGCAGAGCTATCTAGAAGGGGCTGCTTTTAATTTTCAGTCTTCTGGTGGATTTTTAGTCTTTAGAAGAGACTAAGAGCAAGAAACAGTTTTGAAAGACTATTAGTGGGGCAGTTGCACAGAGCTGGTCCATCTGCTGCTCCAGCAGGCATTTAGAGCATAGTTAAAGAACAGGGATGGCAAAAACACTGCTCAAAATCCAGCCTTCAGCTGACAGAAGGAGTTAAAAACTGATGTGGGCCTTCAGCAGGTTATGCCTGTCCCCAAGGCTCCCTGACACCCTCTCACATCAGGTGTCTCTCTATCTGCCTGTCAGAGTAAATATCAGAATTATTTTTTCAAGTGTCTGTCTCCCCCACTGTCGTAATCACATGAAGGGCTTACTTGCCAACAATTAGGTAGTAGTTGTGTTGCACTGTGTAAATATTTGAAATGGAGATTTCTTGGGAAAGTGAGGGGTTGGAATTATTTTCTTTCTACAAATCCAAATGTTGTCAGAATGGTATGTGATAAAAATAAGTGATAAAAAATTCATCACAACCCCTCCAGGCTAGAAGAGTGGCTGCTTATTGTATTTACTAAGCCACTGCCTGAGAGCCTAAAGCCTGATTTCACACCAATCCACTCATTAAACATCTAGATCAACATTGTACAGATTAGGGTGAAATGTAAACAGCAACAGTGGATCTGCTGCAGGGATCACGGCACAAAGGAAACAAAAGCCCCATATTTTTTTCTGAAAAATCATCCTTTCAGCAGCACCAATAAGCACCTTGCTCCTCCTTACTGTGTTCTCCCTCACCTGCTCCGCTCCCCCAGGTTCTGCTGAGGGATCAACAACTCGGACCGAAGCATCGGAGCCGACTGGTGACAACATTTTTCATGAACCCACAACCTCATTTATTCCATGGTGCTCTCCTGGGAAAAAACACACCATTCTATTGACTGTTTTTAAGCGGTTTCCCTTGCTAAAGAGGAAGGACTGCTCACTGAAAGATGAGCTCTGTGTGGTCTCCCCTGTGTATGTTTTCTCCATCTTAATGAGCTTACACAGGAAAGGTTAAAGCTAATATCAGAGATACCAATTGCTCAAAATCATGATCTGATAGGGAGAGATTATCACTCTGAAATGGCTCATTTAAAAGGAGGCAGCTAATAGCTACACTTAAACCCTGGAAAATCTTTCAGAATATATAGTATGCCTACATTTACAATGTGCTGTTTTGGTTTTCAAAAAAAACCCAAAACCAGCAACCTCAGCTTGCAGCTACTCAGTCTGAGCTACAAAGGGTTATCAGTGCTCTGACTTACATTCATGGTTCTGTGCTTTTAAAGCATAATTTTATTTTTTTTCCTCCTCCATGTTGCTGCTTGGAAGACTACAAAAAGCATAAGGAAAACCAGCTTGGCCAAAGTGCTTACACAGAGAAGAGGGAACACCCATCCTCCTACACCCAAGGATCTCCAGGACACTCATGTCCTACTTTGCGCAGAGAGGCCACCCCATATAACTTTTGCGTGTCTTTGCTCATGCAGGAGGAGAAAGGGAACTGTTATTTCCATTGCATGAATAGCTACACACTCGATGGAAGATCATGGCTCTTCTGTGTCAGGTACCCCCTGTTCTAACACACAAATACACAAATGAAGTCCTACCTTGGAAAGCCTGAAGTCTAACTATGGGACTAATGGGTTGTAAGCAAGACCTTGATAGGAAGGGATCAGTCAAGAATCAGGGAGCAGAACAAGAATCTGCCCCACCAGGCATCAGGACCAACACCTGCAATGCAGCCCAGATTAGACAACGCAACAGCACTCTTGTGCCATAAAAATAAACAGATCAGTGAACACCTCAAAGAGCGCAGTAAAAGCAGAGTCACAATCCAGGTTTCCTGGAAACCCATCTCAGAGCCAGTGCTGGCAGAAGCGTTTCCCACAGCCACATGGCAGTTCCAATCCAAGTGTCCTCCCAAGGAGGCACCTCTGAGGGAACAGCTGGTGGCCATGGCCAGCTCTCTGCAAAGCTTTGTCCTGGTAGTCCCTGTCTTCCTGCAAGCTTCTGCTGCAGCTTGGGAAGGACAAAAGGAGAGCATGTACCAAGAGTAAACAAGGGGTTTATCCCAGCCCTTCCCGCCACTCTCTCGCACAACAAGATTTCCCTGAAAACCAGGAATAGCAGCTGTCCTCTGGAGATGCTCGGCAGCAATCTGTCTGAAGTCACAAAAAAGCTCACGCCTTTTGATTCACAGCACTTTCTGGGGGCACAGGCCAACACACTTTACACAGAGGAATCCTCCTTTTTCAGACTTGGGTTTCTGAAATGCTGTAAGAAAAAAAAAAGGCAAAAAGGACAGTGCCCACCATTGCTTTAAACTTCAAATCTGAGCCTGTAATGGACGGAGGACTCATATCTCTTTCAGGTCCCCATCTCAGTCACTGCTCACACAACAGCTAAGCTTTTGTGAAGAACAGACCAGCCCTGGCCATGTTTCACAGGCTAGCAATGGACATCTGGTATTGTGTGAAAGAGCAGAAGGACAAGATGCATCTCCTCCTTGGTAGCAAGGACATCAGCTGCTTGCTAGGTATTAAAATGAAAGCCTTCCATGTACTGCCAGAGGTAAAAACCCTTTTTCTCTGAGACTTCAGCCTCCAGATCCTCCTCCTTCCCTAATGGCATTCATTTCTACATTTGTGCTTGTCTGAGGAGGTGTGAAACAGAACTCATTATGAAGATAAATGAGCTAAAACACAAGTCTCCACGAGTGGCAAAAGCAACGGTTACACAGTGCTGCACAGATCCAGGGCCTCCAGTGCACAAATCCAGGTTAATCTGCCACGTAAGATAATTTGGTGGCAAAATCCCAAGTCACTACATCTCTGGTGCAGAAGAACAGTTGACATGGAATCCTGCAAGCTGGCTCACTAGACGCAGCGCAGTTAGAACTGTCCCCCCTTCCCTGCCATTACCAGGGGGGATAAAAGCAGACACCCTTCTGCTGAGGTTGAAATCCACCACACTCACATTTAGCCATCCCAGCCCCAGGCAATCTAATTAAGTACGACCATGAGCTGCTCCTACTCCTTGTTGTGCAGCTGCAAGAAATGCAGGACTGCCTAGCTTTTAAACATGCCGCTTTTTAAAAACCAAGCTACTCATGTTTTTAGGAGAGCAGAGGTACTATTGATTAGGGAGCCCACGACTTTTGTAGACACTGCTGAGGTTTACTTCTGTTTGCCCCAAGAAAGAAAAAAAAATAAATACAGTGACACCACCAGGAGGAAAGATGACAAGTTCTCCCAACTCCAAAGTGAGGGAAGCATCAGGTAGAGTACAACGTAAAGTTTTTTCATAGTATCTTCAAATTTTCCCTCACTTTCCTACTCTTGACAATTTTATTTGAAGTCTGGAGAAAACACTGTCTGGGAACAAAAATACCATTTCCCCCTTGAGCCATCCCAACCAAGGCTTTCTGGTTGTCCACAAAGACTTTGCCTCCCTGATGTGTTTGAAGAAGGGTATTTTCCTTAGGCACTGCGAAGGCCTGGCTCACCTTCACACTTTGTGTAGAGACTCTGCTTGGGTGAAGGCAGCTCAGATTTCCCCTGCACCGGCTCACTATCCCTGAGTCACGGGAGGAATGAAGCAAACTCACATCACCTTTTTACCTTACAAGTCAATGGAGCTCTAAATTGCCTTTAAACCTGACGTCTAGTCCATCCTGTGCACAGCAAACCAGCTTCTCACAGTGTCTGCAGGGACTCCTGCTCGCTTCCAGGTCGGACTACTCCGAATTAATATCCCAATCACAGCTCAGCCTGGATCCCCTCCAGGAGCACCCTCTTGCTCCTCACAGGAGCTCACACATTTTCTCACTGATGGCTCTTGCTTAGGGCCCCCAAGCCCAGCAGGAAAGAGAGTGGATAATTACTTCTGCTACAGCTCCTCAGGGCTGGAGTGCAAACCCTGGAGCGCATTTTGGCAGAGTGGAGAGGAAGGGTGGTTGTACCTTGGGCAAGGCTGCAGCATGGTCAGCTTGAAAATCAGGCTCCCTCAACCTGACTTCTTCCAGCAGCCTCCTCCCAGGGACTGGGCTACGGAGGCAAGAGGCTCCCAGACAGCTTTCATCCAAAGGGACAGCAATAAAACCAGCGGCCACAGCCAAAGAAACATAGAAAATAGGCACAACCTGGGATTTACCATTCCAGCAAAACGTGCTCAGGTGAGAACAGCGCATGAGAAGCAACACATCCCCTCCTAAAGCCTGCATCCAAGCACAGAACGGGACACAGCTTACTCTGAGGGAGTCACTCTTTGCCCGCACCCCCAGGAACAGAGGTGGTGGCCCACCCTGGGACGGCGGGGGGCTACTTCCTAATGTTCAACTGGAGCATCCAGAGAGCAGAGCCTCCCTCAGAGGATAGGTCTGCCCACCTTGACTAATTCCAGCAAAGGTTTGCATATAAAAATCCAACACAAATTCAAAGCCCTGATCTACAGATACCAGTTCAACTGGTTGCCACTGGGTGTGGTGGATGCAGGAGGTAAATACATGCCTCTGTGCATTTTGGACTAATGTAGTGGAAGAAAGAACAGGAGTTTGGGCTAAACACCAGCTTCTGGGGATTGTCCAAGAGGATCCAAGGCTGATCCCTGCCTGCAGTGGGACATTGGGCTGGACAGATTTAGCACTAAAAATGATGTGTAGAAAGCAGTCCCTAAATCATGAAAAACAATATAATTATAGACAAAACCCAGCCCTCGTATTGTTCTATTTTGGGTTTTCTTTTTTCTCTGTATGTGGCCTTCTTTGGCATGAATGCACAGTCACGTGTTCAAGTCCTGAAGGAATTAGGTAAACACAAATCTTTTGGTTCACTGGCTATTCTAGAGACTTGAAGCAGCGATTATCACTGCTGGAACTCCATGCATTTCCCTGCCAGGTCTAGTTATTAAAGAAATTTTACACATTTGATGAAGGATTCCCCCGCCTTACAGAAAAGATGAAATCCTCTTTGCAGCTCATGTCATTTACGTGTCTAATCTTTTCAGTTCTGCCCATCAGCTCTGCCCAGCATGCCCTTTAGAGCTGAAACCCCTGATCAGAAAAGCCAGATGAAATACATTATTTATGATTTAGAAAATTCAGATTTCAAACCTATGGCTTTCCTTGAGACATTTTTTTCTCTAGCTTGTTTGGATACACAGTTTCAGTTTATAATTTGCTGCTTGCCATTTATGCTTTTGTTGTAAGTTGAAAGAAAAAAGGCAGTAAGAAAAATAGTGTCCAGTCCTCCTGCCTCATATGTGATAGTGCTGGGATGTGTTTTGTTGTTTTGGGTTTTTTAAAATCAACAATACTATTGAAGATAAGGCATGACATATGTTTTGTTACTTTATTTTGCTTCACCCATTGTGAAGAGTGCTCATCGTGGCAAAGTGATGAGCAAAACCACCATCAAAACCAGCTCCCATGTAACTGATCAAGTCTTCCTGCTAACTCTCAGGAGATGCCTCCAGTCTAGGCTCGATGAAGGATTAGGAAAGTTTATTTTCGATACTTGATGGAGGAATAGAAGAGTATGTGTGCACACGTGTATAGAGAGCCCATGTAAATAAATGAGGAAACAGCCCTTATCCCCCCGTTCTCCATCACAGACCCTGTGTAAGCAGGCTGAGTGTCACCAGTATGTTTGTGTCCCTCTTCAAGCAGGCACATGCACACACTGATGTCTAACTGACGGCATTAAATGCCTTGCTTGAATCAGAGCCTGCCCAAGGAGAAAGTTTTTCAGGAGAAAAACCACAAAGTTGGACACTGCCTCACAAAGCATCTGAAAAAAGGCAAACTTAAAGGTACATCTTCAGTGCAGTTCCTCAGGTGTTTTCCAAGTGCTCACCATCAGCACCCTAAAGCTCTTTTTAATCAGGTTTGTGGGGTGTATTTGTTCCATTACATACCTTCCATCCGCTCAATTAACAGAATAATCAAAAACCAATGGTGTCATTTGTTGAATCATCAGCCCTGGTTCAGACTGTTCAGTGAAAGCTGTGAGATCAACCCTACTAACACATCTCCCACGTCTTTCCTGCAGCAGGGCTGCCCCTAGGAAGGCAATATGGCAACGTGAAGAGCAGGGGGCCAGGACAGCACTGTGCAGCCAAGTACTTTTACCCCTGCAGCACCTCTTGAAGCCTCACAATTACCTCAAAGCACTCTCATGCTCTACGCTGGAATCCTCCTCTACTTCAACAGCACAAAGCTCCTCATCCTGTCCCAAAACAAGGGTGGTGTACCAGTTTCCAGCATACCAATATTCCAGACCAGAAGTTTGCAGGAGGAGACATCACCGCTTCCCAACCCACCTGTCACAGAGAAAAGCATCAAGTTACTCTGGAAGGTAACTGCAAAAGTGGGGTCTATAGGAAAAGTACCGTCCTCCACAAACAAAGCAAAAACTTCTGGTTACAGACTGACTGCTGCCAGCTTAAACCAGTGAGTCATCCGTTCTGGTCCTATGCTGGGGAAAGCTGCAACAACAATGATCTGCATTTTACCAGAACACAGTGTTCCAGATATGACAACAACAAGGACCACTGGAGTTCTTTAATAAAATTTAAAGATTGTTTGGTTTCAGGAACTGTGACTCAGCAAAATACCTCCAAAGTTATTAAAACTGGGACTACAGCTACAGGACTCATGCCATGCCCCACCACACACAACTGAGAAACACTGTAGCTTTATGTTGCTTACACTCCCTCACAGTATTAAACACATACTGAAAATTAGCTGGCTCAATAGATAATTTTCTTTAACCATCAGACCAAGTTCTATAAATTACAGAAACACAACAAAAAGATCAATAGGTCCACTGAGGTAGGGGAGTGAGAGGGGATAGCTTCTCCCAACATATTATCAATATTCAGACAAATTAGCATGGTGTGCTTCAGTAGGACTGGCTGTATAGCCAAGAAGCAGAGTGTGACCCATTGATTTTGAAACTCCTGGCCCAGCACAAGAGAGGTCATGTCCACTGCAGGATGCTGCCATTTTCTGCATAGTGCAAAGCCTTATGAATGCAACAAGCAGAAAAAAAAAATCATACACTTGCACAATTAAATCAATTACAGCATTAGTGCAGCCGTATCACAACCTATTCTGGAAGGCTTGCAAAGGGCTAAACGTAAAGAACATCTCTGCTAGGAAATTAATATTCAAAGAGGTATTCAAGTAGACATTAGCTATATACAGCAACTCCCCCTGTGCTTATCAGCACCATTCATCACGAGGCAGGGAGGGGAAGTTCCCTGCAAACAAAGCAAAGCAAGCTGGTGCTGCTTATGATCTGATTTGTTTTGACACAAGTGCGTTGTTGAACATTTGCCATTGTGCTTTTGTACCACGAGGCATTTAGTGCTGGGCTGGCGCTCCCCCACCCTCCCTCCCTGACATTACACTGCTGCTCAACCACGAGTGAGCACTCTGAGCAAAATGTTTAATTTGCAGGCACGTACGATTCCCTTTTTGATTATCTATTTCCCCACACAATAAAATCCAGCTGATGCAGAACTCTACAAGTGCTGCCAAGTCAAACTGCAGGCAAAGGTTCATTTAGTGGCACAGAAACACCTCTGAAATTCTCATTTATTGGATTCTGCTGCCAATCACATTAATTCCAACACAAATGTCAAAATAAGACTAATAAAAAGTTGATTAAAGGAGTGAGAAACAAGAATGACTTCCTATTTGTAGTTTAAAACAAAAGGTTCATTTAAATTAAGTAATTCCCTTCCTTTTCTGCAGCTGCAGGCAAACATAAACTGTCTAAAATGAGAGCCAAATATTTAATTGGGATAAAGTTGGCAAGAACTCAGTACCAAGAAGAACTTTTCTTCAGTATTTAAGGAAACAAACCTCTGTCTCCCCAGGCAGGTGTTTGATATATTCACCTTATACATGCCCACATCCCAAGTCCACTATAGCAAAACTTTAGGCATTTCATCATAGAATGGTTTGGGTTGGAAGGGACCTTGGAGATCATCCACTTACAAACCCCCCAGCACAGGCAGGGACACCTTTCACTAGACCAGGTTGCTCAGAGTTTCACCCAGCCTGGCCTTGAACACTTCCAGGGATGGGAAGGCCACAACCTCCCTGGGAAACCTGTTCCAAGGCCTCACCAACTTCCCAGGAAAGAATTTCTTCCCAATGTCTAATCTAAAGCTGCCCTCCTTCAGTTTAGGGCCACTCCCCCTTGTATTCTTATCACTACGTGCCCTCATGAGAAGTCCCTCTTGTGACAAGATCTCTGTCAAGCTTTGCTTTTGACACATGCATGGCCAATGAAGCACAAGCCAGAGACTTGGCCAAACTGGCAGCAACTGGGCTCATTAAGCTTGGTGAAATAGGCACACACTAAAATGTGAGAGGAAGAAAATTGCAAGGGGATGGGTCTCTTTTGCTAAAAATTTATCTATTTCAGCATGTTCCAGGCATATTTTTTTCATACCATTGTTTTACCATGTACAGGTTTTCATTATTTTTGACATATATTGAGTCATTGCCTTTGTGACCTGGAAAATGCAAGAAATTCTATTCCTGAGCAGAGACTGCTTGCCTCTATGGCACTAAAATCTGCAAGAGACAGCCCATAAACATGGCCCACCTGGCATACACAGAGTGTAAATAAGCATTAGAAGGATTTTTTCTTTTGATATATAAACGTACATATTTGCTTTGTGTCTTATTACTGATGTCTTTGTTAAAGGATATTCCCAACTGAAAAAGACATTTTTTTGTGTAGTGTAGGAAACACTACAGTTAAGACAGAAAATCCAGCCATGATTTTTCCTCTTCTGCATATATGTTTTGATGCCCTCTCTGCTAATAGTATCAAACCCATTTATAGGATTCATTTTCTTCTTCAACAAGCAGGCTTTGCCCTAGCTCAGGGCTGCTCAGGGAAATGACCCACGGCTGCCCAGTTTTCTCAGACGTCCATGACCTCACTGCATGCACAGAAATTCCCTTTTCCTCTGTCAAGCTGCAGACTAAAGTGGGGGGGACACAAATCTCTCTGGCATACAGGGTGTCTAATCAAACACCTCTCCTACAGTTACATCTCTCGGAGGCTCTGTGGGTCATTGACTGCACATCATGTCCAAGATTTGACTCCTGCTCAGGCCCCTACTTGCACCTCAGCTCAGGGAAGTGAGAAGACAATGGAGGAGAAGAGAAAGAGGCTTGTTAGACCATCTGAAACATGTGGACCACGGGTAACTTGCACCGAGAATAACCTGCATTTGCATGAATAACTTGCACAAAATCCAAAGAGACCTTCCCAGCTCTCAGCAGCTGGTTCAAGTTGGGTTGATGGCCCTCAAGTCCTCTGGGCAAGTCCCTGGCACGGCAGATCATCAGGCTACACAGCCTGCCTCACATTTTCTAACTCACACAGAAACCTGCCAGGATGCCTCTTCCCAGTGCTCCTAGAAGGAAACCCTTCTAGCATGTGGATCTCTTGCCACTCTACCCTCTCTGTTTCCCAGCCTAAACCAAATCATGAATACCTTGAAGTGGATCTGCCTTCTCATAGGTATTTCTTAGCCACCTCTTGCTTTAGGATCACAAGGGAAATCAGATTTGCGTTACCAGGGATGAAGACCAACAGCTCACAGAAAATATATAAACAGTGCTTCTAAGCTGAGTGCAAAATTCCCATCCAAGTCACAGGTGTGCTTGAGGCAGCTCTAAAACAAACACAAATAAATAAATAAATGCATCATATGCCAAGAAGGGCAATTCTGATCTTCTCGAAGAAGTTAAGAGTGATACTGTAGCCCTCATTTGGGATTATCAAGTTGTTCGTGGGCTGAGGGTTTACTTTCAGTACTAGGGTGAATTAAACCTTGGCCTCTGAGACTACTCAGTGCCACCCGTGCCCATACGAGATGTAGCACCTTGCATTCACAGATAAAACCTTGCTGCCTCTGCTCCTCTCCAGCCTGTTCAAAATTAACCCCCCTGCCCTTCCTTTCACCCATGTACAGCAAGGATCAAAGCAGGCCATCATCCAGGCAGTTCTGACTAAATGCATCTTATCAGGGGAAAATGAAGCTTCCCATGTCACAGCTGCACAGAAATAGCTCATAAAGTTACAAGCCATTCAACACAAAACCCCTGCACTAAACTGCCTGATTGATCCATTGCTGTCTTCGCCAATTAAGTAAAACTAGAGCTTCCCCATATTTTAATGCAATGGTAACTGTGAATCACAGGGGCTCGAGCAGTTCTTAACTTTTCTCACCTTCATATCCTATCTCAGAGTAACCACTGAAGCAGCATTTACTATGTAAGGCACACAGAGCCAGAGTGCTAATCTGTCCCTGCAGACCTTATGGTGCACTTTGCTGCAAAAGCAATTTTCATTTTTTAACTCCAGCACCCTCTAAGTGAACAAAGCATTTCCAAAACTGTCTCACGGCTCAAAAGACTTGGAGCTGGCAGGCTTTCCACATCTTTCCTTTTACCCCATCCTTCTCCTCAAGACACACATCTTTCATTCCAAAGGCCAAAAAATGCACCATGGTCTGCAGCAAATATTGAGGCAGGTTCTCCACCGATGTTTTCTCCCAGTCTCCCTTTTCAAATAAGGGTGTGGTACCACAAAAGAAGTTGACATTATCCCAGGCTGTTGGGTAACAGGGAGAGCAGTTCCCATTTGCAAGGGCAAGGAGTTCTGAAAAATCCAGCCAATACAGGAAAGTGGTGGTGGGCAAAGAAAAGAGCCAGATCCACCTAGTCTGCTCACAAGCTTTTTGACACAGAGATAAAACTTTAGTTTAAATGAAGCAATTTTCTTCAGTTAAACATGCAATTACTGCACTCAGTCAAAGTAATAAATTAGTTGAGTAAACACAAAACCCCCATAAGACTGAAAGATTTCAGTGAAAAATAGTGGTGTTTTAAAAGCACATCTGTCCCCACTGCATTTGCCACTTGATTGTTAAACATTTCACTTCCTACCAAAACAAGGCAATGCACTATTTCATTTTACATCTACATTCCCTACCTTTTACCTTTACTTCTGAGAAATACGGGTAGGTCAGGCAACAAAGTCAATGTTTTTGCTTCAGCCTTCCTCCAAGGGCCATCAGGATGGCTGTTCACACGCTTGTCAATAGTCCCTGCAGTAAAGCCAAGAGTTTCGAGGAGAACAATATAACGCTGCTCGCATTTCTGGTGGTCAGGCACGGGGGTCTGGTTCCTGTGGGAACACTTACCAGAACACAGTCACCTAAACCCATTCCTAAAATGTTTTTGCAAAAATGTTACTCACAAAACCAAGAAAGTGGCATTTCTTCTTGTCTAGTAGAAAAGCGAAACAAAGCTAAAATTCAAGCTGTGTATAAGAGTATTAATTTCAGCTTAATAAATCACTTTTTAAAATAAATCTTGTCCCATTAAGAGACGTTGGTACTGCAAGATGGTACTGCAAGACCTTCCATGCTCTGAAATGTGCCATTAGGACTGGGTTTGTCATAGCTACGTTCCTCTCACAGACATTTCAGGGGAGGTCATAGGTGTGCTTCCTACTGTGGTGACAGGAGTTATTTTCACTGTAATGCTGTGACAGTGCACCAGCACAGATCATTACTGGATAGCACATTCCCAGTTATTGTGTCTGGGAACAACCAGCAAACTCTACTGCAGACACAAGCTACCACTGGAATTACGCTGGCAGGAGACTGAACCTGAACAGAGGTGATAACACTATTTCCAAAACACTTTCAACTAAGTTGCTTACACCTACACTGCAGTTGAATTTAAAACAATATTTGGGGGTTAAAAATACTCATTCCATGGATAGTTGACTATTGGAAGCCTATTGGCTAAAAAAAACTTAACAAAGTATGTTAATAAAGCGACCGAAGTAATTCCTCTGTTCCTGGTAATTGCTAACATCCCATGCCTACTTTATTGACCTGATGCTTCAACATCCAGGTGACAGATCTGTGCCTTGGAGCCACCAGCAGCTGGTGGAGTAACCAGTAATGATACACAGTCTCTATAGGAAAGTCTTCAGCAATTTTAGTTTTGGACTGAAGAGATTAGGTTTTATATATTTAAAAAATTAAACTTTTGCACCTAATTTTTAAAAGGTCAGGTGTGCACCACCTGTGCTTTCCCTCCCAGTAGGAAAACACCCTGTGTTATGTGTGGCTGTTGCATTAACTACCAACAGCAGGGAAACCTCAGGGTCCTATGGTGCCTGTGGTGGCTCAGGAAATCCAAGCAGAGAGGGAGATGTTGGTTCAGAAGTCCCTGAACACAGCAGCAGCCGTAAGTCGGCAGCTTTGTGTACAACACTGATAAAAAACTAGATTGTTCTCTTTACCTCTTCATTGGGTCCTTTCCCTTGGCTTACTGAGCTTGGAAGAGAGTGGGCCCTGTGTGCTATTCAGAGCATGACTGCTTTGCTCTGGCTGGCTTTCTGTGCCTCACATAAGGCCCTCCTTTGTGAAAAATACTTTTTCTTCTCTTTTTAAAAGATTTTTAGGAGTACTAGGTAGTAGAGGGAGCACAAAGTTCTTAATTTAGCCTTGGTTGCAGAAATTAAGACCTGACATATTCAGAGCATGCAAATCAACAGAAAAACTTGTCTCATCTGCAATACCCACATTAATTTTCAGGAATTGCTGGAGAAAGCAAGAGTGAGCCATCAGCCCATCGCAAAGAGCTGCTACTGAATATACCAGACACCTGATTTCTCTTTTCTCATGGGAAAGTTTCAGACTGCCCCAAACTGGGTAGAGCCACCAAGCAGTTCCAACACAAGCCTTGTTCGGGACCTTTTGAAGCATTTATTTTCACAGAAATTAAAATTGGTGCATCAGATAGTCCTATCTGGTTATCTCTAAATTCCTCCCTGGAAAGCCAGCAGGGGACGCTCAGACCAGAAACAAGTGTCTCTCTCATTGTGGCCATAGAACACAAAATAAGTAAAATAAAAATCAAGGTCAGCCTTTTCTAGGCTGCTAAACTGCGACTGCAGATGGAAAGGAACAAATGTCCAAGAAATATTACTCATACTGTCCCAGATGTAGGAAGAAATGGTTCCCTGCCTCAACAGGAGCTTTATCATGGCAGGACACAAAGCCACCACCAGCTCACTGCCACGGGACTGCTATCCTCTGTCCCCTTCCCAGAGTTCAGGGACCCTGCTATCTCCTGTCCCCTTCCCAGAGCTCAGGGACCCTGCTATCCTCTGTCCCCTTCCCAGAGCTCAGGGACCCTGCTATCTCCTGTCCCCTTCCCAGAGCTCAGGGACCCTGCTATCTCCTGTCCCCTTCCCAGAGCTCAGGGACCCTGCTATCCTCTGTCCCCTTCCCAGAGCTCAGGGACCCTGCTATCTCCTGTCCCCTTCCCAGAGCTCAGGGACCCTGCTATCTCCTGTCCCCTTGCCAGAGCTCAGGGACTCACTGTGCTACCCTGTGTTCCCTTCCCATAGCTCAGGGAAGAAACAACCAAGGTTGGTTTGAGCCTCAGGGGACACCTTCTCAACTGATTCCCCAAACACTGCAGTAGAGGATTTTTAAATTCCAAAGGAAAAGCAAAATAAAACAATAAAACAGGAGAAGCCCCCAAGCTTGCAGCCCTTTCCATTGCAGCCAGACATGAAGGCACATGCATTTATACCCCCCTCGGCTCTCTCCTTCTGCCCTCCTTCCACCAACAGGCTCCTTTTCTGCCTAATTTTTTGTTTTTACTATTTATTTAATTTAATATCTTAGAAAAGCTAGGTCATAAGCCATCTGATGACTTTGTAAATGCAAAGGGCCAATGTTGTGGAACAGACAATCTAATGACATAGTGTTTAGTGTTCCCTAAAGCGGGAGACAGATGAAGAGAAACGGTGAACCGGCAACCTTAGCATAATTAAGACAAGCCTGAGTGCTTGCTGGAGTGCCATTACATTAATCTCACATCGGTGGCACCTGGCTAAAATTTATGAGATATGTAAAAAGGGCCTTTCCGACTGACCTTGATAAGACAGTGTTATTTATCACGTGAGGGAGCAGGCAAGGATGCAGGGTGGGAGGGGGCGGACAAGGGACAAGCTAGGGGGGAAATGAGCAGCACGGACTAAAATCTGCTTACACCTGAAATTCTGAACCAGAGTACTCCTGTACAGTGGTCGCATCTGGCAACTGTAATCAATCAATACACTTTTGTATTACTAGAACACCACAGAAGAAAACAGCAGAGCCACCCAGGCTTTCAGCACAGCCTTATGAAGCTGAAATTCAGAGTGGGCAGATTTTTCAAAGGGGCAGGGTTTTACATCCAAGAATTCGCTCTTAGTTCTCAAAATTCTCCTACCATGAAATACAATTAAACTTGCACACGGAATAGCAATCTCACATTGGAAGGACACCTCTGCACTAAAATTATACAGTGTATGTAACAGCACAAAATTAACAAAATTAGGTGATTTGATGCATTTCATGATGTTCTAAAAGTGAAAAAAAAATGAGGAGGATGAAATTTTAGGAGAAATATTTACTTTCTACAGGAAAAAACTGCACATAAAACGTCAAAGTATTATAATAAAAGAAATTGAGAGTCCCCTGCAGCCTGCAACAGCCAGTGACTGTGACCACAGACACTGACTCTATGCAAAACTGGACCCAAGACCTCAAATTGGCACCTCCCTGCCAAAACAACACCTCTGTTTCCATTTCACATAATGAACTGAAACCAGTGCTAGCAGAGGGTAAGCAAGCAAAGGATTCATTGCACCAAGTTCAGAATGGTCATTTCTTCTGAGAAACTGTCATTGGAAACGCTTCCTAAAAGTCAGGAAGGAAAACCACCAAACCATACTTCTTTAGCAGTAATATTTTTATCTCTTTTTTTCCAGAGAACAATAGGAGATCTATTTGGGGTCTGTGTGGGTAGTTGTAGTGAAATACCCTCAGACATTTTGAGTTGCTGCTTTGTGTTCTTCAGCTGAAACCCAAGAAAGAAGAAAATAATTTGTCAAAGGCTCTGGTGGGACTGAAACAAGGTAAAAGGGTGTGTGGTTTTATCCTTCTGCATTCAGTCACAAGCTTGCTGACAGTTACCAGCAAAGTAATAACATATGCTAAGGCTTCTGCCATTTGCCCTGCATGACTGGTGCTGCCTGCTATTACAATCTATTATTATTATTATTATTATTATTATTATTATTATTACAGCAAGAGATCTCTCAGATTCACCACAAAGCAAGTTTTGCCTTCTTACCTGCAAATTCTTCCCTGCAACTCAAGCATGGGCACCCTTCCCTAAATAAAGTTTCTTCAGAAGGTATTGCCTGAGGACTTGGAAGAAGTGCCTTCCTGACTGCCCTGCTGCAGAGACCTCTCCCCAGCAGGACCTCCCCCTTGGTCACCAGTTCACAACCCAGCTGCTCCCTGACAAAAACCTCTGCAACACACCAGCTCACCTTCCTCTTTGCATGAGACACCAAAGAAAGCGGATCCAACACATCCCCGTGCTTTTGTTGTCAGTGCCAGAATGCAGAGCTTTCATTTTTAAACTGTAATCAAACAAACATGAAAGTCAATGGTTTCCCACAGACCTTGTCAAACACAAGGATGCTGCTCTGATGAAGTAAAGGCAAAGAAACTGTGACCTATACTTGTAAGAACACTAAGCAAGCAAAAAAGAAAAATGTAATTGGTTTCTGATGGGTAACTATTATACCCAGGCCAGGTTTTTTTTCCCTGGGGAATGCCTCTTCATGGATGAAATAAAAAAAAAAACAAACCAAAAACAAAAGCCCACATTATTCTAATCCTTGCAGGAGTATTATTTCAGGGAAAGGAATTAACCTCTAAGCAGCATGGATTTTCAGCATCCCAAAAAAAGCACAAGTTACTTCAAAAATGAGAGTGCAGGAGGATTTGCTGGAGTAGCCCTGAGCCAGGTCTGCATGGTGAGAGCCACCTTCCTTATCCCAGAGCTCCAGGACCCAGCACGGGCTCCGTCTTCCTGGCACAAGCCCAGATGTCTTTCATCAAATAACACTCCCTAAGAGATAAAATCATACTCCCTACCAGACTCAGCATCTCTGAGCAAATAAGACAAGACTTGGTGTATTTCTTTTGAAACTAGAGTTGCGTTGTCAGACACTTCACACAGAGGACTGTTCCTATCTGATCTGGCTTTCAGTCAGTGGATTTGGTTTCAGAAAGAAATCTGAGCTCAAATTTCAGGGGAAGGCCCTTAGACATGGCACTCCCTTCTGCCTGCTTCACCAGCCCCTCGCAGCAAGGCCTTATTGCTCCCTCTGAAAAATGACACTTTCTGTCAGAGAAACCAGCACAGCTTCTCATCCCAACTCTTACATGCTTATAATCACAGCTCTGCTGTTAAAATAGAAAGGACAATTCTCCCATTAAAAAAAAACCAAAAAAAAAACCAACAAAAAACCCCCAAAAGCACATGGGTTTTTCTGATCCCCTCCCCATACAAACACCATCCTGCAACACCCACCAGCAAAATTCAGCAAGACCCATCTATTTACAGCTCAAAGAAAAAAACAAAACAAAACAAAACCCAAACTGGGATTTGCCAAAGATGGTAATAAGGGAAATGCTGTGGTCTGCCCTGAGTAAGCCTTCTATAAATATAAAATCAAAAAGTCACCACATTATTTCTCATTCAGAATTCCTTAATTCCAGATAATTTCTTAAGCTAGATTTGAAAAAAGAAGTTATGAAGACTAAACAAAAATCATTTAATACCTCAGTAATTGATTTATTAATGGTTTTGCAAGTTTCCTTATAACAAATGTATTTTGATCAAATCCTGTTTCTGCTAAATTCAGGGACTAACCTTTGTCAGCTAAATATACACGGGGTTTTATTCAAACAAATATTACTTCCTTCATGTGACAACAGGAGCCTACAAAAGGCAGTGGGTGTGCCAAATGGTGCAATAATGGCAAGGACACCACAGCTGATGGTATGTCAGGCAAGCAGCATCCTTTACATGCCAGCTTCATCCAGTCTGCCCTTATTCCACAGCATCATTTTCACCTGATGCCTCTCTGCAGGGGTGCCCTCCTCCCATGCTCACACCCCTGCAGGGAACTGGAGATACCTAAACTCTCTTGTCTTCCCAGGTGCTGCTCTCCAGGCTTTCTCTCGCTGCTGGAAATATTTTGGCTGAAGTCTTATTTTTAAACTGGTGCCTGAGAGAAAGGCTCAAATGGAAACATTATCCTGTGATGAAAAAGTGTAGGAGAGGAAGATACCATGAATAGCAAACTGCAACAAAGAGGAACTATTTGCACATAAAAGGGGTTATCAAAGTCGCCATTCAACTTGTGTTAATCAACAGGTTCGGATAAGACTAAGTCCTTCTCACGGGATAGGCTCCATCAGACCTTCCAATTTAAATACCCTTGTTTATAGTTCCTTTTCATCGCTGCACAAAGACTCCATTTTCTCTCTTTCTTGCTCTCCCTCTCTCTTTGTTGGTGCTGTTTACTCCCAAGTCTGTCTCTGAACTCTCTGTCTAATTAGCTCTTGATAGATCTGCTGCCCTGTTTCCACAAACATTTAATTCTGCCGTCAGTCCCATTTACATTACAGCATGTTGCATTGTCTTTTACCACCCTAATTTTGTTTGAGCGAATGTAAATCCCATTAAGCAGTCACTATATACCTATTAGACTGTGGCATATAAACTCAAAACCCCTCCTCATTTATAAGAGCGAACATAAGGCCCAATTCATAAAGGATTTTTAGGACATTGCAATTCGTGCTTTCTCACAAACCACAGAAAATTCTTAAAGGCAGCAAAACTCTTTTCTTCAAGGTAATATTGTTGAGCTGCCCAAAACTCTACATGTTCCAGCCACTGCATAGCCAACAATAATGCTTTTATAATTCTAATGAGTCCCCAGGAAGTGCTCACTAATTAGAGCAGTGATTTAAAGTTGTCATTATGAGTTGTTCTACGTCTACACTGGATTTCACTTCGTTTTTTTGTTTGAGAAGAATACTTGGGTAAAGTGTCCAACTGTAACAAAACAAACTCTGACACATCCCTCTTTTTCCTAAGCTAACTACCACAACATGAGGAAAGAAAAGTCTCCATGAAACTCATGGAGGTGATCAGTAAGGTTTTGAAATTTCACCTGGAGTGAACTTTCATTCAAAATACAATCTTCATTCTGCCAAAAACCTTAACAGCTCAGATGGAGTCACCTCTTCACTGAGTTTTTCCTCAAGAAATCTTCCCAGCTCACACAGGGCAACCCAGGACATTCCCAAAGGGCCAAGCCCAAGCTGGTCACGCTCATTTCCCCTGTTACAGGCCAAAACAGCAGCAATATTTCGAAATATGTCAGAGCCCAGCACCTGTACAACCTCCAGCTGCCTCGTCAGTCCTCCCTGCCAGCGTAAAACAGCACTAAGTGAACGAGTGCTCTTTTCAGAATCCTATGGATGCTTGGTGCTGGACACTGGCAGCAACCTGGAGTCTCAAACGACACCAATTTATAGAGAAGTCTTGCTCAACAAGTGCAAAGCCCAAACAGCAACACTGCTCCTGCCAGAGTAATCTGGAAGAACTGGTTCCGTCAGTCGACACTCGTCTCACACTGTAGCAAAACCTCCAAGTCAGAACTCAAAAGGAGCAAGAGATAAAAATGCTCACATAGAAAACTAACAGGCACTAGGAAATTCAAAGCACCAGCAAACAACCGGCTCTTAAAAATTAGGTAAACTTTTCCTTGGACACTGAATGGATATTCCATTACTCATCCACTTGTGCTCAAGCATTTAAGACATTGGTACTGTCATGTACTTCATTTAGTTTCATAGTTCTTATCAACCATAACACCTTATCTTATCCAGCACAGCTCCCTTACTGAATAAAAGCATAGGACAAGGGCTTTCACAGTCTCTGCCATTACACAGATGATCTGAAAGGATGAAACAATTACTAGCATGCCAGTAAGCACACAGAAGTGTACCCATTTGCTAATAATTTTGCCTATGGCTCGAATGCAATCAGAAGTACCATATCTAATTAGACCAAATGGAATATGTAGTTTTCATTGTAGTTAAAATTTTTAATTTCAACATTATAAATCATCAAACAAGCTCAAATAGATGTTTTTTCATCCATGTCCACACTTACTTTACCCATTGCCTAATTTTGAAGCCAAGAACACTAAAGGCAGGTGACACTCCAGGTGTATGGTACAAACCTGCCTTTCTGTGACACAGTGCAAATTTCTTTGACACATATGCTTTAATTTTAGATAATGTCTAAAGTTAAAGTTTAAGTCAGGCCATTGATAATGGCCTGACTTGAAGTTACAGCTCACATTCGATGGATCTAGCTGATCAGCACCTTCCCACTGTTTATACTGCGGGAAACAGGCAGAAGTGAAAAGGAAACTAGGAATGGGAGGGAAAGTCATTCCACTTGCAGGATTCCCAGGTGACTCAAACACATGCCTCCCCCCTCAAGCTGGCTCCCCCAGCCCCCATGGTCACCTGCTCAGCTTGGGAACAACCAATTGCTTCTTAATTCCTACCTGGGGTTGACAGCTCTCCTCACTGTACTGAGACCATGGCAGATTGCAATCCTCTGCTGCACAAAGGTCCTCGTCTGCTAAATGACATACCAGGACTCTGGAGCACATCAATGTCAGTCCCAATGCTGACCGATCGTTAATGTCCAAACAGGCTGGTGATTGGCACTAATTTTTTAATTATAGATTACCAAATCCCTTGGGATACTAAATCAGTGCGATGTACTTCACTGTGTTACTACAGCACAAAGTCTTTCAAAGGTTACCTGACTCTGACACACCCTTCATAAATGTTTTTCTTCAGAGACAGTTGGTCAGTCAAGTAATACACACAACACAGAGTACACTGGAAATCTTACAAATCTATTCCAGTGCCTCTGGAAGCAAATTTAAAAGCCACTTTCACATGTCACCTGCAAGTGACTCCAGTGCAAATGGAATTTGACACCATGGTCTCAAACCCAGAGCTACGCATTCCACGCTGAAATATTCCAAAATCCATGAAAATGAAAGCTTGTAACTTCTATAGCAGTTCTACAGAGGCATTTAATACACAGCTCAGAGAGATGTCTTGAGTCTGCTTTGCATCCTGGAGATAGAAACTTTAATACTGATTTTGTTTAAAACAGAGCTCAACTACTGCTATCTGCTTCCATGTAATGTTAAATGAAGAACTTCGTATGTTCAGACAGCTTTCTCCACTAAACCCAATGAAATTCTCACCTTTGGGGGCAAACCCTAATGAAAACAGCAAAGAATACGGTAAAAAAAATCCAAAGCAATGTCTTTACCTTAGTTCTAATTTGGAAAACAAGTGGACTTGAATGGGTCTTCGGTCTACTTTTTGTTATTATTAACCCCCAAAACAGCACAAAATTTCTACAAATAACACCTAGACAATGTGGGGCTCTAGTTAGCTGAAATTCTGCAAGATGTGACTGGGATAAAGACACTGTCCCTGTCATCCCCTGGATACAGTGAGCATCATGTTGCACACAGACATCGACATGTTCCCCGCTCCAAGACAAACCAAGCTGCTCTCCAGGCACAGACAGTGAAACTTTGCTGACAGAAGAGATCAGGGATAAGGCAAGTGGATATTTCCCCAGTGCTCCCCTGGCAGGGTGATGTTTCCTCCCCTCCTAGTTCCTGGTTAGTTACCTCCCCACAATCCAAGACCGCTGTTCCTGTGACAAATTGTATTCTACCTTATTAGAATTATGTATTTAAACACAAACACAAAACTCCAATTTTTCTGGTCTAATTCCTTGGCATCAATAAAAGCTCATACTAATCCCATCACCTCTTCTTGGACTCTATATCTGATGTTGTAAACCAAAATACATTTTTAAGGCTTTCCGCACAGCAGTTTGCAGCAAAGTCAGTGCAGCTCTGATAGAACAGCAAGAAATTATGGAAAAACTGTTTTATTTTTATTTGGATCATACCTTGAAATACTAAGTTTCTGATCTCAAAAATGTGCTTGATCTATGAACAAACATAGCTTTCAGCTTTCCACCTCAGACCTTTCCCGCCTGACTGTGTTCTAGAAAATATTTGGGGTTGGATTTTTTCTTTCCAAAGGCATTTGAAGTTTTACTTCATCCTCCGTTCTTTTTATCCTCACTATCATCTACACATAATTTATACTGTGACTATATACTGTCTCTCTACCATGTATTTTTTTTTACTAGGTATTAAAGATACACCTTTCAAAACAGCCACCTTTCAGTGATCCCTACTTATTCCCTCGCTTTAAAGAGATTCATGCTACGTATGTGTGTTTTGCCTCTTGCCTTTTTGTGTTTTTAAATCCACATTTGTGCAGATGCAGAGTAGAGGACACTGCAAGGAGAGAACCCCACTCTGCGGGCTGCACATGTGCACACTGCACAACCAGAAACAAACTCTTTGGTTATGCTCACGCAGCTGAAGAGAGGTCAGCAAGTGAACAGCCAGAAGGGCATGGTGGGGTGCTAAGTCTTGGAAACCTCTTCGAGGCAGTCTTTTAGCAGATTGATTTTCATGTGCCTTCAGGCTGACATGAAGCCACGCGTGAGAACCCCTCTCGGTTACCCAGTGAACCGGGTCATGTGTGACAGTATTAGTTAGATGGTCCTAGGATGTGACAGCAGAGAGGAAACCAGCTGTCCAAGGCTAATGTGCCATCTGTGCCTAAAATATTCTGCCAATTGTGTTGGCAGAACATAAAAAGTGTGTCCCTTTATCTGGCTATAAATCACAAGCAGGTCTTGCACATTGTCAATTAAACACTGATATACTGAGTGGCCTGGATGCTTCATTGACTTCCAGCCTTCTGAGTGTGACACTTGGTGGTATGACCACTACGGAGGTCATTAGCTACAAACTTAAAGCCCCAAAACAGCCTGAACAACTCCCCAAGTGACAGTTCCACAGTTCACTGCCACACAGGAAAGTATTCAGCAGTTCCATTTCATATTGTGTTTAACTGCTTGGGACGGAAAAAAAACAAGCACCCATGGAAAAACAAATAATAATCGATTTCATTATGGTATTTGTCTTACTTCTGAGAGACAGGGTTTAGTATTTTTCCATCTCTCTAGTTTAGAATCAAAGACAAAGACTCACCTGATGCCTTCTCACAACTCATGTTTTGGTGGAACAGCTGTCAGTGAGTTGGCTGGACTCATCTCCTGGACAGCTGCAAGACTCAGGTAACAGAGCTCCACAGGCTCCATCATGTTCTTCTACGAGTCCTTAGTCCATGCAGGTCAACACACAGATTAGAAAGCTCCATGGAACAACTCAGCAAGTGGGGACAGCAGAGGTCAAGCACCACCACCAGTTGCTGAAAGCATCTTTAGACAGCAGGCCAGCCTCTGCCTGGAGCCCAGGCACAGCTGGAGCAGATGCCTACAGAGAACTAAGAGCATGGCACACAGAAACACTCCTCCCTTCACAGCAGCCTCCCAACAAATCCCAGCCTCTGGAGCCAGATGTGGGTTTGCACGTATCTCTCATTGCCATGTTACAGTGTGTGATCACCACCTTCCACCCAGTTCCTAGCACAGAAATGGCATAATCTGTAATATGATGCACAGATCTTTCAGAACAGACAAATGTTGTACCCATGGATTTGCTTGGAGTGCCAATGCAAACTTCAAAAAAGAAGGGAATACTGAACACTGAAATCAGTTTCTAGAAGAGATTCTCCTAATAAACAGCTACTGACTGGAGTAAAGGAACAAGACACTGCTACATTTTCAACTGCCATGCATGGTACTTTAGATAGATAACCAAACAGAATTTAAATGCAGAATGAATTACATTTTATGGCACTGTCCTTGCAATTGAGAGTGTCACAAAATGTAGGACAAAACCCTAATCCTTAAATTGAAAGCATGAATATCTGACTGGTTAATCAATTTGTCTTTTTTTCTTTATTTTTCGTTTAATTTGCGATAGTACAGTGTCATCTCTTCCCCCTTTTAAATAAGGGAACAACACAAAGGAGTTCAAAAGTAAGTTTGCAGTACTACTTAAGTTTGTCTTCTAAGAGCAAGAAACAGTTTGATGTGTTTTGTGGGACCGGTTCCCCAGTCCTCGTTGTCCTTCTGCACACAGCAGTGAGAAGTGATCAAGCTCAAGCACAGGCATTTTCCTTAGATCCATGGAAACCAAACAACTCTACGGCAGATTGTTGTAAGATACCACTTTTATGGTGCTTTTCCACAAGCTAGTGGTAAAGGGAAGTAGTGTCAGTAACTGGAAGCATCCTTGGTATCTCTTGAGAGAAGCAATTTAGCTTACATCAAAATAAGTACAATATGCTAGTGCTTAAAAAAAAAACTGAAAAGAAAACTTTCAGGTACAATAAACACCTCCTGATTCTGATCATGTTTTTTCTGGGAACTGTATCACCACAGACCAGGCATCTCTGTTGCCCAAGCAGAGGGAAAAGCCCCTCACGTTTACAACCTGAAGAAGATTTGCAACCGTCTTCTGCATCATCTGCACAAGGACATTCCAACTCCTGCGAGGAGCTGGGGTTTCATGGGGCGAGAAGGTGGAGCTGGGTGAAGAACTCTGGAGCGACAACTTTCACAGTGAAATCTCAAATTTTCACAACAGATCCATAAATGCACTTTTTGTCATTTTGGTGAGAAGAAAAAAGACAAGAAAAAGATTCCTTCAAAGCCCCTTTCCAGCTCAACTGCATCTGCACTCACCTCCGTATTAAATTCAGAAGTCTGAACGGAGAGGGGTTTTTTCCCCTGGAAATTATTACACCAATACCTGTGAACATTTTCCAGTACTTGTATAGCAAGAAAAATATGAAAACAAAATAATTATTACACTTAACTGGTGCTTTTCAAAAGCACCATCACCACTAGGAAAAGAAGCAAGGGTAATTTTCCAGGCACCCAGTGCATTTATAATTCACTGTTGTCCTCCACTGTCTGTCTGTGAACAAAACAGTGCTTTGTAGCCTGGGTGAAACTCTCTTCTGCAAAGTAAGTTACTTTCATCGAGTTAACCATTCCTCAGGATTTTTAGTAAGGACTTCTAAATTGTAGGGCCATGAAAGAAAAAAAAAAAAAGAAAGGAAGACAAAACAACCAAACCAACCAACCAAACCCCAAAACTCTCCATCACATACTTGAGAGTAAGGAGTAGGAAATTCAGAAAACAACAATTCTTGTGAAGATTTACTTATCAAAAGGTAAGACTGAGGGAAAGTCAGAGATATGAGTGCAACAAAATGAAATCTATTAATTAGTGATGGCAATGTCATACTATTTTTCTTTAATTTTATTCTTTACGCATATGCTTGATCTATTTATACCAGAACTACAATAATTGTTGGATTGGGCAGCGAACTACTGAACAGGCACTTTCAATCCATCTTTCTGTCTTCCTGTCCTTATTCTGACAGCTTCCTGTAATTCTCACAGACCTAACTCCTAGTTCTCTGCCAGCTAAGAATACAATTGCAAAAACGAAATGGGAGGAATGGGATTAGGGATGAGTTTACAAAAGGTAAAATCCATATGGCCTTGCAACACCTCCTGCCAAAAATCACTCCAGAGCAGAACATCATGATGCTGCCTGGTGTTCCCTACCTAGGCCAAACACAGGGAAATCTGTGAGAACATCATCTGCTGGCAACCACAAAGTCTTTAATTGAAAGTTAAACATCATGGAACACTCCAGAGGTTGCTGAGAGGTCATCATCACCTTCCATGTGCCAGGAGGTGGAAGAAACTGGGTTTAGCCTGAAGCAGAACATTTTTAAAGGTTCTGTCACAGGAGGTGACATATGCTTTCTGGTTTTTCATGTGTAACTCAACAAAGAGAAGGAAAAAGGGGCACATCCATATTTGGCTTTTCTAACAGCGAAGCAGAAGCTGTAGTGGGTATTAATCCCGGACAGCTTTGCTCTACTTTGGAAAGAAATAGATATGCGTATAATTTTTATACAGAAAATACATTCAACAATGGAAAACAAAAAACACTAGTGGTACGAGTTTTACCAGAAGATGGCATTAAAAAGAATCCTGATTATAGTTATTAACAGCATTAATCACTGAAATGGAAACAGTCACCAAAACATCCAGGCAAGAGATACTGAAAGCCATTAAAGTAAATGTGTTTTTCTGAAAAAGGTGATCATTTCAAGTGAGCAGATCTCACTTGAGGATAGTCAATAACCCCAGGGAGGTGTCTGCATTACTACGAATGGCACATCTTTGCTTTATACCCAGTAGGCACACTAATTTCTAACAAAACATTGGGTTGAAGGGCTGAATTATTTATCTGTCAGGAGTCTCAAGTGCATCAGACAACACTGTATGCTTGTTTCAGTCATTCAAGCCCAACTCCAGTAGTTAAGGAAATCAAAACTATATGCCCAGATCATTTTGTAGCAATTTGTTAAGAGGACAAACCAGACTGCTCCCTAAGAAGAACCTTCACTTGACCAAATTAAAAACGATGTTAGATTCATCTACTATAAAGCACTGTTTCTACGGAAAAACTTCTTTTAAAAGCAGAGATAAATGGCAGCTGGGCACTGAGTTCCCACTGATACTTGAGCCTAATTCTCAGCAGGGCATATGGAAATCTCCCATATGACTTTTTTCACTGGACTGACAAATACTCCCTTTGAGTTCATCTTCAGATGAGCACATGGTTCTTGCATTCACTACAAACAAAAACCACATGACATGAAATGAAAGAGGCCATTACAGACAGTTCACAATCACAGTTGGCTGGAAACGATATAAATGTGCACCTCTGCTTTCGTCAGGCATGAGTAACCAATAGCATCTGCCTAAAATATGCAAAACATTCACTTATTATTTTCACGTGCTCCGCAGGATCCTGAGCGGTTTCTCTGGAGAGCTCAGATCGCGGCTGATTACCGCCGGCTGTGTGAGACGCTGTGTGAGACACAGCAATAATGACCCTGCATTACTGCCAGATCACAGCCCCAGTAATATCTGTGCCCCATCTCTCGCAAGCCACCAGGACAAAGAGCGGGCTGCAGGAACACCCGACTCGGGCCCCAACGAGCAGGGTTAGCTGACAGACAATTGTGCTGTGTGAGGAGATCGGGCAGCATTTGGATAAGCCCTTGCCTTCCCCCAGGAGTTATGCTGATCTTCGTTCAAGCTAACTTTATTTCCAGTAGTTTCTCTGCACACAACGTAACGCCTTTGTTCTTGGCCCCACAACTTCACTACAGTAGGTCCTAGATTAGATCAGCCTCATTGCTACCCTCATTTCATTTACAGAAAACAGCTTTTCTCCTATGCATGCACAGCCTCTGCACCCTTCATCCACATCAGCTGCTGGAGCCAGTTGGGGGATGCCTTTTCATCCACAAATTGTTTCACCTAAGCAGCAGCTTCAAAAAGCGGGTTAATTTGCTCTGTTCAAACATAATCACTTTAAAAAAGGAAAAGACTCATTACTTTAGTGATGTTTCCTGGTCCATTGCACCATTGTTGGAAACTCTGTCAGTAAACAAATTACATCTAACACTGTGCCCTTCTGCTAAACAGATCTCCTGAGAATATCTTGTTATGCATAATGCTTTCTTTCACGCCTCTGTATCTGGCAGAAGAACACAAGTATCTCTCTACAAATGCTGAATACTTTCCTCCCATATTTTCTATCAAAAAAAGAGTAAATAAAGTGGGGAATAACTGAGCTCAATACTGAAACTTTCCTTTCAAGTGGCAATATCAAAGAAAATGATTTTTTCCTATAGTAGCAGCTACTTCTGCTACTTAAACCCACACACAGAAAAAGGATCAATCTTCAGAAAGCGCTGAGGATCCCCTGCCTACAAAACAAATAGAGCACATACTTTGTAGATGTCTCCACATTTCAGCAGTATTTGTGACTATTCACACACTAACTAGGTCCAACTACCAGGCTTACCTGAGGAGGTAGCTAAACCAAACATGACAGGAAATTTTCCTGTTAACTGACAGGAAACAGATTTGTTTCTGGGAAATCACCACTGCAACACTGTTGGAATATGATTTTAAAAGGACATTTGGAACGTGCAAAATGTACTGAAAGCTTTGTTGGCAAAACAATTATTCTTGTGAATTATATCCATCACTAATTTGAAGGCTTCCCTTCCCCCAGTAAGCTCTTTGCTCACCTCGAGGGTTCTTCAAAAATTACTGGATTTGTATACTTCTTGCTGTATCAAAATTACAGCAATTAGCGAGAATTATAATGGACAAACAATTTGCTTTGACTCCAGTGGACTTGGACCATTGCTGCAGCTATGGTAATTTAAATGGATTATCCCACGTGGAGCTTTACATCAAATCAACCATCTCCCCAAATGTCACCAGACAGATGCTGCAGCAGGAGGTTAACATATCCCATACCCAAGGCAACAACAGACAGCCCTGGTGATCCTCCTGCCTAGCACAGCAGGGGTCACCCTCCATGACCACAGTTGTTCCCAACGGGATCTGTGGGATGTCAAGCGCTTTTGGACATTCACCCCTAACAGCCATCTATTAACCACGAGGCACTTGAAAACGTGAATCCCAAAGAGCCTGTAAGACAAGTGCATGACAATAACACTTCCCAAGACAGCCCTATTTTTTTCAAAAACAAACATATTGGAACCCCCCCCCTCCCCCTCATCTTTGCACAGCATGCCCTGATTTCAAATTAATAGTATTTGCCTTCAGCCACTGCTGGCATCACACAGAACACAAAACCACAGTGTATGCAAGGCAGAGATGGGGGGGAAGGGAGAGATCTCCTGAGGAAAGATATTATACATTGGAAAACGAAATGATTAATGCACGACCTAGGTAAGAACAAACTTATAAAGAAGAAAAATTACAGAGCTACAGAATTTTCACTACACAAAAGGAAAATAGTGCCATTATTTTGTTTCTCCATCCTTTGAGTGAATGTACAGCAGGAGAACAGGCATCACTTGAGTCATCTCCCAGACCTGCAAGAAACCAGGAGGAGTTTGGAAACATGATAGGCAATTCTAGACCAGAACATCAATATAAGGAAAACTTAAATTTCAACTGAAGCCCTACTTTAGGGTTTGAATGAGACCCAGGTGTCATGTATGGAGGAGAACTCTGCCCACTTCCGCAGACTAAAGCAGTCACCATTAGCAGCAATGGAAGGTTTCAAGAGAAAAATCAGTTATCAAGAAAAGAAAAGGTCAAAGACTTGGAAAGGACTACCAGGAAAGGAATGGAAGAACAGCAAAGGGCTGTCTGTGGTGCAGAAAGACTTTGCCATACTTAGCAAGTAGGGCAATACCAGAGTAAGCCTGCAGAGAACAATGAACACACCACTCTGCAGCAGAATGCTCCCATGGAAAGAACTAGAGGGACAAAATAAAACTTCCAAGCAGGCAGAGGAGCCTGACAAAAAAACCCCTATATTAGCTCATGTTTTATTATTGCAAGTCATCAAGGACATCCATGAAACATCGGCAGGTCTTCACAGTTGCTAGCAAAGCATTTAGAGTGACCCTTCAGAGTCCAATGAAATCTCTGGGAGTTGGTTTTCCAGCTGTCCTTCAATGCTGAAGGGGTAGCCCATGGTAGACTTCACAAACACTGGCATGAATTCTTACAACTTCAGCAGGCCCAAAAAGCAGGAAAATTCAGCACCAGAGTGACAGGAACGGCCAAGACCCTCTGGCTCAGAAGCCAGCACAGAGCTGCTGAAACGAAAAGTGATGTTCACAAATCACTGTGCAACCATCTGAGTGCGATTTGTGCTCTGGCTTGTGAGGCAAGCCGAGGGCTTTGGAGAAAGTGAGCTGCTAAACATCATTATTATTACACCCATGTATCCATTATTACACCCATTATGGTACCTGTTACAGGGGTTAGGAAGGAAAAAGAAGAGATCAGATAGGACAGAGACAGGAAGGAAAGGTGGAATTATACCCCAAACAGACCTTTTTAAAATACAATTTTTTTAAAATACAGTATTTTGCCTCTAACTTTTGCAAACGAGAGTGTAGCTTATTAACAGGTCTACCCTGCAAAGCCTACCCGTGCTAAATGAGGAAGGGCTTTCCTACCCACTGTTTTCAATGGAGAGGTTACAGGATCAGAGGCTGCTCTCAAAGCCTGTCAGGACTCAATCCAAAACCTGGGAGCATTGGGCTGGCCGCCTTGCTGACTTGATCGTTCCTTTTCCCGTTATTTTTTGGTTGATGTAAGGCCTCATCTGGACGAACTTTTAGGAAAGACATCTTAAAAATGCACTTTAAAAAGGAGCAAAAATGGCGATATGCAGCAAATTAACATTTTGTCATGTTGGCAGAGACGATATAGGAAACGAATGCAGCATCACACAAGTGTGCCCTGCTAGGTTCCTAGATCATGATCATCAACTGCTTTGTTCCAGCTACAAAAGGTGTGTTTTGAAGATGGCTATTTCAAGGCAGGCACCAGTCATTTTTAATTGAGTCAGGCTTATTTAATGACTTTGTACTTCATATTTTCCTTGGACAAGTACACCACTTGAAACAAGAAAAATTAAAAAGTGCTGTTTTTCTGAGGCAGGGGGTAACACTGCATGTATTCCTAATGTCTCCATTCAGTCCTTCTGACAAGACACATTGACATAAGAGTAATCAAAACACCCAACATGTCCCTTAACCTCTCTGACACCCGTCCTCAGTTACATCTCAATATGTTGTGAGCCGAAAATGATGAATGCCAGAACTATGAATGCTGAACAGGATAACTAATACTAGTAGTGAAAAGCAAAACACATCTGAATATGAATTGGCATTTTCAAATTAAACAGCTCTGATTCTGATAGCTAGTAAACATATTTATAATCATTCAGATGCTAAAATATGTGCTTCTAGTCCTCGGATGAATAAACACAAAAGCTGTGCCTGTTGATAAGTACTTACACGTTCATTTCTTTAGCTGGAATACAAATCATACTTTTAACTTTTTTTCTTTCTTTTTTTCTTTTAATTAAATAGGCCTAGGACTCCTTCAGCAAGTCTCTGTCATTGTAGCACCACCACTGACTGTGAATGGTGCACAAAACCATTATATACAATTCCACTGGAGTTTTTCTGACGGAAGCATTAGACACAGAGATAAACCCTCTTCAGTGCATTTGCCACTTGGGCTGATCAATAGCCTGGGTAATTTCTTTATGTATTTTTTAAATGCAGATACATTCCCAATTCAGCATTTTGTGCATGTACCATATTTTAATTATATCCATAAATAATACCAGTTGGTGTGGTTAAAAGCTGGGGCGGGGGTGGGGGGGGGGGAAAACA
Organism: Machaerirhynchus nigripectus; assembly: GCA_013397975.1. Classification (NCBI taxonomy): domain Eukaryota; kingdom Metazoa; phylum Chordata; class Aves; order Passeriformes; family Dicruridae; genus Machaerirhynchus; species Machaerirhynchus nigripectus. The sequence continues at coordinate 151,325 of VZRQ01000772.1, forward strand.
ATGAATAGAAAAACCAAAGAAAGAGGTAGTTAATCACAGTTTTTAAGGGACATGTTTTCAATGGATAAATGGCAGAGCAGGAAAAAGGAAGAGACTATGCAGCAATTTAAACCTACGGCATGAAACCACCTTCCTTGGAGTCTGAACAGGCTGAATTTTACCTCCTGTGAGTTTTGGAACAGACAGAGCTGACAAGGGAGGCAAAATATAGCGATCTAAGTATGCATTTGAACACAACAATTTATCTAAAGAATAAAAATGCAACTGCCTTTACAACTGGTTCCAAAATCTTCAACGAAGGCAAGCAGGGGAAGGAAGATGTCCCTGCATGGCCACCACCTGCCCAGCAGCACTAACACTGCTGACAGGTGCCATCTGAGGCACTGGACAGAACCAGAGGATTGCTCCCAGAACCAGATGATCAGTGCACGGAAGAGGAGCTGGTGAGCACCCACTGACAAAGATCTAGGAGGTAGAGAAGTGCTCTCAGCCTCGGAGGTCAGAGGCCCCTTACCCAAACAGAAAAACTCCAGAGGAGCTAAAAAACAAAGGTACTTTACAAACCCACCAAATGATGCTCTAACCACTGCCATGTTTCTTCACCACTCTCACAAGAGCCGAGGTGATTTACCTCCCTCCTCAGGCACATATTTAATTGGAATTAAGGTACCTAAAATTGCCCGTAAATACCTGACCCCATCTGAATTCCTAAATCTTTGGAAGAATGGTGCGTGTTGCTTAGCATTATGTATTAAGTATGGTACTACCTAGAGGATTCCAAGTCAATCTCACAAATACACACAGTATGCAAATCAGTCGCTGAGAAATAAATAAAACCATCAAACTGCCTCTAAAATAATGAGATATGGGGAAATAAATACCAGTCTCTGAAAATACTGTTTAGTCCTTTCACTATTTTTTGTTCTTTGGCATATGGTTTTGGAGCCTTTCATTTTTACTTTTATTACATGTTCCCCGTGAATGTGATGTCCAGAAATTACCTTCAAGAAATGGGGAAAAAAAAAAATCCAAGTGCAAAGATTCTCAGAGAAAACTATCTAAGAGTAAGTAAGAGTCAGTGACTACCTAAGAGATCCTCCGAATAGGAATGGGAAACACTAACAGCTGATACTATTACTAAAATTCAGTTGTAGCTACTTTTTGCCCCACACACACCACTTGACTATTCATGCACGTGGCTGCAGCCGAAAAGTATGTGAACACACACAGCTCAAAGGGAAAGAGCACTTCACAAATTCAAACTGAATTTTTGGAAAAAATCTCCCACTCCCAGTCCATGCACACCAAGACCAGACCCTTCTGCCAGGAAAACTCACACCAGCCTCAGGTTTGGCCCCGACAGGGCTTCTTCCTTTAAACAAGAGGCTCAGAGGAAACAGAGCTGATGTAGAGACAAGGATGCTTTGCAGACTGGTTCTTCTTTCTTCAAATTGCATGATTAATATGAACATGAATGCAAAACTTCACATTCTAAATTAAAATTCAAGAGGAAGAGGGAAAATGTGACACCCTGCATTTTAAAGCATAATGTTATGCACAGACTGGACCACTTTTACCAACCAAGCAAGACATGACATGAAGTTTAATAAATATTCAATAAAAAAAGAAGAAATATGAATTTGATGAAGTCTGCGGGCAATTAGAGCAATTTATTTCACTATTAACATGACAGACTAAATGGAAATCAGCTCTGAGTGAAAATGCAGTTTTACTGCCCAGCATTCAGATTGCTGTGTAATTAAATAATGAAATGGGTGAGGGGCATCCATGACCGACTTCTCCAGCAAGGCAACCATCCATCAGAGACAGCGTGTGAGGGGATGTGTGTGCACCTGCCTGGGTCTAACACTGCAGGGCGGATTTCTTCCCACTATGCAAAAAGCATTTCCCACATGGCCAGCTCACCCCTGCTCCTGCTGCACTAAAATGCCAGCTGCAGTTATGGGGTACTACGTTTAGTTCACTGTTTTTCTTCATTAAGAAAAAATATTAATCATGCATTAAGAAAGTCAACATTTTATCCAAGTTCAGGCTGAAACTAAAAAGCCATGACATTCCTTTTCCCCATAGACACTCATTAAGAAACCAGGATTCTCTTATATCAGCTCCTCTAGAAACAAACAAACAAACAAACAAACAAGAGTCTGTGCTTAATTCACCACATGCGGCTCTTCAACCTGCCAGGAGATTTGAAGGGGAGGGGTGCAGATATTTCAGAACATGAAGACTGCTCTAAATTTGAGCATATGTACCCTAGGATTTCAAGAAAAAATCCCCTAATTCTGTATGTTAACCAGTGTCTTTCCTTACCCCTTTGACAGCAGGTGCTGCTCTCAGTACATCCAGCAAGTTCATCTCAGTTGTCAAATTGCTGTTCCTGACAGACTCTCCAGCAGTCAGTTGTGTTTGACAGATTGTAGATCTGTTGATAAAATGCTTCCTTTCTAAAACAGCCACTTTGTCTAGCAGCACATACAGCAATAGAAGTGCAAAACATCTGCTCTAAATTATTCCTCCTTTTGACTAACTCCCCCCAAAAGCTGCCTTTTTGCAAGAGAATTTAAAAAAAAACCAAACCAAACCAAAACTTAAGACATCAAATATGTCTGTTTGCAAGCTTACATCATCTGTAAGATCTAAGGCAGGCAAGTTTGGAATGCCTGACTTACAACAAGCTTTACCAGAATCTTCTTTCAGGACACTGCAAAGAAAATCTTCTTCCAGTGGCTCCAGATGGCCAAAAATTGCAGATACTTTTGAAAATTTATTACTAAATTACTCTGGACTTGCAGCATATAATAGACAGCTTGGCTAGTGCTACAATTTCAGAGCTGGTCCATCCACTAATTGCGATCACCATGGGAACAAGGAAACAGGCACCAGCAAAAAGGAAAACATTTTCTTGGTCCTTGAAAACCTAGAGTTTTGCCTACCGTCCCTCAGTTGCATTTCATCCATCAACTTACTGCTGAACCAGCTGGGACTTTGCCATACAAAAATCAATGAAATTCCATCTGAAATTAGAACATTTTTATGGATCAGAATTTCAGTTTGAATAAAGATACCCATCTTTGTTCCAATTTTAGGAAACAAGCTTTGCAGATCAATTTCAGACTCAGTTTCAAAAGGAGGAAAGAGGGCCCTGAAAGCTTTGATCTGCCAGAGTTTGAGACAAGTATTCCGTAGTGTCAATATTCCCATATTTCTCACCATTTGACTGCAGATTTTCCAGAAAGAAATCAAGAAAAGGAAGGAAAAAAGAAAGCTATCCAATGAAATTTAGCCCAGTAAGTTTAATTACAGCTATGCATGTAGCAAATTCACTTTTATAACGAGTACCCCAGCCAAGTCAGTGCAGCAACAACTGAGCTTTCGAGCAGGCGCAGGGCAGCACCACCGACTGACAAGCCGACGTGGTTGATTTAATGCACGTATCGGTACATCCCGTGGCAAAGAACATGCACATAAACCAAAAGGCACTTGTGAACTGCGAGCCAGCACACTAGTTTGCATGAACATGCCAGGCAACATCTTGCTCCTGCTCAAATCAATGCAAAGCTTGTCAGAGTCTTGAGCATGGCCAGAATCACAGTCTTGAGCCTGGAATATTCTGCAGAGGCCAGCATGGTACAAAACCCTCCACCATCTCATGAAACTGCACGGGCTCCTTACAAGGACCACTTAAACTAAACTCACTAAAGGAGCAAGGAAAGGATGTGATGCACAAACCGACTTGTGAAGGATCCATGATACCACTTATTAAAGTTGGGGTCTAGTTTTAAAAGCATGTGTGGCACTGCTGTGCTGAATTAAGAGCATGAACATGAGAGGGCCAGCCTCTGCATCTAGGGGAATACCTTGATCCTGACTTGCAGCTCCACTGCCTGCCAGCTGGTATGTGGCTCCCCTGTCAGGGCATCAGAAGGCTGCCTCAGTAACGAGAAGCCTGTAGCTATTAATGTTTCATAGGGAATATGTATTGCTGCAGCATCGTGAGGAGTTATTGATAAGAAGAAATCAAAAAGAAAGCACAGCATCTTTAATCATAAAGATTTCCCCCCCACAGTCCCAAGCTGAAAAGGGAGAGTTGCTCACTAAGACAAATCCCACGGGGCACAGGCACAACCACAGGCTTGCTCTCCCACCATGCCCACAAATTCCACAGGCGTGGCATGATGGACACAAAATCCACAGGCGTGGCATTAAGGAAACACACAGAGCCCAGCACAGTGCCATAAGCCATCACTAATGGGAGGGTAACAAAATGCTCTGCCTGCAGCAGAACAAGAGTTACCTGCTCTTCAGAGTCTAAAGAAATCCTTCCTCTGCTTACCAAATTTTTAGAAGACTGCAAGGCAGCAACACAGCAAATCTACCCACACTGCACCTTCTCACACCAACTGTGTATGAGCATAACTCGTAAGAAGTCTCAGGAGTCACCACCCACTGCTATTAACAGAATAGCAGTGTTGTTAGCATCAATAACAACATCATCTTAATGCTTTTTCAATTTGCATTTCTCTGTGTGCCAGTGTGTTAAGCAGCGTTACTCACACGCTTTTGCTGGGACATCATGTTTACAGTAGCATCTGTTGAGCTGCTAACATGTGAGACCTGCCACATTTGAAATCTTTTCTGACAACCATCACACCGAAGAGCTGATGGTGCTTCACTGGAGCCTCCACGAAGTTTCAGGGACACTGTGGCTTCTGCTTTGCATGCACCCCATGTTTCCTGGAGCCAAAGGAAAAACTATGTGGAGACACAGTTTCTTTTTTCCAAACCTCTTGCATTTTTTTTTTGTCTAATTTGCTCCACGTATGGTTTCTGGAATGGATTCACAAGCTTCTTTCCCCAGTGGATAAACACATGTGGTTTTGTTACTGAGCTCCAGCTTTGACTGTTCCAAACCCAGTCCCGCAGAGCTCCCCAGCCCAGGGGCCACCCATGACCGCTCTGTTATTCTCAAGGCAGAAGTGCCTCAAAAGTGCCAAAACCTCCGGGGTCCTTTGTGGGACAGCAACATGTGGCCACAGTAATGTTCCCCTTTAGGAGAAGGGGGCTCCAAGGTGGCATTTCGTGCAGGCCAGGGCCCTGCTCATCCCTTCAGAGCTGCCCATCCCTGAGGTGAGGGTGCAGTCAGCTGGAGCATGGCCACCATTTCCTCTGAGGTCCCATTGCCCTGAGTTGCTCTTTCACAGGGAAAACAGAAGAAAAAGGACAAGGAACACACTGGAAGGAGATACAGAAAACTCTATCAATGCTCCCAAAGGCGGTGGAGGGTCCTGGTTGTATCCAGACATTTTGGTGGTTGTTGCTGAGGCAGCGGTGAGCATCTGCAGGGGCTGCCCAGGAATCCACCATGATAACATAACCTTCACCTGCAAGTCTGGCAGCACCAGAGGACTCAAACCTCTCTCTCAGCATTTTGAGCTGATAATACTTCCTGAGGAGACCCGGGCGCTGTCCCCGAGGCAGGTTCCTGGTGACGGGACCACCTCGCTGCCCCTCACAGCAGCTTGGTCACTGCCACACCCCCAGAAGGATCAGGAGCACCTTTGCATCAAAATGCCCCAGGTCAGCGTCCTGGGAGCTGGAGTTCACCAAGTCCCATTGCCAACTCTGCTCAGGTGGTAGAGCTTATTATGAAGAATAAAGCCCCTGGTCATATGGATAAGAAAGACCTCACTGAAAAAGAACTAGCATGTCTTCTACAAAGGGAAATCCTGCCTCGATAACCTGGATTCATACAAGGTAGTCAATTGGTGTGCGAATAAAAAGGATTTTCAGAATAATTGGATTTTCAAAAAGCTTTTGACAAAGCCCATGCAAAAGATTATTAAAGAAACTAAGCTGTCATGGGCCTGAAGAAAAGTCTCTTTTATGGACTAAAAGCTGGTTAGGAAGCAAAAGGTTTGGGGATCAAGAAAAGCCAGCACCAGGGTCCCCCAGGGGTACATACTTATGAGGATTTCATTCAGTACCTTCATCACAGGCCTGGAGAAGGGAGAAACGCTGAAATCTCAGAGCCTGCAGGTGAAACTAAACCAACGGGGGTACTCAAAGGCCGCAGCAATGGTGAAGAACACCAGCAGGAAGTCACAAAGCCGAGTGAGCAAGCAAGGAGGAGGCAGCTGAGCCTCATTAGATAAGCTTGGAGGTAATACATGTAGGGGTAATAACCTAAACTCTGCCTATGTAATGCTGAACTCATGGGAGTCACAGCTTCAGATCTTGGAGTCATCACTGACAGCTATCGGAAATCATTGGCTCATTGTGCAGTGGCCTCCAAAAAAAAGAATCAACAAAATGCTGTGAATCATCTGGAGGGATACTGTGAGAAGGACAGGTGTTGCTTTGCCGCTTCACAAGTCCTTGGCATGTCCCCATCCTGTGGGCAGTGCCAGTCTTGGGAAGGTTGCAGTTCTTAAGCAAAGCCAAAGAACACCATAAGGGGATGTAGCTGCCACCTTGCCCAAGGGTCCAGACTATCCAGTTTGGGGGCAGAAAGCTGAAGAGTTTGCAGTTCTGAGGTTTGCAAAAACATAGATGCAGTGGATAAGCTTAAAGAAGTGCCGTTTGCCAAGTGCTGCAGAACAAGAAGTAGGGGGAACTGGTAAAATTAGGAGGAGACTGATTTAGAAGAGATTAAAAAAAAAAACTGCACAGGAAGTGGTGAGCACCTGAGACTTGCTGCTGGCACAGGGCTGGGGAGACAGGCAATGCCAGGGGACTCAAAAGGTGCTGGACAACTCATGGACAATAGGCAGGCAGGGACCTCACATCCCCAAAACAACTGTGGGTAGAGGGAGATGCTGTAGTAGAGTCCAGGCTACCTCCTCTCCCTAAGCACCATCCCTTTTGCCATGTAGAAGAGGCAAGAAGGAAAAGAGGCAGGAAACTATTCTCACTCAGCAGCCACAGTGACATTAGCACAACGTGCTACATGAAGAAGCTTGTAAGGTCCTTCAAAAAGCTAAATAAAAAAAATACATAATTTTTTAAAAGTTACAGATTTATATATTTCTATTTGAAAGATTTCCCTGCTAACCAAATCTTTCTAAAGCCCTGGAACATTTTCCAGTGTTGATGTGTGAACAGTACACTAGTGTGATTTAAAAGACTTTTGGGTCACCAGGTGGCAGGGGGTGAAGGAAAAACAATAGGATAAGACAGAAGAACAATGTCCAAATCATTAGATTTTTCCAAATGCTCAGCTGAAAGCTCCAGCCAGGTCTTCAGTGCCTTGAGTGCTTTCCCCATCCTTGGAGTGTCAGTGTAAATTATCATCAACATTAATTCTTTTGTTTCTTCCCTTTGCTAACAGATGTAGTAATCGCACATTTGGACACTGGCGATATTTCTAATTGTGTGATGGGGGCAGAGATAGAATTAATTAATGATCCAAGTTAGATAGAAAATCTGAGTTAATTTCTTACAGGTTTTTGAGGGGTTACTTATGGCTGGAGGTGTTCTTGCAGACTTCCAGCTCTGTCACAGGACCCAGTCGTGCATGCCAATGAGAAAATGGGCATTTTTGGGAAGAGAATAGGCTGGATATTGAGGCACCCACTGCCACAAAAACTACTTTCTTCGTGGCAACAGGCCTCAGATAGTAGCTGGAGTCAATGCAAAGCAGTACTGCCAGAAATGAAATTTCCCTGCTGGGAGCACATCAGAGTGATTCCATTTGAGTGTTTCTTCCCTCCCACCACCACTGCACCCTGGTTTGCCTTGTCTGTTCACCTATCTGAATACTCCTGCATATTAAAAGACAGCTGCCTTCCAACACCGAGAACTACCACGAAAATCCCATGTGCACGAAACCACAGAGTATTTCAAGGACAATCAAAACCACCCAGGCCACCCCAGTCTGCAGGCAACTGAGTAACTGAGATGAGCTCCGGGTCTGATGTGGATCCGATGCCCTGGACCTGTGTGGGATGAGCACAGAGCACAAATTATTCCCTTTGCCAGCAGGGAGACAGTCACACAACACTTTGCTACTCTATCCAAGCACACTGCTGGCTTTTTCAGGTACTGTGAACTGCCACAAAACACAGGCACAACGGAAAGGGAAGCAGAGCAAATTGGAATAAAGCTTGTTCACAGTAAGGATTGGGATCACAACCCCTGTTCTACTCTGGAAGTTTTAAAACTTGTTAAAGTAATCCATCATAAATTATGTGTCTATAAGGTTAAATGTCCAGCAAAATGAGACTATTCAGCTAACAATGCAGTCTTAGATGGAGCTGTTAAGGGCCATAATTCTCGATGAGATGATTATGTTTCACAGCTTTTGAGATTAATAACAAGATTTACATTTTCAGTATCTGGTTATTTTGGGTGGCTTCAGTTTGGGTATGAAACTTACTGATGGAAACACACCTTTCTGAAAAACGCTGTGTCCTACCTCTGAACTCTCATTGTCCAGTGTCTAAATTCACTACCAATTTCTTTTCCAAATGCCTCCTGCTATATTTTTGCACATCTTTACAAAAACAGCTACCCAAGCCCTCTAGAAGAGAAAAGATGCACATACACACAAAGTACTGCAGTGCAAATAAATGACCCTATATCTGTGATAGAGCTGATCTGGTACAACGAGGAAGAACTCAGTATGATCCGCTCTCACTGAAGCTGTAATTGTTCATAAGTCAAGAACATCTAAACAGATACTGGGGCAACATAAGACCAGTCCAAATGACATTTTTCCGTGTGACCAAGAGAAGAAAGGATAATCCGTAGTACCTGGTGCTAGTACAGCCCAGTCTGGGAAGCTACAACTATCATACAAGTAAGAGACCAACCCCAAGGTCTTCTCCAACCTGCAGCCTGCACAAGAGCAGGCAGCCTCTGGCCAAGCTGATCTCAGCTCTGCATCCTGAAGTCAAATGAAGCTCAGGTCTATACTTAGCCCCAGCCCTGGGAAACCGCATTTAACCCTGCTAACATAGTGCCACGTGTGTACACTGGTCAGCAACAAATTGAATCAACTTTCAAATAGCACAAACCAGCTGGGCTCAGCTTCTACAAGAGATGCAAAGTCCCCCGAGGCCTCGATGTATATTTTAGCATCAAACTTCTCTAGTTCAGTCTTGAATTCCTATTTTTACTGTCATGAACATTTCTTCAATAAGCAAAATCTGTTGACAAACACTGCGCTCACAGCCTTGCTTAGCAAACAATGGTATTTAAAATTCACCACGCCTCACCTTTGAGGAAAACATGACTCAGACACCAACACCACTTCTGTGGATGGGAAACAGCTGGCTGGCCTGCTATGACAAACATCCACGATCCCCAAAGTTACCCTTTCACTGGATTCAACCACTGTGTATTTGCAGCAAGCAAATACTTGCTCCACCTCCCACTTCACTCTCTTTCCCTTATCATTAGATTTCTCCTTCTCAGTGTACACAAGCTGCTGGTAACTCTCACTCGTGCCGAGACAAGCTTTCCAGCAAATTTACCTCAGAATCCCCAGTGACTGTGAGCAGGTTCCCCATCACTCTTGCCCAGAACCGTACCCACACTGCCCCTGGCATTTGGATAAAAGTGGTTTGTCAATAAAGCTCTAAAATAAATTCCCTGTTTGGAGTATGTAGTGTCAGCTGATGGACAGGAACTGAGCAACAAGTTTATCTTGACAAAAATAGGATAATTTCTAGGTGTCAAGAACGAATTCAGACCCAGATGGTTTATTTTTTAAAATACCCATAAAAAATTAATTTTTCATTCAGCATTCCATCTTGGCCTCTCTTTAATGAAGAGCAGGATATTTTTCTTTTTGGTTTGAAAGTGGCTGTTGATGTTTAACAAGTTGTATAGCTCCAGGCATTATTATTTTTCAAGCTACCAACAGCTTGAATATGCCTTCTTTAACTGTGGCATTCCAGAAACTCCTAGCTCTCATCTTATATACTGATACAAAAGCTCTGTGTCTTTGCATTAACTTCAAGTTACAAATGCTGAGGATCTACAGAGTCAAGGAGTGTTAAAAATTAAGGTTGCTATGTCATCAGGTCTAAGTAGGAACAGCTTGTTGCCTCTTTATAATTAGGTCCCTGGCAAGACACATTTGGTTAGTTGATTTTTTCTTTTTAATCATCCCTTCATTTATCCTACGTGTATCTACATATACATAGATAAGGTGTGTGCTCATCCATACACAGATGTAAAGGTCATATTTATACTGTCAGTATTTGACATATCATAGCCAGGAGTCTTGTCAGTGCAGGATCTCACTGATCCTTAGGTACTTGCCACTGAGAAGGTGGATCTGTAATGGGCACCGAGTTGTCTTAGGTAAGGCAGACAAATGCTGGCAGAAATGACATATTATACCTCTTCAAGCTGGAGAAGATGAATACACAACTACAAATTGAGCAAGACATGACTGAAAGCATCAGACCTCCAAGGAACAGCCGTAAAACACAAGGCTGGAAGTGGAAAAAATTCTAAAGCAAACAAAAAGAACAAATCTGAAACTAACCTGATTTTAAACCCCCTTGAGTTGCCTCAGAAAATTGAACAGGGTTATGTTTGCACACTTCACTCCAGGCAGCATCGTGAGGACAAGAGCAGCCGCCAGGATTTACCTCCTTAAATCCTGCAAGATTCATCCCACTGAAGCCCATTTACCCAAAGCAAAACAAGCAAATTTTTAAGAGTAATGAGCACTCTTTCAACCCCCTCCTGATCCTGTCCTTCAGGTTTACTGCTGCATTTCTTTCCATCACAGTTAGAGTGCCTACTGGTAGGAAAGGGGAAGCGAACAGTCAGCTAAATGAACGGCTACCCGTCATTAGGGAGCTCAATGACACTCCCTGTCACACAAGGAGTGAGAGAAGACACATCTCCATGGCCATCCTTCACCCCAGCAGATGCCAAAGTGGGCAGATGGCTGGAAGGACGGCATCTCAATTCGCTTTTGATCACGGATCCGAGCTGGGAAGAACAGCTATGCCCCAGCACTCCTGCGATCAGATGCGGGAGCTTTGAACACTCGGTGGTTTGACAGCACTCATCTCTCTCTCTCCTCCAAAGGATGTGAAAAGATGGATTAAGACAGACCTGGTGCCAAGCTTTATAATGCAATTCTAATGACATACGCTAAAAATCAATGCTTCTCCAATGCCCTGCCATTTCCTTGGACTTGCCAGCAGAGTGGAAAGCAGATACTCAATACTTGACACAGATTACTTCTGAATGCCAAAATGTATTAACAAGTATATTCTGTTGGTGCAGGGTGCATACACAGTTTCTGGTGTTTGCTATAAAAAACACCACCATTGTGTTAAAAAAAGAGAAAACAGAAAGGGAAAAAACCAAACACCCAGCTGAATGCCACAGTCCATTGGTAAGTTCAAGTGTTTTTATACAGAGGCCTGACACAGCCATAGATGACATCAAGGAATTCTTGGCTGGCCTGATCGAACTTGTTAGTACCTTTATTTCAGCACATCTAATTTGTTCTTCCCCCCCTCAGCCATGCCCTTTCCTACATGACATGCTTTGTCTCACTTCTAAGAACAAGACAGAAGGGTTTTTCTTTCAAAGAATGCTGCTGCCAGCCCTAAGGACAGCTCGTCTACTCTCTGGGGACCAATACATCAGAGAGGGGATGAAAGGGATGTAAATTTTCCTTAACCTATCATCCCCTCTGATTCCACAAATCCAGAATGTGCAAACCTTTTCATTTCTCCATTAATTTGGGGATAGAGCCACAGGAGTCCATCACATAAAAGCAAAGGCAGTTTCTCCAAACAGGATGCCAACTTCCATTCCAGCATGAGGGCTACATTCGGAGAACTGCTCCACACTCACTGGGTTTTGAGACCACTACTGAGTCAGAAACACAAACAGGTGCACGTTGCACAGGTGTGCACAACAATTCACACGGAACAGAATTAAGCCATCCAAGAGGTTAATTCATAGAGAAGTAGCGGGCAAGAAGGGAAGCTGAGGGCGCTTCTGTGGGGAAAACTGAAAGTCCTCCCACAAAACTATTTTGTAAAGACTGGTAGCAATGGATGATATACACCAATAGGAAAGAGATGTGGAACATACCTGGGAAAATATCAGCATTGCTGACAGCAGGAACTAGGGAAAACCCACTGGCAAAAAGAGCAGCTTGGCTGCTGCAGCTTACCCTCCGCTTTACATAAAATGCCACCTTCAATAAGAGCTAAACATTTATGATTCCACATCTATACACATACCTGGGCAGGCACAGGTAGCTTTTTCAACTATCCAATAAACTGAGGCAGGAAAAAGAAAATAAATATGCCAGGGATGGGTTGTTTTTTGTATATATAATAAATGTGCTTTTGCCAAGGATATTTATGGCTGGCAGAAGGGAGGCAATGCAGAAACTGAGAGTGACTTCACTGATAGAAGTGGAAGAAAAGTGCTTCAATATTCACCACCTTGTCATTACATTCCATTAAGACAACCTAGCCAGTGGAAATTTAACAGCAAAGTTGTGGCTTAGTACATACATTGTATTTTCCTTGGGTTTATATATTCAAATACAGCAAAGATTATAGGTAAGATCCTTCTTTAGCATTTATTAACATTTTCACTAGGAAAATAAGACTCTTTTTTGGAATCGTTTTAGCTGATTTGTATTAGTGGCAGAGGAAAGGAGAGGTTCTGAGCAGGACTTTGCGTTTCCAGTTTTCCTCTGAAAGTCTGACGTCTGAAACATCACTCATCTGACTGCCAGGAAGTAAAAGTTCCATATGAAGTGGTGCAGCTGTAGCATTACTGTGTAAAAACTCTACAGCAACTACTTGCAAATAACAAAAACCTAACACCACTGTGCTCCATAACTGTTGACATACACTGAGTATTTATGGAGGCATTCATCTATTGTGCATCATAGATTCTATGGTACATTCTATCCTTTACGGAAAGCAGGGGGTGCAGCAAGTCTGAAAAGGAAAGATCTTTCATTCATAACTAACTCTGCATCCCTAGAAAACTTCAGCCCCACTGTAGGACACATTTTTGATGTTTTTTCCTTTATGCTGCTTCAAGTCATTTGCCTGGTATTGCATCCTTGGGCCTCATTAAGTCCATCAAACTACCAAATACACATGGAAGGAAAACAGGCCCAAAATGCATTTGGGATATCAAGACATAAGAGATTCACACAATCCAGTCAACTTCAACAGGAGTTGGCCACACAGACCCTCTGAAAATGCCAGACTATGCCACTTGACCCTGTTATGGGAGAAAACTGAAGTCCTATCTAGAAATACAAGACAAGCATGAACTCCACCTCCATATGAGGGATCATGCTATCACCTCATTATTATTTAAGATTCTTCACATCTTCTCTCATTTAAGCATTCAATTTACAAAATACCCCAGTAGGTGAAACAACAAACAATAACCATCATCATCATCACCATCATCTTCATCAATACGGAGCATAACTCCATGAAACATGAAACACAGTAGGCCCAGCATTCAGCAACTTCCAGCCCAGAGCTCAACAGCACTAATTAATAATGTTTGAAGACCATTCTCTAGACACATCTCTCATGATAACAGCATCTGCTACTTGGTCTGAACATACACAGATATTCCCCATGGGCAAACCCCCTAGGAGAAAAAAGGGTATTTGGCAACATGCTAAACTGCAGACCTAGAGCTACATTTCCGAGCCAAACTATGAACCAGACAAGCTGATCACTGACAAGCTGGATCAAGGTTTATACTCACTGTTACCAAACCCCAACTGCACTGACATGGAGGGCTGAGGCTCCTGACACTGGGGGTAGTCATCCCTCTGTACCTCTGTTTTCCACTCTCCTTTGTTGCCTTGCTGAGTTATAAGCTCTTTGTAAAGGCCTCTAGTCCCTTATTAATTGTTTTCCCTGCATCCAGTAGAACTCAACCTCATCTCCATTTAGAGACTGGAACATAACTTTTATTCCAGTGTGTAAATGTGTACTGTATGTGCATAAATCCTGCAGGCAGAAGGAGTAATTTCTCCTCTCCTTTCCCCTTCCCTTACCCAAAATTCATCATGAAAAGAAAGATAGAATGGTAAATACTTTAAAAATTGTTCTTTAAACATTTACAAAAACTATAACGAAGGTATCTTGGAATGTTAGAATTAAACCCAGTTGCCCATGCAAGCACACACATGCAGACCTTAGAACTTGTATCATATTCATGGCATGCAGCACAACCACCAGGGGAAGCTTTATTAGATGAAAATAAACCTGTTGTAAGAGATTTCCTTGCAATTATTCTACCACCATTGTCCTGGCCAGGCACTGATGCAGCTTTTCAAATTAATATGCTTAGCTTTCCGAGCAGGAGATCAGAATAGCGGAATTCTATGGGGAACTCAATTACCAAAGAAAATGATTGCTTGAGCATTCAAGAAATTGGAACTACATCTAATTGTGAATAGTAGATTATTATCTGGATTATGGACGGCAGTTTGAAATCAATTCAGACACAGAGCTACATATGCCTCGAGGATGGTATCTGCAAGATTTGTAGGGCTCCTCTCCAGCTCGGAGGGGCTCTCAAACAGAAAACTAAACTACCAGTGTGGGTTTGCCAGCTTCCAGGCAGGAATGCAAAAAGCCAATATCCCTGCTGAGAAGTTAAAATGCAGAGAACAACAACAACAAAATCACCAAGGGAGCTTCCTTGGAATTTGTTCCTTTCCTATTCTGTATTCCTTTGGTGTGGATGAACATCAGCATGTTCCTGCCTGGCTGGCTGTTCTGCTGCTTGAAGATTGCTGGTGTGTTCAGGTGGTGGCTGTACATCAAGAGTGGAAGGTGAAGGCACCCTCCTGCCTTTGAGTTTTGCTATTGCAGAGAGATGAGCTTAAGTGGTGGAACAGGAGGGCAAGAAAAACAAGGCTTAGGTCCAAGAAGTTTTGATTTTTCAGAAAGCAAAACAAGATATTTTTAAAGGGAAACAGATCTGATGATTTTGCTCAATTTCTTTCTGACTATAACCAAGCACTATAGGAGAAAAAAGATTACAGCATTGAGGAAACATTTGAGAATTACAACAAACATGAAAGGATACAGGATCTATAGGATGCACACTGAGTAAATATCTGACAGAAATAATGCACGAAGCACACCTTGGAGAGTAGCATCAAAATGGTACAAAGACTAGAGAAGTTGTTGGGAATGGTGCTGGAGTTGAGCCAGTGGGAATAATGCTGAACAGCAGAGAGGCAGCATGGACAATTCGAGACCTACAGGCACTTATGTGCAGATTTCACACAAGAAAAATACATCTTTGGCACCAAAAAAAAAAAAAAAGTAAAAAACAACCCAGGAAATTAGAAACTGATTGGAAGAGGAAATTTGCTGCACAGGAGAACACAGTGAGAAAGCAAAGGAAGAAATCACAAGGAAGAAGTAAAGAAGCAGGGATTGCTTGGGGGTTGTTTGTTTGTTTTGAGGATGTTGTTTGTTTGGGGTTTTTTTTTTGTTTTGTTCTGGTTTGGGGGTTTTGTTGGTGTTTTTTTGTTGCTGTGGGGTTTTGGTTTTGGTCGGTTGGTTGGGTTTTGTTGACTTTTTCGTGAAAATACCATGAGGCTGCTGAGCAGTTTTGCTAGCAGGGTCTCTCCAGAGGTGGAGAAAGAGCTGTGTTAGTGCCTGGTGAGGGAGCCACAGCAATCTCCTTCACACAGATGGTTTCAAGCAGAAAGAAGCTGAGTGACAGGTGTGCAGAGTAAACACCAAGCCCACTTTCTGTGGGTAGACTCAGGCACTGAACTTATTTAGAATCAGAAAATAGAAGTTTAAGAGGGCATTTATTTGTTTCCTACATATACATTACCAAGGAGATAGAATAAATTTCTACGAAACAAAGAAACAAAAACCCCCAAATTGAACTTGTTCAGTACAGTGCTGGAACCAGAGCAAGAGCAATGTAGGCAATGTAGGCAACTCAGATTGGCAATGAGAGTTTCTTAACCTCCCACAACTGTCCCCCCCGAGCAAGAGGAAAAACAGAAGGGGCAACCTAGCACTCTAAGGCGAGGCACAATAAATTTTACAGAAGGGATTACACAATACAACAGTTGGTAAGATCTGAGGAGAAAACTGAACAGCCTCCTGCTCCGCATCAGGTGACAGCTCAGATTTTTCGAAATATAAACACTTCTACCACCACCACCCCAGTGTTGTTCAAAGAAAAGGAGGCTGCCTCATAATGTGGAAACCCTCAATTCACTGCTCATGCTCATTCTCCTTAAAAATGCCTTCAGGATAACCTTTCCTACAACACACTTCCCCATCCACAGTTAATGAGTTCATTCACAGCTGGTCAAGATGCAAATGCACTTCAATACAGAGTCACTGACCCATGTAGCTGGCAGGCAATTAAATACCACACAGCTGCTCACTCTGCCCCACAGTGGGATGGCACGGAGAACTGGGGGGAAAAAGGTAAAATTCATAGGCTGAGATAAAGACAGTTTAATAGGACAGGGAAAATAATAATAACAACAATAAAGATAAAATAATAAGAACATACAAAACAAATGTGACACAATGCCGTTATCCACCACCTGCTGACCAATGCCCAACCACTTCCCAAGCAGCGGCCTTAGCCAGCTTTCCTCCTGGTTTATACACTGAGCATGGCAGCAAATGGTGTGGGATATCCCTTGGGTCTGCTGTCCAGTCTCCTTCCAGCTCCTTGCTCCCCCTAGTCTACTCACTAGCAGGGCAGCACGAGAAGCTGAAAACTTCATGTAGGAACTGCTCAGCAACAACTAAAGCATCAGTTTTAGGATGAGTTACTCCCACCCTAAATCCAAAACACAGCACTATACCAGCAACTGTATACCAGCAAATAAGATGATGAACCCCATCCCATCGGCAACCAGGACACTCACCCCTTCCAGAGACTCTTTCCATACTCGCCTTAGTAGTACCAAGACAACTTGTCAGTAACTCACTCCACCAGCCTTTAAAACCCTTCAGAGAGAGCTCCATTCTTTTTACACACCTATAAAACGTGAGTTGTGACCAAGCACATTTTGTATGCACTCTGACTCCAGGTACTTTGGCCACACCATTTCAGCTATATGGCTTTCTGACACAGAACTGGTGTTACTCACATGTTTTGAAGGTTACTGCATTGCCTGCCATTTCTCACTGCAGAGAAAAATTACTTGAGCCTTGAGACTGCAAACTGAGTGACTTCTCTCCACAAAGAGAGAAAAATCTGTTCATGAAGTTATTCCATAGCAAATGTGTCGTTCAAGGCAGGTTGGTTTCATTTGCAGGGGTTTGTTTTCTATTTAATTGCTGATAGATAGCAAAGCTAGAGACCAGAAACAGGATTCCTCAAGTTCTGCTTTTATTTCTACCACTGCCCTGAGTTTCATCAGCCATGAAAGGAGGAAGAAAGGCTTTCACTGGATGCATAACCAGCTGCGTGACTCTGGAGCAATCCCACCAGAGCGCCTCAAATCTGAAATACAACATGGCTCTTTCTACTCTACATTTAATTTTTAAGAAGTTATAAATGTGCCATTGTCTGGCTGGAGCTTAAGGGGAACACAAAGGAACTCATCGGCAATAAAGTGCCAGCTGCTTCCCTGTGGCTAAGTTTATCACAGCTTAACAGCAAACACTTTTTATATAATTTATGGCCTCTGTATGTTAAACTTCTTCAGGAAGATACCTTCTGAAGTAGACATTTCCTTGTGCACAGAAACATAACAAGGAAATGCTATTCACCAAATAACAACAATATATATGTATTTATACATGTATGTTTATGCAGATGAGTATGTGTAAATCAATATATATACAAAGCGAATACATTAATAATTAAAAATACTAAATAGAAATATAATCTTAAAAATAAAATATATAAATGTAAATTTTCACAGATGGCAGCCAAAAGCAAAAGTCTGTGGTATTTCATGCAGTGAGGGCTCCTCACTGGCATCACTAAGACCCAAGACTAAGGAAAACCTCCTTTCTCTCGGAAGGCCACAGCCTCTGAGCTGAGAGAAAAGGCAGAGCACCTGGGACAAGTCTGGTACACCAGTACTGGGATAGAGGGCATTTGCTGTGGATGGGAGTCAAAGACAACACATCATGACAGCTGACCATGGAAGAGAAACTTGCGGATCAAAAAGAGAGGCCCTTGAATCCAGGTCTCAGCTCAGCACGCAGCTCAGCAACAGTTAATTCCCACATGGCTCAGCCAGCTTTGCAAATACACTCAAAGCTGAGCACAAGCCCAAGTGCATTCCCAAGTAAGAAACGCAGACGATCCATTATGGGAAGGTTAATAAGAGGTTTGAGGCAGATATAAATATGGGATGCCACAGTCAGACATCCCTTACGCTTCCAGCATCCACTGTCACTGTCTTTGCCAGCCACGTTACAAGGGTTTATGCAACAGCTTACACTGAGCTCCCTTGACAGTTACAATTGCTTAGGAATTACAGAATTAGAAACTGGAGTTAAGGCCTGTTACACAGTGATCATCTCATGACCAGAGCAAAACTACAGTTGTCACAGGTGCTAGCCTACACAAGTTGGTTCTTTCTCATTTCCATCGTGTTATATTATTACTAAACTGCAGAACTCCACATCCCACATGCAAAATTTCCATTCAGCTCTACCCAGGGTTTGCTTTTCAGCCTCTTCTATTCAGTTACACTGGGACTGTACATTGAATTTCAGTTTTGACTTAGACCCAGAAGCACAGACCACAACACTCATGCATAAGCACAGCTTCTCCAGGGGAGAAGAGGAATGAGGGTTGCCATCACAAATTAAGTAGCATCTATTAAAAGTAAGGTAATTTTTTCCCAAGTTTAGTAATCCTGAGCAGGCTCTACTCAGTTTTTCTGGCGTTTCATAGAGTAGCAGTGCAGTATAAGTGAAGGAGCTCTGCCTCATCTCACTGCAGCTGACAGAGCAGGAGAATTAATGCACTGAAGTAACTGCAATCTCTATGATGCCATGCAATTTCTGGTTTCCAGACTATAAACACTGTAAGCCCTCAAAGTGTCCCTAAGATAGAACAAGACACAGGATTTGGTTCCAAAGTCATGGGTAATGACAGCACGTCTCAGGAGCGATATTAAACTGTAAACCTTGGTGGGAAAGGCAGTCTCTCACTATTAGAGCTCAGGGTGAAGCCTATGGCCATATTATCTTTTACGTCAGCTTCACAGGTTTAACACTTTCCTCCAAGCCTCTGGTATTCTGTCTCTGAGAGATACAGGGGATTTAACAGACTTATATGTGATACAGGCTGGCAAAAATCTTATCATCTTTTTTTTTTTAATAAAAGAAAAATACCCAATAACTAACAGAACCTTGGCATGAATCTTTGAGGAAGATGCTAACAATGCCAGGTTATTTCCACAGAAATGGACTTCACAAATTCATGGAGATCCACATAACAGT
Organism: Machaerirhynchus nigripectus; assembly: GCA_013397975.1. Lineage (NCBI taxonomy): Eukaryota > Metazoa > Chordata > Aves > Passeriformes > Dicruridae > Machaerirhynchus > Machaerirhynchus nigripectus. The sequence goes on from VZRQ01000772.1 coordinate 170,785, forward strand.
ACACATCTTTACATAATAATTATTTCTTCAGCTTAATAAATGTATCCCTCTAAAGAGATTCCAAACCCAAGCTTACAAATCCCCCCTATTAAAACATTAACCAACTCCAAAATTTTTATTTAACTAGCAGAGGATTCAGGAATCTCATCAGAGTGTGTGGAGTGAACAGGAACCATGTGGCTTCCAACAAGATGAAAGAAAACCAGCAGAAATAACTGACTCTTACTAATGTTCCTGCTTGGAAAAAGGTATGGGCCATGGCTCATGCAAGAAGGGCTGGCTTTTCAGTTGGCTGCTTGTTCATCCCCATATTTCAGTCCTCCCACTATAACTAATTTAACTAGCAACCTTTATAAATCGGCCACTAAATTACTGCAAAAGGAGAATATACTTCCCATCTCAATAAATGATAGCTGAAAATTTCCTAATGGGCCTTGTACGTGGGAAGAGGCTAGCTTTGTGAAATGTGCTGCATGGTTTTTTACCTACAGCTACTGCATCTTAGAAAGAGCCCAGTGGGCAAATATAGCCCAAAAAATAATGGGAACGCACGTGGTTGTTTTATCTTCCCCAATTCTCCTGAGAGTAAGTGAAAATTAATCTTGCAAATGCTTTCACACAAGTTACCTTATCCTGAAAGGGATACATTCACCAAGCTGAGAAAAGTCTTTGATAAGTAAGAAAGACTAAGAAAACAAAAGTGTTGGCAATTAGCTGCCTTCATTTTATCAGCAGACCAGATACTACTCTAATTACACTACACTTGACTTTGCACCAGCATGGCCCCTTAAAAAGCCCTGCCTTTTCCACATCATTAATATCGCTCATGTCATGTGCCAATACACGGCTACCATCACAAGATAAACAACCTTAATGCAATGCAACAGCTACACTTAAAATACACATTTATTGTCAGATCAGCCCCGCTCCCCGCTTGAGTCGCACACAATCTAATCTACTACAGCAGCTGCAGACAGTGCAAATGTCACAGGAGCCAAAGTGGAGCATGTCATGGGGCACTGACTTTTAGACTTACAGCAGGCACAGACATTGAAAAGTTTGCTTGAAAGTGGTCAGAGACATTTGTGTGACTGGTGCAAGGCACAGCTCCTCCGATTACATCACCAATCCCACACTCACTGAATTAAAACCTCCAATTTTCAACTAAGCAACGAAGCTTGAGCAATTTCCACACAGTGCACAGTGGCAGTAAAGAAAACCTACGATTTTAGAGCCTCCTACCAGGACCAGATGTCACCCTCGAGAGATTTGCAAAAATCTTCATCAAGACATCTCAAAAATCATCTGCAATTAAGAGAAGGGATGAAAAGAATTACTACACCCCTCCTATTAATGTCGGCTGGATCCAGCTTAAATCTCCATGCACTGTCTGCAAGAGCTACTCCCACAGTTCTTTCTGAGCTTGTATTTTTCTGTTGCCCATAGCAAGCGTATTTGTTTGAAAGTGATAGCGACTCTGGCTTTGTACAGGTGCTGAGGCTCCAAAACACGGGAGGCACGTACTCACTCAGGCAGGGGTGGTATTGCATCACCTTGTCTCACTTCCAAGTTACCTTACCCATGACCACAGACCTCCAAACCAAAACAATCACGTTCCAGTGCCAAGCACTCTCAGCACTTCATTTCGGCTCTGGGTCAGGTTTGAAAGCAGCGTGTCCCTATACGCTGAGCTCCTTTATTGTTCAGTGCATCGCTTGGCGTGAACAGCCTCTCCTCTCAACCTTGTTCTCAGGCCTTCACAAATGCTTCATTAGCTTTTCTAAAATAGAAATGGTTACAGTAATACAGCTGTTCACTCAGTCATCAAGCTGTTTCGACCTTCCAAAGTACGCAGCCAGCGCTGGCCAACAGATCACACAACACACAACGTGACCTAAGCCAGACTCTTGAGTTTTACTTCAGAGAAAAAAAGCATCTGTGGCTGAGGCAACTCCACTTCTCCTCCACATCTTCCCCCAATAAAATCTACTTTATTCCTGAGATGCCTCTTCTTTTGTTCCTGAGATGCCTCTTCTCTGACTTTCTTACTCCTTTCAGTCCTTACCTAACCCTTGGCACGTTCTTGAAATAGTAATTCTCTTTTGAGGTGTGCTGCTAGAAAAAGATTAGAAAATAGGCTTTGGAAGGAAGAAATCCCCACATACAACTGTATCATCACCTAGCAAAGTGCAGCAACAACTATGAATAACTGCGGAAGGAGAATACACTCCTGCCAAATTCCCTAATACAATAAGAAACTGGTCTTTTCCTAGGTGTAAAGACAAATGACTTGTCAAAAACTGGAATTTCTGCCTAAAATCCTATTTTGGAACTTAATGAACTAGAAATGCCAATGTTCCCTGGAAAGAAAAGAAATGAGCCCCATCCTGAAGCAGCACCAGCGTCCTCGCTTTGCTGCGTTAATCAGAACCACCCAGGCTCCATCTCCTCTTCACCCCTTCCTCCTCAGCACTATTCTGAAATACAAACATATAGGACACTCAAATTTCATGTTCTTTCATTAGTAGCCAGGAACTGACAACAATTAAAATTACTGTGCCATGAGTAACACTTTAAAGGTCTAAAAAGTTATTTCGTTTTCTACTGAAAGCAATGGGTGAATTTCAAATCAAGTGAGAAGGATATTACACTGCCCGCAGCCACTTCACAAAATGATGGCCACCTCCAAACCTCTTACCAAAATTCACCATTTAATCTGTTAAAGGTGTCTGAAAACAGATGTGTGTGTCAAAAGGAAACAGAACAACTGGCTCAATAGCATTTGGGTAGGAAAACCACCTTTTTCAGACATTGCTGTCCAACCCTGCAATCCACTTTATGTCATTAGAAACTATTTCTACTGGGGTCGGCTTGGAGGATAGCACAACTAGGAGAGGAAGTGAGCTGCATTGGAACAACAAATACACCTGGTGTGAAAGCACTAACTTTAAAAGCCTTTCAGAAATGCAGAGCATTATTTAGTCAATCATATACCACAAAGCTGCCCCCCAGAGCTGCATGTCATTTTGATAAATTAACTGGGAAAACCTGAAGCATAATAAAAGTCAAACGCAGACCCCAGACTACCCCAGTAACCATGCTTGAATGCCACATAAAATACTTCCCACAATAAAAGTCATGCTTGCTACTGTTTAATGTTTAAGATAATTTTGAACCTGATCAAGGTCAGCGGATGCATAATGTGTTCGGGTTTCTCCGCATTTGGGTGCTCAGAATAGGAGCGACACCAAAAGTGTAAATCTCTGGGGAATGCACTGCTTGGGATTGGGCATCTCTGCAGCCTGGCTTGCCAAAGAAGAAGGGATAACTTTTTCAGGGAGAATTTGGGAAAAACACAGCGTTTTGTTCCCGTGAATTTCTCCATAGACTAAAGTAACTCTGCACAGCACGTGAGAGGCCAAGACGTGCTGCAGACAGCTTGGCACCAATTTAACCAGGGGACAGAGGAAGATTCCTGCGAGGAGAGCACATGGCTGACCTACAAATGCCCACGGCGTTTGGAAGCCCCCCATGCACAGCACCCTGTTTCTCTCCAGGAGCTAGTGAGCCCAGAACTTTTTGGGAGTCAGAGCTTCACAAACTCTCCAGTCCTTGCCAGGGCACCATGCCCTTGTTCTGACTTCATTTATGGTAATTTTACTACTCCTCTTAAAAAAAAACCCTTCCAAAAGTCCCATTCTGATGCCACCTCCTAATCATGAATTTAACACAACTCCCCAGGTGTTGCTGATGCCTGCCAACTTCCAAATAATTTTTCATGTCTGAGCAAGGTTTTAGACCTCAATGCAGCACTGCCCCATGAACAGGGATGTGCTGTCCTTCTCCAGAATACCAGAGTGTGGGTGGCTGGGCTGGGCTGGGCTTTCCTGCTGGAAGCCTCTCCAAGAGCACAACTGGTTTCCCAGTGAGAGATACAGGCATCTCTAACTTTCTGGAAGACAGTATTTCTTTGCCTTCCTGTTTCTGACTATTTCTTCAGCAAAATCAATAAATAAAGCATGTTACTCCAAGTCTAACGGGAGCCACCACAGCCAGCAGTTTCTCTTTCCCTCCTGCTTTCCCCACTTGGATGCCATGGGTGCAGCACAATGGGAGGCCATCAGAGGGAAGAACAGCCCCCCCACCTCCTCTAGCCATTCCTGCTGGCACATTCCCACGCCCCCAGGACCATGAGGTGCCAAAGGAGCAAGCAATGCTCACGCACTGGCCTTTGTAAAAACATAACCTCAGGGAGGGGAAAAGAGAGCATTACTTTTCACAGAGAGTAAACACCGCCACTCAGTTTTATTTCCCAGGCATCCTAACTAATTCAGTCCTGGAGGAAGAAAAAAACCACAGGAATTTTTTTCTACTAACCTTTCTAAAAGAATCCAGTATTCCATCTGCCAGTTTTTCTTTGCCTAGGTAATAGCTCTGACAGCAGCACCACTAATCTTATATGAGCCCCAGCAGTTTTTGTAAAGCCAGGCTGTAGGATTCTGCCCATCACAAGCAACTGAACTTCAGGCACTTAAGGTCCATTCAAAACAGCACAGCCACTCGTAAAGTCTACAAAAAGTTCACTTTTCCTGATCAGCACTCCTTGTCAGAGGCCGCTGAGCAACCTCACTTGGCTCCCCTCCTGAAGGTAGCCCCAACGGCTCCACCACACAACCTGGAGCCCATTTGGCTCAGATAGGCCTTAAACTGGAGTCCCAGTTATCTCATTTTTCCACTTGACTGTGCAGCACAATCAAAAACTGCTCTGTGTTATTTTGCATTAGACTTTGGGCATTGCTTTCCTGCTTCTGGTACAATAAATTAAAAAACAGACGGGGAAAATAACCATCACAGCTCTCTGCAGAGCACTTGTGGCAGGCGGCTCCTAGTAGGCATCCAGTTTTATAGTCCTAATGTTCACTTCTCTCTTTTCCAAACCCTCAAATACTGCACATTGCTCTGCTTTCCTGAAACTCCTCCCAGAAGTGCTGCCTCTCTCCCCCTCCTGCCCTTTCCTCCCTCACCCCCCTTTGACCACCACCCTTGCCCAGCAAGACACCACAGGCTCTCTGGGCAGTCCTAGATGGAAACGATCCTTCCCAGCCTCCAAACTTTAACTGCCTTTTGGTTCAAGGGTCTGAATTGTCCTGTTTGCTTCATTTATGCCACAGCTTACTTTCCTATTCTCTGGAGTTGAATTTTGTGGGCAGTGAGCAATGCAAATCCCATGTTCTCCAGCTGGTCCTGTGCATCCTTTCTACTGCTGGAGGCATGGTCAGCATCTTTCTAAGGCAGCAACTTCTCTCCAATCCCCATCATCCTCAGGCAGAGAAATGAGATCCCTGTGCATTTACAGAAGCCATCCCCAGCCTCTAATTTACCTCTTCTTACACCAAAATTAATACCTGAGCATTGTGGCTTTTGGTTATCTACAAACATGAGCAAACCATCTCAAATATACTTAGAGCACCTTCCAGTACCTACAGGGTGCTACAATAAAGCCAAGGGGGGACTTTTCCAAGAGCATGGAGTGACAGGACCGAGGGGAATGTCTTCAAACTGACAGAGGTCAGGTTTAGATTAGCTAGAGGAAAGAAATCCTTCCCTGTGAGAGTGCTGGCACAGATCCTGGCACAGCTTGCCCAGAGAAGCTGTGGCTGCCCCATTCCTGGCAGTGTTCAAGGTCAGGCTGGACAGGGCTTGGAGCAACCTGGTCTAGTGGAAGGCGTCCCTGCTCACGGCAGGGGGTGGGACTGGATGATCTTAAAGGTTCTTCCAATCCAGGCCATTCTCTGATCCTATGATGAATCTACGAAAAGAGTTCTTTTGTCTTTTTTTGGAAATATTTTGTTTAAGCCCCATGAGCCTTATGTGCATGGAATATTTACTTAACATATACATGTATCCAAAAAAGAAAACTGATGTTTTCTGAAAAGCAACACGCACATCTGATTGCTTTTCCACCTCCTAGTTCTTCTGAAGCCTGGATGTCAAAGCACCTAGGAAATGAGGCTGATATATCTTCTCAGGTTTCCTGATGCTATTTATGATAAAAAATAAACAAACACATGGGATTATTTACTCAAAAATTACTCGGGAAATGCCATTAATCTCTGGATTCCAGCGGTGCTTTGCCCAATTTAGATTTTTGCAATGGCTCTTGGTCACAACTGAGAGTGTCTGAAATACCTGACACAGCATGAGCACAACCAGCAGCTTCCTGCATTTTGATTTAATGTTGCTAAATGAACTAGTAAGAGGGGTGGGGGGAAAAGAAAAACAAAAAAGTGAAATTAATCTGCCCAGAGTCACAAGAAGTCCCTTCTTGCACACTTTTAAAACAAGAAAGTCTCCACACTCGGGTTTCCGTTCCCCTGCCCCTCAGCTGGGGTTTGATACACAAATGCCTTTCTAGCGGCCCATTTTTCCGTAGGGGAAATTGTTCCACGCACAATCCCCAGCCAGGGGTGCTGTTGGCCAGCCCCTTCCCCGTGAATCGGCATCTGTGCCACCCAAATCAATAGCGGTCTGTGCGCACACAGAGCCCGTGTCACTGCAGGCCCAGCCCGGGCTCAATGATCTGCTTCAGTCCTGAAAGGTTTTCACTCGCCACTGAACCCTGAGCAGGGTAAAATAAACCCTGGTTCAGGCAGGGAGGAGGGTGGAAGGCACTACACAAATGCATGCATTGCCCCGAGCATCCTCAGCTGTGACAAGGGATGCCTGTCTCCTCTCCCGGGGAGAGCAGAGCCACAGGACGAGCTGTTTTTCCAGGGTTATCTCAGTTAGAGAAACACAGTTTGCAGAGATCTCAGACAGCACAATCAGAAAGCTGTGCCTAATATTACAGATCTGGATCTGCCGTTCTGCTTCAGAAAGGTCAGTGCTATATGCTGTATCACAATGAGCTCATTGTTCTTGCTACTGAGTAGGGGCCGTGCTTTAATTTTGGTATCAATGAAATAATCAAAGGGCCATTTCCACAGGAAACCACAAGAATTAATCAACCAGAACACAAGGACCCTCATAACCTGCTTTCAAGCAGGGAATTCACTTTGAACTCAAGGACATCCTAATTCTTATACCTGGAGCACCACACCTCTGACAAAACAAACCTATTTTGGGTCTGCATGCAGAGAAAGGCAGTGATGCTCTGCATGCACATTGCTGTGCGTGAACTCACCTACTGAAGTCATGTTTATTTATTAATATGCATCCCTTCCCAAGCACACTCGTTCAAGGTCTTCCAGCTACTCATTGTAGTCAATAGGTCTTATCTTTCCTACCTGCCTGGTGGATTAGGCACAAACTTTTCTCTAAGACAGAAGCCAAGTAACCATGACTACATTTAAAAACAGGCCTGCAGCTGTCAGACTTTTCCACCAATCTGGAAAGGCTGCTCTGGTTTATAACTTTTAAATTGCACTGCTCTCCAAGTGTCAAGTGTAATTAATTTACAGAAATGACCTTCGTTTCACCTAAAAACAATTTTAAAAATGTTTCTAAGGCAAATGTCACTTGAGCCTTAGGATGCAAGGATGTCTCAGCCAGTTTCCCTAAGAAAGCAAAAAGACTTTTCTCAAATATTTTTGAACACAACTCTCACTTTTGCTTTTAGGGATCCTACTCCCCAGTGTCATAATCATTGCCCCAATACTCCTCAGCCCCGGAGATGGTGAGAAGAACAGCAGAAACAGCTGAACTCTGTCAGCAGCAGAACAATCACTTTCTGCTCCTCAACCAGAGGTGAAGCCTTTGAAAGGTCTGGAGGAAAAACACATTCATGCTCTTGAAAACATGAATGAAATGGAGATCACTTCTGCTTGTTCCAAATAACACAGCATGCTGAGTGCTGTGGTGCTGGAATGACACACAAAATAAGGTGCGTTAAGTCAGGATTTAAAGGCTGACTTGGCTTAAGCTACTGAATAGAAAAATATTATCTTTAATAGGCTTTACTGAATCCCAGCCACATTATTCATCCATAGAGTTTGGGCTCATAGCTCTAAACCTCTTTAGCAGCAGCAAGATCCCTGTATTTGTGCAACAGCTTTAAAAAGCCAACATTTGTTTGGGCTTACAAACATACTTAAGCCTGTTCTTCAAACAGCAGTTGATGAAAACAGCGCTTCTCAATTAAACCAGCATATATTAACATTTATTAATTTCCTCTCCCTCCTTTGGCTTAGTCTCAGGGTGACAAATAGGCCACGAAGACATCAGCGAGCTCCTGATGCCTCAGGTGCAGAGGAAGCCCAGGAGGTGCAGGCAAGCACCTGTCTTCTGCTGGAGCCAGGTTCAGCCAGGCCAGGGGGGACTCTGTATCCCCATGTCACATGGCAGTGGCATGTCACACGGCTTAGCACAGGTTGACCTCTGATGCCCTGAAATGCAGAAAGCTGGTCATCACACTTGGAAAACCAGAAATGGCACAAGAGGCGTTAAGACATTCCTGGCAGTTAATGAGATGCTAGAGCGAAAGCCCTCCAGATTTAGAAATTACTCTTTTCTACTCCATCACATCATGGGAACTTGACAAAGCTAGGATGTACGACTGGAAAACAACAAACAAAAATCCCATCCATGATGTGCTTTAGATCACGCCTCACACATTAAAATACAAGTGTAAAGTTTGGCTTTTCCTTTTCCCAGTGAAGAGCTTCAAACCCAGCCCCAGTGCTGCCTCTGGTTCACTGCTGTCTGCAGAACAAAGATGCTCCAGTGTGTAGTGCCAGAAATGCTCCCACAGCATGAAGTGACTGAAAGGAAAAGGTGTTTCAGGAGAAAAAGGGAGTAACATGTTTATTGTATAATGACACAGTGTATGTGCTGAAGAAGAAAGAAGTGCTCTTTTCTTTCTTTCTCCTGAAGTCAAGGAGGACAGAAACCCTCTCTCCATCAAAGAGAGTAGCCTTGCTTTCTAGACAGCACCAAAAGCTGCTGCCACTGAAAAATATAAGCTTGTAGATGACCAGAATATATCTTGTCCTCCAGGAAAAGAGAGTGTCAAAGTTTTAAGGTTTTGTTGAGAGTCATGAGATCACGTTCTCCCTTTCCTTTAAACTACCAGGAGAACTGTAAAACTGATGTAAAGTGTCATCTAAAAAAACCAAAGGCTTCCAGACATCAAAAGCAGTGCAATGCAAACTTAAATATTTGATTCCTAGAAGCAGCCATATAACAAGGTAAGGAAACATACTTATGAGTGGCATAATAAACTCATAACTGCACCATTTACAATTCTGCCCCTGAGCTCCTGTATTTCAATATATAAACCAGAAAGCTAATCTCCGTATGCTTTCTCTTCAGAACTTAACAAAAAAGTGTCAGAGCTAAATGAATGCATTTTATAGCCATTTGGTAGGTTATTTCCTAGCTTATATTGCAGTTTCTGGAACTGGTACTTCCCTGTACCAGCTCAATTAGGGAGGTTGCTGGCCTACAGCCACAAAACCTCCCCAACCATTATACCAACAAAGAGGGAAGATTTTGGCCAACTGGCACGACTGCTTGCCACACAAACTGGGGAAAGGAAGTTATTAATGATAATAAAGAAGCAATACAAAATTAGGGGGAGCAGTGCCTTGTCCCCAATTAAGTCAATAGCCATTTTATCACTGACCGTGGTGAGATAAGAACACGAGTCATAGCAATTAAATTATTTTTTCCTTTTTGAAGTTTTGGCTACAATATATTAATTTACTATTCATCTGACAGGACATTCTGGCTGAAATTTATTTAATGAGGAGAATGAGAGGAAGAAACAAATGAGGCAGGACAGCAGCGGAGGGTTCATGGTGGGTTGAAAAGAGGAGAGAAAAGCAGGGATGTGATTATCTCTCTGCATGTCTGTAAGAAGAACTGAACTTGAGCAAAAAGAAAGACTTTACAAAGCTGATGGAGCTGTAATATGGGAAGCAGTTTGTTTCCCCCAAATAAAATCAGATCAGGTGGATTTAGTATGGAGAACTTCCCAGGATCTCAGAGAGCAGTAATGAGCAGAAAGGAAGTCAGGCAGTAAAAGGCAGTCCAGTGAACAGCATGCAAGGACACCTCCTCCCTCACCCAACATTCTACATCCAATTGGATGGAAATATCCCAGTGCAGAAAAAGCAGAGACAACTGGAGTCACTCCTTTCCTCCCACATGTACAGCACCCAGCTCCAGGCACCTTTCCCTGCACCCATGTCAGCTAAGGGAGCTCAGCACCACCAAGGGACCTGAAAAATGAAACAGAGTGGCACCCAGGCCCCAACACCCAGAGCACATGCATTTGGGAATTTCAGAGCAGACCAGATCCAACCCAATCCTGTGGATTAAAGGCTTCTGAGCAACTAGAGAGCTTTAACACGGATTTGGAGCACATTATCCAGTGGAGTTTCAGCTCAAAGAAACTGAGTACAGGTACCTTGAGGCAGCTCCACACCAGGAACCCAAACTCAGTAAGTGGGGACAAGAAATTCTCTTCAAAAACACACCCCAGATGTGATATGACCTGGAATAGTGACAAGAAAATACTTCTCCCCAGAAAAAAGCACAGATGTACCATAGGCAAGCCTAAGTGCAGCATGCTGTCCAGGGCTGACCTGTCCCAAGACCAAATGCAGCTGCATAAAAATGTCTCCAACTTTTAACTCCAATGAAGAATGCCCTGTTCACAGCCACGTGAATAGGGCCAGCCTGGGCAGATGATGGTACGTAGCCATTCAGCAGACTGTACATCGATGCCTGTACAAGAAACCACAGTAATTTACCAGCCTGGACACTGCAGTGGCAAGCACTTTCCATTTGGAGGAGTCCAGAATATACCAAAATTTGTTCTTTTATTCTGTAGTGTTGAGCTGGGTTACAGTAACACTGTCAGAGCTGCACCAATCCCTTTTACCCTCAGATAATGTGCATTGCACTGCTGTATCAGAAATGGATGTGCTATTCAGCTCTTTGATTTATTCAGGTAATATCAATTCAGGCTGATTGCAACCTACTGAAATGGCAACTGCTGGACACACATTTAAATTTAACTATCTGTTGTGACACAGTGATAAATTTAGACTGGCCCCAGGACCAGTGTTTGTCTCTATACGTCACTTCACAGCAATGCTCTATGCCACTGAAAACCTCCGGCACTCCTTAAATTGCTGTTGTGTCACTTTTTCCCAAACTTAGCCTTTTGAAGAGCGCTGGAAAATCCTACAGAGGTGAGAGAAAGTGTTGCTAACACTGCCTGGACATGCAGAGCCATTGCTGCTGGCTTATCTTCCACTTTGCCTGCCCCAGTGAACCATTCCCACCATTTCTCTCTAAAATGCACACACACACACACACAAAGAAAAAGTAACAAAACAAAAAAAAGGGCACCTATGGTACAAAGCCAATACCTACAGAAAATCTAGATGGTTTGCAAGGCTGTCATTTAATAAAGTGAGCACCAGAGGCTCGGAGAGCTCCTTGCTGGAGATTTGCAAAGTACTGCTTCTTCCCCACCTCTGCAGCAGACAGCTGATTTCACAGGGGTGGTTTTTGGGGGCAGCGCGCTGAATTTCCACCTTCTGTGACTCAGGTATGAACACCCTGAAAAATTAATTTATCTTTGGATATTTGTCCCAAAGGCAAATTGTTTTACCCATGAAGCTCACAGGGCTATCAGAACACCATGTAAACAAATGTTCTCCATTATGAGGGCAAGTAACCCCATTAAAAAAAAAAAAAAAAAGAAACAACACGAAACCTGCACCTTACATTTCCTGCATGTGTTTTCACATATGCTACTGCTCTGCATGTTTAAGCAGCAAATAAATCAGTTCCCCACACAAAGGTTTCAATGCAGGAATATACTAATCGGGAATTTATTCAATTTGTGGTCTGTACAATCAAAGATGCGTAAGAAAAGCTTCAATTTCTTGATTTCTCAGGTTTGCTCCTCTTGGGAACCAGCAACACACAGCAGTGAGGAAAGTGGCAGCCAGGAATGCCAGGATGGTATCTGGCCGCGGGGCGATTTGTGGGCAAGGTAAACACAAGACACCTCTGCTTGCTCCTACATCAGTCTGACCAGCTCAAAAATCACACAGGTACAGGAGAAAAGAGGATGACCTTATGAAACTTTTCGTTTCATACCAGCTAAAGGAGCAGATAAAACTCAAAACACCCCCTATGAGATGTTTTGGATCATAGCTGGATGCCAGTTTGCATTTCTACTGGAAGTTCACAGGGGAGCTTCACTACAAAGCTTTCTGCACGTGACACCTGCACACTGCTGTAGCAGGAGAACACGTATGTCAGTGCTATGCCCATGAAACCGCAGAGCACTACATGCAACCAGACATACAAAAATTACAATAACATATAGTAAGTAAGGAAATACATAATTTTAGGTTGCGTTGAAAATGTATTTGGTAACAGAGAATTAGATGGGAAAATCTTCCTTGGAGCAGAGTAGATGAAAGGTTCATGCAGTGATGTTTAAAAGATAAGGACATTTATTGCCCATTTTCCACAAAACCAGAGTCCTTGTTCTGGCACTATCACCTCACCCAACTTCTCCTCTCAGCTGGTAGAACACTTAACCCCACGGTGATTTCCCAACGAAGAGGTGAGGAATAACACAAACACAGAATGCTTTGTAGGAGGTGCAGTGCAGTAAGGGAGTAAGACCAACCCACATTCACGCTTTTCTCTGCTGTGATTTGTCTGTGGAAGGTAAAGAAAACAGATGAGCAATCGCTGCCGTGCTGCATCTCCCGCAGCAGCCCCAAGTGGTGCCCTCTCCACGCTTCACTCTCCACAGCAACGTGAGGCACCGTCCTTCGGCAGCGAGCGCTGCCTCTTTGGGATCACAGGGGACGTGCCACTGCCGCAGCGAGGCAAGTTACTGCTGCCTTTAATTCCTACTGGGTACAACACTGGAGACAACGAGGATCCAACCGGCAGCGCCAGGCTCGCAGGCAAACACTCGTGGGGTTTATTATCTCAGCAGAGATTCTTCACATCGTGCCTGAGAAATTACCCTCAGAACAGTCTGCCTTGCCAGGGTCTCCCAAACATGCTTTTCTGCCAAAACAACCCAGGTCTACAGTGGAGCAGGAAGAATACCCTTGGCCTGAAGATTCCTCCAAATCTTAAGAGATTTCCCCTTATGGCTGAACAGTGTGCAAACATGAAGCCAAAAAGAAACTACTTCTGAGTACTTCTTGAAAACCATCATTCAGATGAATTACAAGAAGGAAAAGGACCCCACTGCATGCTCTGCAGCTGCCAGGTGAGAGAAAGCAAAGCTCAGGCAGCAAAAGCAATACCCATCACACAGCATGGCCAGGATATTCCCACAGCCAAGCCCTGGGGATGAGACCCCACAGGAACATTCTCCCAAACACCACGCTGGCTTTGTTATGGAGCAAAGTGGGCACCTTCTTCCCCTGGCAACAGACAACAGTGCCTGGGCTTTGCCCATGGGGAAAGATACCATCAGGAGATGAGAGCTGAAGGTATCACGACCTCCATGCTGGTCCTCCACTGGAAAGAGTGGAAAAGCCCTTCTGGAGCTCCCCAAGTGGTTGCTCCAACACTGTGGCTTGCAAAGAGCAGGTTAGCCCAGCCCAGCTGACTTGCTTCCACCTGGCTGCTCCTATGAGCAGACTGTCTCCCATAACTAAACACAGGAACTGTGCACAGATTTGTTAACAGTTGGCTTCCCGCTCTCTAAATTAGTAAAAGACTGAAAAGAAGAAGCCAGTCACTTGGGAAGAAAAATGCCCTTTATACAATCACTTAGGGAGAAAAAGACCCTCTAAACTTTGAGCAACACAGCTAGATGCTCCACAAGACGGTGTTCTACCAGTTCTCAGGGACCACTGGGTCCCTCAGCTGTTTATCACCAGCTACCTTCGCCACCACCATCATCTTCTTCTGGCAGCAAACAGTCCCTGGGTATTGTGTCGCCTCAGGCTCCAGCGCAGGGCACCTCATCTCCTCTCTTTTGCACTCTCCTCCCTTCTCTTTGTACCTTCTCTCTGGCTTCCCCCACAGCTTTTCTTTTTCTTCCCTTCTTCATTCCCTCTACCAGCTGATGCATTTCCCTCACCCAAACCCTACTTTCTGCTCATTAGGAATGTGGGAGTAGCTCCCCGTTATGCTGTATTTACTTTAATTATATTATTTAGCAACCAGATGTCTTTGTAAGCTCTGAATTCTTCCACACAGACTATATTCCTTGATAATCAAGGGAGAAAAAGCTGCAGCTCCAGCTGTGACTCAAGGAACTCAATTCGCTTCCCTTGGTAGGTGCTTACTAAACACCTCCTTACTAAAGAAGACTCCAAATAAACATATCAGTACATTTATTTTCATTGCTTATGGGGATGTCTCAGTGAAAATAGGATTTGGAGAAGAAACTACAGCCTCAGATATCAGTGCCGTACCACAAAGATGCCATGGCCAATGATGCTAACAGCTACTGCGGGGAAGAGAGCTGCTACATGTAATCAAAAACTACTACTGAATACTGAAATTTTAATACTGCATACTGACCACATTTTTAATGCTTTCATTAAACCTCTTGAAGATACTGTAATATCATTCCTCAGCTCCTGGAGAGCACCTACTGCTAGGGAGGTGATAGGCACAGTGATTACCCCCACAGCAGCACATACCTGGTTCAGACAGGTGATTGCTCTCTCATCCCCTCCAGGTAGGAAGAAGGTGGCACCGAGCACAGTGAGGGAGGAAGAGCCCCTCTTCTGCTGAGTGCCTGTTTGGGTAATGGATACAGGCATTGGCAGGTATGGAAACAGCTGCCACCTGATGCACTCCATAGTTCCACACATGAGCTGAGCCTTTGGATGTTCTCATTGCACTACTGCTTTCACAACAAACTGTCTTAATTTTATCCAGAGGTCAGGTCCTGATGGCCTCCGTTCAGTTTCTTCGAGAGTTACTCTGTGTTTCCCCGGTTAAAAAAAGGAAGATAATCCTAGGATCCAGCCTCAGACACGGCCAGGAGCAGCAGCTCTGTCCGCCCAGAGCCGCCAGGGCAAAAGCAGCCTGCACCAAGCACGAGCAGCACCCCACGGTTCTAAGCAGGGATCAGCCCTGCCATGGGCAGACGAAGGAATCAGGGAGTGAAGCATCCTCCGTGCACCGACCAAGGGACAGCTGCAGACAGGGCAGCACGTGGTGCTCAGGCGGCCCTTGCTCAGGTGCAGAAACGGGCAGTGCAGGGCCTTACAACACAACAGACTTTGAATAAGCTGGGAAGAGAGAAGGAAAGCACCCAGCTGAAGAGATGACCAAAGGAAGAGGCAGCAAAGAGGACAGCTGCAGCTGTGTGAGCACGCAAGCCCTCGGCAGCACCTCCTGGAGCACTTGGCTCCCCAAGTCCAGTGCAGCTCCCTGCAGCTGCCTCGCTGGGCCTCTGTCAGGAGGCTTATTTACTAAACCAGGGAATAATACATCTCATGCAACGTAATTTACTGCACAATTTCACAGCTGGTCTAGAAAAATTCATCCTGGTGTCACTGTGATTACCAGCCACGACCTCTGTGTCTGTCTTATGAGCTGGATGTTGTTTTGTGCTGCTTCATCCATAACTGTAGCACAGGACAAATCAGTTGGCTCCTTTTTTTTTTTTTTTTTCCCCAAAAGATAGCATCCCACTACCCTTCCCCACCATTTAATAAATCAACACACAGGATGTTTATGTCACATAATGATGCTTTTTTTTTCAGCATAGAAGGTAAAAATAAATACGACCTACAATTGCTGGGCAATCTCTCTCCCACCTGGAGGATTTCACAAGGCAGGTACCCGCACCCACCAGCAAGGACTCACTAACAAGCCAAAGAAATAATAAACACCAGATCAATGAACATGGATTTCCAGGTTTCCTTCTTGGCTGGCACAAGCCTGTTGCCCATTTTCCAGAAATCCAAGGAAGAGAAGCAGAGGGCTGGAAAGCACACTGCTTTAATTATCACCGTAAGTCTCCCAGACAACGCACTTGAGATCTTCAGCTGCTCTAAACACTCTCCTGATAACAGGTAAGGAATCTGCTGAGAGAAGGGTTTTTTGGGGGGAATTTAGGGGCGTGGAGGTGAGTCTGGGGAACACAGAGCTCCAAAACCAGCTCAAAAGCCAGCAAGAGGGCTCACGGAAGACCTGAGCTGGCTTCATTCTGTTGTGATGAAGGTCCACCAGGGATGTGTTTGGAGCAGGTACCATCACTCACCTCTCCATATTTCTAAGAATTCTCCCCTAGTCCCTAGCAGCTCACGGAGCAGAAACTCCTGAGCCACAGGTTGTTTCTATGCATTTAATGACTCCTTGTGGAATTTTCTTCTATGAACATGTTCCTCACTGTATTCTAAAACGTGTCAAAGATTTGAGTGGTGTTTAAATGAACTTGGGAACTTGGGCTTAAAGCTGTCACCACTATAAAAAAGTGATTGATTCCAGCAATGGGTTGTGCCTACTCCTGTTAGAGATTAATTTGGCTCCCCCCACTCACTGCACAACTGACAAACCAGCTTCTCTTGAAGAGGTGGCTAGACCAGTGCCTTCCCACATTTGGGACCAATTCCCCACTTTTGGCAAAAGCATCACAGTAGATTCTAACCTCCTCCCGCTCCCCTCTCACAGCTCTTCACCCCTGGAAAACTACAAGGCTTTTCCAGGTTGAGAGAGGGAGACAGGGAAGGAGCCCCAACCACTGTGCCCACTGCAGGTGCTCCAATGAAAAGCCATTTCCTTGGTGAGATCTGCATGGCTACATCTCTGCACATGGCTGCTGCCAACCAGCCTTCCATTGCAAGACCAGGAAAAATGTCTGAACAGCACTTTGAACGTACCACTGAGTCGTACTTTTACCCATTTCAGTACAACACAACATCCACAGCACAAAACTCACCAGCAAGTCACCAGGCTGAACAAACCCATCCCTAAATCTCTACCTCTCTGCCCACTCCCTTCACTTTGCACCTTTGTTTGAAAAATTTATTTATTAATTAAAAGTATTTTTAATCACAGCCTACAGCCTGCCAGTTTCTGTGTGCTAACAATAAACCAGCTTTTTACTGGGTGAACACCACAGTGATAGAGGGCTTCAAAATAATTGTTCGTTGTGGTTTTTATGCTGCTGAACCCTGAACAGAAGCTGCATGAGCATATGTGTACCTCTGCCTCTCCTGCAGCATGGTGGCACGTGTCTGAGTGCCCATACAGAGCACGTTTCAGTAAAAGAGCCGTAACAGCTCACAGGGTTACTTGGAGCCCCTTTTTCTGAAGGCAAGCAGGTGAAGATGAATGATGATACACAGAAAAGGGGGAGATTCCAGTTCGTGCTCCTGCTAAACTGCCCAGTGACCCATTTTTAATGATTTAGAGGATCACACACAGAGCTTGACTTTTCATACAGAAAATGCTTAGAACAGTTAAACTATGCACAGAGACTCTAATGCGAAGGAGTCAGAGAAATCCCTGGGAGCATCTTGAAGGGGGGCTGAGAAACCAGACCCCGAGCTGGAGCTGCTGCACTCCCAGCGGTCCCCCAAGGCCGCCCGCAGCACTGCTGCCTCTGCTCACTTCCCAGGTACACGCTGTTTCGCCCAAGAACTTCTACAAATGCACAAAATGCTCTTTCCCAGGTCTTTCCAACTGGACCTCCTACTTTTATCTATTAAAAACAACATGATGCACTTCTATCTCAAGTCTCTTGGCTCCTGCTACTAAAGTAGCCTCAGTCAGCACTCTCACAGGCTGGGACAGGCTGCGTGTGGGGGGTAAACACAGCAGAGAACTAAAAAAGCTGCTGAACAAATACACATTCTCCCTTTGTATACTGTATTTGTATTTCAAATTTCTATTGTATTTGTATTTCATTTCCTTCCTTTAAAAAGAAAGAAAATACGAGAACCAACAAAACCAATTCTTCTTTCTTTTCCTGCAAAGGCAGCTAAATCAGCTTCTACAGCATTAGTTCACCATCCCAGTTTATTACATTAAAACGTGCTGTAGCCATTTAACAGGGCCAGAAGCATTGTGTGGTTTCTTCCAGAATGGAAATGGCACCAAGACCACAAACGCAAGGCTGGGAGCAGACCATACAGCCGAGGACACACTGGTCTAGGAATGCAAGGAGAGGCCAGTCCTTTTGGAGCAATTCAGCAGCCATCAGCCTGATTTCACTCCTATGCAGCTTCAGAAAACATAAATATGATGGTTAACTTCCCAACACAGCATCCCTCCTCCTCCCCTTTGTTCCCCACTCCATCGATCAGATGGGACAGAAGACACACCACAAAAGGGACCTGTGAATCACTAGGGTGGATGCACAGAATGTAAATGTTTTGTCTTAATTTAAAAGGCACTGGTTTACCCAGGGGAGTTCACTCCAAGAAACAACCACCTTATTCTTGTACCCTTCTACCACCTCCCTGAATTTAATAATCTCCAATTAGCTGGAAGAGCAAAAACATCCTCCAGGTGTGCTGGGATAAAATCACCTTAGCCAGGCCATTTCCATACTGTGTAATTGTTTTCACTTTGCTTCAAATGTGTCCAGCTGCTTCAGGGGCACAGTTTCACAGGCACAGATTGCTCCATAAAACCACCAGCACAAGCTCTCTAAATCCCAGGCTCTTGCCTAGAGATCTGTCCCAGGTGCCAGCACACTGCCAGGCACACGGCTTTGCCATAAACCTTTGGGGAAAGCAATTCTTCATCTCTGATGGAAAACACCTTCCTTCCTCCACTTTCTCTGATAATTTGATGGGAGATCATCACACAAGAGCATCTCAGTATTTTATAGAGCAACATAAAAATTCACAAGTTAAAAAGAAACCCTACCTTGGTGGCAGAGAGATCTCCAGTTCAACAAGACTGGTTTATCATTTCTGTGCTTTTCTTTTTTTGGTTCTTTAAATGCACCCGACATTTCATGCTCTAAGGACTAGCACAAGGTGAAAAGCTTTCCCCTTCTACAAGCACCTTGATGGGCCATCAACACTCAGGAGAGAAAGGCTGCTGGTGTTACCTGCAGGAGTTATTTAATCCATTTTGTAAAGGTTACGACAAAATTAAGATCAAACTTTCATGCTCTCGACACTTCCTTTTGTCTTTTTTTTTAAAGGTATTTTTAAGAAATTATGGCTGCAATAAAGGAAAGGACAAATACATGTCAGTACTAGAAAACAAATTTATATCCCTGCTGTGACAAATGGGCCGTGCCGCACTGTGTCCCTGGTCGGAGGGGACGCCCCAGCCTGGCCTCGCTTAATGGCAACTTCTCATCCTCTCCTGCCAGGCCAAGTTTCCACCTGGAGATTTGATATTTGCCTTCATGGCTGGTTCTTAATCAAATAGGGTACTTCTAGAATGAAATTACCGTGGCTGTATTACAGATATAAGACATCTCACTTCAAGGGCATAAGCCAACCATTAAATGATGGACATTAGAAAGAAACTTTTCTTTGTGAGCAAGTTATTACGTCCCAACGGTGCCACTCACATTTCTGATGGAGAACAACGCTTTTGCCCCACGCTGTCCACCTCCTGTGCACCTGCATCCTGCATGGCACATGGGATTTGCTCCTGTTTCCCACAGGGGAGGTGTCTGCAAGCCTCAGAACCCGACCACTCCTGCAAGGCCTTTCCCCTTGCAGAAAAGAAAGTAGGGGTCACAGCAAGGACAGGGCTATTGATATTTAGCAGCTGCCCCAAGAGGCTGGGGTTCTCCAGCCCTGACCATGTACCAAGGAAGCCCCAAGAGCTTCACCACTGCCTTCAGCCACATCAGGATGAAGCACATCAGGATCACGTTCATTTCTGGGCCTCAGAAGCACCTGATTTCCATTCTAGGGGATGTGCCACGGTTTGAGAGGTCTCCCCTCACTGGAGAACACTACTGCAGCCATGTGCTACAGCTCTTTGTGGAGTTACAGCAACTTGTTAGGATCATGAATCCACCCAAAACTTGCCCCAGCAGCTGCGCAGCAGCCCATGTGCCCACCATGGGTTGGATCTGCTGCACAGTACCCAGAACTGCTCTGTCTGGGGAAGACTTGCCAAGATCAGACAAGGAGAGACCCTTTCCCCAGCACTAATTCCATTCAAAACACCTGGGAACCCCCACACTGTGACAGGCTCCAGATGAACATGTTCCTGTTACATGCAGAAGGTAAAGGAAATGGTTCAGCTGAGGAGGCAGAGACTGAGCTGTACAAGATCAACTTATGAGCCATCATTTTTAGTGGCATTTCTGTGTAGTTACTTTCAAATTATCCATTATACCAAGTTTTCCTTTCCTCCCAGCTTGAAGATAATTCAAAAATAACTTGATTACACACACTTCCCATCAGTGGCAACAGTATTGAAGTAAAAAAAAAAAAAATGTTTTCCTTGTTACCGTCTAGTGCTCAATTTTCTGATTTGATTTTTTCACGCATTTAATACAGCTTGTTAAGTAGCAATATAATCAAGAATGGCAAGTATGAAGACCAGTTTTACAGCAATTAAATCATCTCTAGAAACCAGCAATAAAAAGAGTTGGAAAGAAAATCTGATCCTGCTGGAAATCCATTTGTTTTAAAAAGGACGGACTTTTAAAAGGACACAATAATATAATGTATAGAATTTTGAAATATTGCAAAATTCAGAAACAGCTCATCTCTCACTTTTCTCAGCAAGAGATGTGTTGGGGAACTATTTTGACTGGGTAGGTTCTATGCGTACTCATATTTTTACACAGATAAATGCATACAAACACATCTACATTTAGGCACACAGACACTGAATCCCTGCATTAATTTTAGGGATCTTAAAAAAAAAAAAGGAAACCTAAAAACTTTGAAAATCCCAGACGACACAGAAAAGGCTTACAAAAGCAAAAGAGGGGTGTCATCCTTTCCTATGTTTTTCATGGACCTTCCAGGTCTACAGCCCCTTAAGTCCTTTTGCAAGGGCAGAGGAAAAGCTGGGAAGCAGGAAGACGGGAAAAGCTGTCCCAGTCCAAATCCACAGCAAACTGAGAGCAAGGAAAAACATTTAAAACAAAGGAGAACAGCAGGAGGATTAGGGGAGCACTGCAAGGTTTCCCACAGCTTTATTCTCTCTGGAATTCCTCTACAAAACATGTGCAATCTTTCACATTATAGCATTGCTTCTGCTGTATGACCTCCTCTCTTGGTTTTCTATAATGCAACACCTTTTCCCAAATGGAGTGGTTCCCAAAGGAACTCCAGTAGACTGACAACATGGAAGTTAGCAAGTGTGGTGGGTGGGACTGCTCAGATGTGCTGAGATGCTCACCCGTGGGGAAAATTGTTACGGTGATAGCAAAGCAGTCACTTTTTTAGTAAAGTATAAATACATATATGTGTGTGTGTCCAAGAGTGTACAGCCTGGGGTAGCCTACACACCAGTGACTCGCTGTCTGGAGGTGCAGGGACCATGCTGGAGCCAAGGAACCAAACACGGATACCCCCTGGGATGCTGGGGGTGCCCAGCCTGTGGGTCCAAGCTGCCTTTGACAAGC
This sequence comes from Machaerirhynchus nigripectus, assembly GCA_013397975.1. Classification (NCBI taxonomy): domain Eukaryota; kingdom Metazoa; phylum Chordata; class Aves; order Passeriformes; family Dicruridae; genus Machaerirhynchus; species Machaerirhynchus nigripectus. The sequence continues at coordinate 192,308 of VZRQ01000772.1, forward strand.
TGCCATTTGCACACTTACTCCTGCTCTTTGTCTGTCTCAGCCATTAGCTTCAAAAATACTGCATGGAGGATAGGAAAAAGGGCTTATAAGGAAAATAAATACATCTTTGTTTGCTCTGAAAATGGAAACTGTAGGATTAAAGGTATCTGTATGAAAAGTAATATTAAAGATGAGCTGGAAGCTGGTTTGCTTTTTAAATCAAAGGACTGAAGACCCAAAGTTATGCACTGTGCCCCATTAATCTACCAGCTACTTGAATGCCCTAATCCTTTACTTTGTTCATCCCCTTTCTTTCATTTTCCCACCCAATTACTTACTGCCTCTTCATAACCAGCCAACTTCACCTATAGCACAGAGCTCCTTTCCCACTGATGGAAATATTCACCTTGCAACTTCATGATGCTCCTGGTTAACTGAAAAGATACTTCTGGGCCTAAAATCTGGATAATTGCAGAAGACCAAAGTGAATGAGCAAACCTTGCACTGTACTGGCTCATCCTCAAACATACTGGAATCCAGCAGTGACTGGGAACCTTAGACAAAATTACTTGAGTCCCCATCACCATGTGACCATCATAATGTTGCCTTCAAGGTCATCAAGGCCTGCTCCCCATCCAGGGAAAGGGATGAAGAGTCACAGGTTCAAAGGTACTGTGCTATGAAGCTGTTACTCCAATTTGGTGACTGCTGCCTCCTTTCCCCGCACCTTGTTATTTTGGTTATTCCCCCTTCAGTCATGCCACAGTGAGATGCTAACAGGCTGCCAAATAAACCCTTTGGAGAACATAAGGATGTTACATGCTTCATGATTCCTAAAGAGAACATCTAGTGCCGTGTTAAGGATTTTACAGAGTTTCATTTAACTCTTGAGTACTGGCATTAGGCTCCCATGAACGACAACTCCACGCCAAGCTGTGCCTCTGCTTTCTGCATCCTCCACTCAACCTCCGCTGCTCCTTCCCTGCCCAGGGCAGCCACAGGAGCACAGATGTGAGGGGCAGCTCAGGATGCCCATGGGGAACAGGCCAAAGGCTGCTCCTGCCAGGCACTGCCTGGAATTCCTCAGATTTTTGCCTCAACAGCAGCATGTGGCTTTGGGAGCCAGGCATCTTAAAGGACACAAAAACAAGCCCTGCTGTGAACTCAGAAACAATGCTTTCAAATGGCTACTATTATTTTTTTATAAACTACGCTTGTCCAAATTGGCAGGATATTGAAGAGAAAATGGCACTAATTTATGCAAAAGTCAACAATATAATTGTAATAGTCATTTCCACCTCAAGTCAATTTTCAAGGTGGTAATGGAAACCAATATGGATTGAATGGGAAACATCTGGCAGGGAAATCCAAAGAGAGAGGTTCAGGAAATGTGACAGCTGCAAAGAGACTTGCTCACTTCTGCTGCCAAGGTGAAGGCACACACTGTCACCACCCAGCCACACTTCTGTGCACAGGCTCTCCAGAAAACAAGGACTGTTTTCCCTATCCAGACTCAACCCAAGGAGACAGAAACGCAACAGAATGTTGCAAATGTGGCACAGCAGGGCAACCACCCCAAAACAGGGCCTCAGAAAGATGCGTGACTGAGTAAGGATCAGTGGTGGCAGTGGCAGGAGAAAATTTAAGGCAGGGAAAAATAATAATGCAGAAAATTTTGCATTGTTTTAACCAACACTGCATTCCCCCATCTTCCCAATCCCTTTCTGACACTGAAATACATCCCAGTAACCTGGATAAAACCTCCTGCCACAGAGCCGGCTGACACCAAAAGTTTACTTGAAGCACTTACCAGTTCCTCACGTGAAGCAGAAGAATGGAACAAATCACCATTTCTGTGTGTTTCTGCTGTAAAACCCACAGTTCCTTCAGTCGATATTGAAAGGCTGGGTGGAACCACAGAACATTTCTGACCCAAACAACTCTACTCAGTTACCTCTTTCTGCTCTGCTGGATCTAAAGCCGAGTGCGCACCTTGCACAGGAAGCGTGGGGTACCAGCCTAAAACCTGGAAGAGAGAAAATCCTACAATGCTCCAGGAAAAAATGCCTTTCTCACTGTTTCTCTGCATCTGTGAGGTACAGTGTCAAGAGCATGAACAAACCCCACAAAAATGCCCTATGATGATGATTGTCCCTTCTTGGAGGGATTTAATGAAAAGAACTCTTTCTTCTGCATGTAAAAAAATTCATCTAAATGATAGCTAATTCCCATAATAGCTGCTATAATGGAGAAGAAAAACAGCAACAAGTTACATTAGCGTTCCAGATGGGTTTTTTAGCGTTTTTTTCCCTAAGAATTACCTTCAAAGGACCCCAGATAACCAAACAAACAGCATTAGATAGAACAGGAACATAGAAAAGACCTCCAACCTTGCCACAATGAAGGAAGATCGTTACTACATTCATATCTTTTTAATAAAAAAGGCTGCTGGACAGAGAAGTCCTGATGCCTTTTGCTGAACAAAAGCCAGTTTGTCATTAGTACACTGCAGACAAGGTTGAAGAACACTTCGGCCATTTGAAATTCTGGACTCTGAAGTATTTTATTACCAAGGTTAGTGAAAGCTTGGATGAATCAATATTCTTTGTGCATCCACTGCACAGTTCAAAGCTGCCTGTCTGCTGATTTCATGGCTGCACATATGTCTGTCAAGAACTCTAAAAGCTGTATGGGGAAGATGTACATTTGTGGAAAACAATATTAAAAAAAATAAAGTCTGCATTAGTTTATCCTTTCTTTTCCCCCTCAATTTTCCATTTTCTTCACCATTCCGAATATTCCTACAGCACTCTCTTCACATATCCAACTATAGTTAGTTTCTATGTATCTAACAGTTTGCTTCCTTATAACACTGAATATTAAGAATTTATCACTCGTTTCAGGCAGGAAAATCTATTCACTTATAACACAAATTGCCTGAAAGTCACCAAGAGTCCTTCAAAGTGATGTACAGGGCTCCTGTGGCAGTAACAGCAACAAAAAGGTCCTCGTTGGCAGATTCCTTTGAATCATCCATATCTACTACGCCTGTTAGCTGGTGTGGATCTGGGGCATCCCTTCAGAGCCCTCTGACTTTAGACTTGTTCTAAGTTACACTCCCCAGGTTTAAAGCTGTTGAGGTATAGGTTTAATACAGGCATGGAAATTCAGGGTCAGGAATGACTGCACCTAAAAATGTGAACTTTTTGGGACACCCAGGTATCTGAGAAGAGAAAGCAGATCTTGTGGATGACACAAGATGGTAAAATCAGAACAGCTGCCGTGCTAACAAAATGGGCAATTAAATGAGCTTTAATCCTTCCACACTAACTTAATAGGACCTGTGGAAATGTTACACTGGGATTCAACTCGGCAACAATGCCAGCAAAACCTGGTTTTGATTAATTACGAGAATGAGTTAATCAGTCTGGTGTCATTCATAAGGAAAAAATTGACATGGGAACAGAGAGGTCTACTCTGCTGTGGAGCAGTAGCAGGACACTTCCATTCCAGAGCAGGCTCCTACATCACAGTCTTTCAGGTGATGTCAGTGTTGGCCCAGCACCCCTTAAAAAGAGCTTCATTTTCCTGCTGCCCAAGTACACAGCAAAACTCCTGACAACTTTCACACCTTAAAAGTCATGTCAGTTATAAACTTGTATAACAGAAAAAAATTCAGTATTCAGAGTTTCTGAGCTTCCTGTTTCCTGGGGCAAAGTCTAAAGCTCAGTCTCAGCCTTTCACTCAAGCAGGACTTAATGGCATTTAAAAACAAAGCAGAAAACATGCTGCTTTACTTCCCCTAGCGAAGCACAGGAACTAATGACTGTGCTTACAATACACTAAAAAGAAGCTGAACTGTTTAGGTAAACAAAGACCTAACTATGGAGAGTTTAAAAAGGACATGATCAGCAGTTCATCATCTCAGACTGCTCAGAAAGCCCAGTACTGATCACTGGGGTATTCCAGCAGAGACTGGAATTAGCAGTACAGGGTTTCTGTCTTCAGCTAGTTTTTAATTACACAAACAGACACCCTGAACATTTCACTACCTGAGTGTGACCTCGGTGAGCTACACTGAAGCTCACAACGTGCCTTTGCTTATTAACACCACCAGTGCAAGGTCTGGGACCAGCCCCATGGTCCCCACTGCACACCTTGGCCAACAACCCTAAAGCCACCAATCATTTATGACAGAGCACAAAAACCAGGCTCATTTTTCTCAGGCAACTATCCAGCACAGCACAGTGATAATGTGTCTGTTATGCCTTCTGAGGAGTCATTCTGACCTGGACCCATCCCCAGCTCTGCCCTCATCACACTGATCAGCAGGACCCTGAGCAAAGCCCATGCTGGCCTCACTTTGGGCCAGGGCTGGACCAGATCACCTCCATCCTCCTTGGGTGGGCCACCCAAGCTAAGCTGGCCATCTCATTAATGCAAGTCCACAGGTGAGGGAAGAGGGAGGAGGGAGAAGATGCCTGGCTGAAGAGCCAGTCCTGCAGTCCCAGAGGAAGACACAGCTCTGACTGCAGCTCGAACACACACTACTCTCCACATCACACAGTGCTTGTGTGACTGCAGCCTCCATCAAGTGCTGTTTTGACAGCTTGAAATGAGGGACACCATTCCTCATGAAGGAATTCAAGCTATAACCACTGACTCAGAAACTACCTCGTTCACACTCTGCATCTGCCAATCTTAGCAGTCTGCCTACGCTTTAGGAATAAAGGGGGAAATTAAGGTAGTGTGACATGTAGGATATTTTCGAATATTAAATTTATGACACATTGTTGATTCATTTATAATTCATCACAAATTGCAATGCAAATATTTGGCTAAAGTGCAATGATGTTGGGAAAGACAGCTTTTTTTGCTGTTCTTCTTCTTTAAACAGAGACCAGAAATAACACAGCCCACTTAGTCCCGGAGTGAGTCCACCTCAGGGAAGACACAAAGAACAGCCAAGTCCCAAATCCTGTGGACTTGGGTAAGAACCAGAGGGCAAGTAACTCCCCCAGGTAAGGAGGATTCCTTCAGAAAATAAGTGTAACTGGTGTATATCATTACAAAGAAGCAAATGCCTTCATACATCTATGCACACCATTAGGACAGAAGAATTAATTTGCTGAGATACCCTGTGAAATTGCTGTGTGGCTAAGCAAGGTGAAAAAAATAGAGTCAGGTCAAAAAAACGTACGTTTATATTTAATTTTATTTTTAAATTCTTTTTCCTGCTATTTCATTCCCTCGAGTCAATCATCCAGACATTCAGGCAGTCGGTTTAGCAGGAAGCACAGGCTTGAATGAAGCAAGAAAGCTTCACCGGAGTGTTGCTGAAAGCCATTTTCCGGACTACAGAGGCTCAAAGGTGGGCAGAGAGAGCTTGTTTTCTGTCTTGAGAGATCAACACCTGCCAGCAAAACTTGTGTCACTATTATCTGCAGCCTACAGAGATCTCCAGCGACACCGACCACCAGGCCGAAACAGAACCAGTTATAATCCCTTGTCCCCTGAGGAACAGCATCCTTTGGTTTTTAAGCTCCTGTAAGTTAGATTCGGTTAATTATGATTACTATCGCTCTCTGTTATGCTTTGGTTCTGTTGAGGTGATGCAAAGAGAGAACAGTAATGACCTGAAAAACAGATAACATCTAAAAAAGCTCTGTCTTAGAGGTCTAGTGGTTCACTTGCAGGGTCCAACTGCACTAGGTAGGAAAGTACAGGGAACAAAGCATAAGGCAAACATATATAATTCTTTTCTTATAAAAATACAAAAATTCTATACACACCACCCTTATCTTGAAGCAGTTGTCACAGCTTGAAAGTCTTGTGGCTGAGATGGAGAAGATATTCAGGGACACAGCTATGATTAAGCATTTGAAGAAATTACTAAGAGATCACTAGACATCACTCACACTAAATTCTTATTTAAAATGTCTGATGGGAAATGTCTCTCCATCAACAGAATAAAGCAGATTCAGACAGTGTTAGTGAGAGACACCCACAGCTGGAAGATTTTGCTGTGTGCTGAGACGGCAAGGGCAATTGTATGGCCAGCACGAAGAGCAGAGCTGAAACCACCTGGGCTGAATGTGGCCACAGGAGCTGCCGCTCGAATCGCGTCTGGACATCAGCGGGGCTGTGCCACTGAACCTTTGCCAGCGGGAGAAGGCTCCTCCAGCCAGGGGGAAATGGCAGCAGGAGAGAGCAGAGGGGAGCCCTGACTGATTTTCAAAGCCTTTCCCAGGTGCTTCAGCTCCCTCTGACAGGCATCGCCCAGAGGAGTTCACACCAGCTGTAACGGCAGTGAAATACCAAGAAGAAACTGCCCCACTTTTGCTTCAGACTGGAAAGTCGAAGTGTTTTTTATCATGCATTCCTAAACAAATAACACTCTAACTTCAACAAAATCAGTTTCAGATGCTGAGGAACTACTACTTCTTCTACCAAACACTAAACAGACATGAAAAGCTCCACTGATCTCATCACAAAAAGCTCCCATGAATTTAACAGGGCCAGGATTTCCCTTACTGTATTTCCAGTATTACCATATTACTGTGGTGTGCAGAATGGATTACACCAGCCTTGCTAATTTGGGCAGGCTCTGAATAGCAGCAAGGCCAGCCAACGAGCCAGTGCCTTTTATTCCTCCCCTGTTGCTTCCTTAGTATGCGCCCAAGCACGCGTGGCACAGAGCATCGGCCTTTTCTTCGCACTTCCGCGCAGGGCACGGCTGTTGCAGCAGCCCCGGCAGCGTCCCCCCAAGTGAAGGCTGCCTTCATTCAGAGGGGCACACAGGTGTCCTCCCTGCCTGCCAGCAAGGGCAGCAGCTGTGCCGATGCCGGCCAAAAATCCGCGCTCCCAAACTGGGCACCCTCGTGCGCAGCCAGAGCCCAGTGCCATGCCAGCCCCCCCAAAACTGCATCCAGCTCCCAGGGATGCTCAGGAGGATCAGGAGAGGCCTGGCAGCAGCTGGATGCTCACAGACGGCAGTAACCTGTATATCTGTGTGCATCTGCTGCCCAGCTAACGCAGCCCTTGGTTATGGGAGAGGCACTCAGTGCTGGTTTTGGTCACGTCAAGGATAGAAATCCTTAGTTAACCCAACCTGCTCAATGCATTATCACATCGTATTATTATTACTGACTGAGAGGTAGTTTTCTCAGGGTGGACCAACAAAACGAAAAAATTGAAATTCCTCTCATTTATTATTTAACCCAACTGAATCTTATTTTTGTAAGCACCTTAGCTGGTGGAACAAAATATCTCCTATTTCCTGAGTGGTTGTCAACAGTTTAGCCCTACACATGGCCAAAGTCCCTTTCCGGAAGATAAGTGTATGTGCTGGTACACGTGTGCTTAGACATGCTCAGGCAGTGCTAGTGCCCCTTTGCAGAAGGTCATCTGCTACGAAAATAAAGCATTTAATAGGTAACAGCCCAAAAACCCAGGTATTTCCTGCAGAAACCACAAGAAGCACAAACCTTGTGCCATGTATTTGGCTCAAAAGAGGCAGTGCCTTCTTTTTTTTTTTAATATAAATATATATATATGCATCTATATAAACATATATATAAAGAATGCTTCTGGATATATGAATATTACTCTCATTTTTAAACCAATGCTTAAATAAGGAATATTTTCTTTTGCCTATGATTATTTATTGGGGTTTTTTTTCCCCACAAAATGACAGATGATACTGTCTTTTCAAAGTGACAGAACAAAAGAGATTACAGTGATAATCAGGTTACCTTAGACAGAAAGGAACGAGAGATTCAGAGCTACTCCTCTGCCCAATAATACTCAGACTTCATATTTTCATCTGCTGGGTGAGCACTACCTCTGTAAGGTTTATTTAAACATATCGCTTTCCCACTAAAGCATTTTTTGGCTCCTTAGACTTCCTCTAAGGATTTTCAGCTAAAAACAGGTTATAGTTTCAAAGCACAGTCATAACAGAAATTGGAGAGGATATATCACGGTAATTGTGTTTACCTTCTAATGAAAGAAAATAAGGAATATTCCACCTACTTGAAATAGAATTTAAAGAATGAATAGAAAACCAAAGAATAAACCCACTACGAGGAAATAGAACAATGTCTGTCCATCCCCACACAATCTATAACCAAACACTGCAATAATCACAAAAAGGAAAGGCTTTCCAGATATAACATCAGCTTGGGTTAACAAATAAATAGTGTTTAACAGTGATACACAGGTAAATTTCCGTCCTGTAGGAGTGATTTAAAACACTGGATGAATTAATAATCATTGGAATAGCTACCACTTAAAAATGGGTATATTTAAAAATAATTTAAAAGTGGGCAAGTATCAAGTCAGAAATCTCAAAAATGGGGTAGAAGCTGTTTGATGCTAAAACACCAAGCCAGAGCCATAATCCAGCCTAAAACACACATGGGTGAACCTCAGGGCATCTCTCTTTGGCCCATCAGGTAGCAGCTCTCTGGGAAGGGGCTTTCACCTACAGGCACTCAGAGAGTCAAGGAAAAGGGTATAAGGAGATATGGAGCTCAGAGCTGGAAAAAACCAAGTCTTCAGTTCACCTTTTATTCTCCCTTTTCTCCCTAAAATATATGACATTAGCTTCCATTTTTTAGTTTACCCTTTGTTCCATGAGCACAGTATTTGCATTCATAAAGGCTCCATGAATGTCAGCATTAGAAATGTAACTCTAAGTATTTATGGAGCGGTCTAGTCTAAAAAACACCTCCAAGGAAAGTGTCCCAGGCCTGCCCAGCTTAAGTCTGCAGGTCTAAACAAGCCCATGCCAGGAATCCGTTTTTGGCAAAACACTGTCTTTTGCCTTTGCTGGAAGTGCCGCTTCCTCAAAACCCAACCACGCTGGTCTTGAGGAAAGCTTTGTTAGAAAAAGACCATCATTTCAATACCTCTGATACTTTTGGCTTTTGAAAGCCAAAACACATTGTGGAGTAAGACAAATTATCTGGGTTATGGGTGCAAGACCCAGATGGAAAATGAGGTGGGCAAGACAACCCCTAAGCCGTGTGCTTCCTGTGCTGTCGGGATGCTCATTCCCAAATCCTAGAGATTTAACAGATGGCTGTGAGCGCTGGAATTACCAGCACTCTTCCGTTTCAGAGGTTGAACCTTCTGCTCTAATAAAACCTCTCCTCTTCATGTGGCAACTGCTTTTGAAGCCTTTAGTGAGCCAAGGGCAGTTCTCTAAAGGCAACTCAGTGATCTCCAAACAAAACACACAACCAAGGTTCATTCCATCATCTGAAACACACTGCATCAGATGGAGCCAAATGACCAAAAATATATTTCTTATTGAATTTTTTTTATATTTCTTCACATGGCAATTAAAAAGCTTATGGCCAAAGATATAGGAAGCAGTAAAAATGATGCATACCAAAAGATCTTACTGAACTTAATGCAGCATGAAATTATCCAGCGGGCCACTTTAAATACTTTGCTGTAAAAATACACACCATAAAAGCATGTTTCATTGCTCTTTGTTTAATAGTTGAGTTAATTAGGGAAAAAAGACAGTATTTTCACAGATTAAAGAAAAAACAAGAAAAATCAAGTATTTATGTTCTCAGAGAATTCCTAGACGTACAGCTCACTAAGAGCAGCAGCACTAGGCACAAATGTAGACGACCAAGGACTCACGTCTTTTTTAATTCCCCGGAACCAGACTTTTCAAAGCAATATGAAATACTATAGGAGTCGTACTTCTATTCTGATTGACTTTTCATTTTACTGGGCTCAACGTGTTTAAACCACTGTCTTGATGCGACCTGAAATATTCCAGGGTTATGGTTATTTTATAAATGATTATCAAGAGCAAATTTACAAATTAATCCTAAAGTAGCAAAAAACCCAAAAAAAGACCAAAAAAAAGACTGCTGAATAATTTCAGCGACGCTTCCCAATGTTTGCACAATTCTTTGTTTAATTCCCACTAGCCAAACGCCTCTGCTGGCATGGAGAGCTGGAGACGTAGCGCTGCATATTCTGGCCAATTAAAGAGTTTTAATTTTATTTTTTTCTCTTTCACCTAATCTTATTAACTCCTCCAGTGCTGACACAAAGACATCTGTTCCCAGGAAACTTCCCATTTTAAAAGTCAATGGGACTTTCTTCAAGCAATCCACTGGTGGCCCACTACATTCAGGGAAGGACCCAGAGCACCCATCAAGTTGGGACCATGGGTATTTTGACAGCAATGGTTGTAATTAATTTCTTATCTTGCACCATGTCAGGTGGCTGGCACAGCCACATGCTAATTCTCCTCCCTGCCACTTGAAATGCATCCCCTCCTCCTGATGAGATCAGCCACGAGAGCATCTGTGATGAAGAAAACAACATTTCTAACATTCAGCAGGAAAGAGGTTGATGCAAAATAATTTTTAAAAAAGCAAATTAAACCAGCAGAACATGGGTTTTGCCCACCAAGCACTTCAGCAGCAATTTCAAATGTGGTCAAAAGCTGTCAAATATGTTAATCTTAATTTCTTTTAAAAACCTTGCAGTTGATAGAATGCCGAAGGCGAACTTTTTAAATATTGCTGGTATCATTCCCCACTCCACTGTATGCTCAAACTACCTGCTTGGTTTTGTATTTTAAAGTATGTGCTTTTCTATTGTACTTTTTTTCTTCCCCCACTAGGACAAGGCAAGAAAATAATGCTGAGGATACTTATTTTCTAAAATACTCTAATGAAGTCAGTGGAGACTCCAGGAGCTCAATGCCATAAATAGAGAAAAGAAACAGAACATATCAATCAAACCAACCCAGCTTGAATTGCATCTGTAACAAAACAAGGAAAGAAACAACCGCCTCTTCAGCAGGGGAATAACAGAGAAAATATTGACTTGTTAAAGAGAAACTATGGACATATTTTGAGCTCTGAGGAGGCTGTAATTGTTTCTAAATAAAGCTAAAAGTTCAACAGCATGGTCAGCCTGCTCCTGGAAGGATTCGTGCTGCTACACTACGAACAACGATGCGGGATTTTTAACGTCTTTCTTTTCTTAAAACAAAAATATCAACTCCTGCTCATTTTCAAAGGACAATACAAGGTGTGCACACTGATACTTCCTTTTTTGGCCACAGAAACGCTTCTGTATTTATATCACACTTCATTTCTGTTTTTACTGACCTTTCAGATGGCCTTAAATGAGTCTGAAGTGTAACTACAGCTGTGGCACAACCCCACAGGCATTTCCAGTGGCTCGAGTGCCTCCCAAGTCATGCCTCGGTAGGAGCTTGGATGGAAGAGCAGCACCACAAAGACCCACAAGGAGCATTCCCGGATGGCCCTGCACCTGCAACATCGATGCTCCTTCCTACACCAATGCTGCCAGGGGACTTACACACGCAACATCCACAGCTGCCTCTCTAGTGAATCTGGTTCAGTTTTAGGCAGGGACTGTAGTAACTGCTGGTAGGACAACTGCTGTGGGCCTTATCCTGACACCATCTCTCCTGCTCAGCACCAGGCTCCAGCAGCCGCATGCCAGCCGAGACGCAGGAAGACCTCTCCTTTCTTGAGTGGTAATTATAATTCTCCTTGTTACAATGAAATCCTTTCTGTGATTAAATTTCAATCTAAGCAGGCTGGTTTTCTCATTTGCAGAGATTTTATTAGTTTGTGGGAATGTCTGCTTCCCCTCCTTTGAATTTATTCTTAAATTACTCTTCCTTTTTTCTTTTTTTCCTCTCCAAAATCCCCCTCTTTCAAGCGACATTTGCCAACATTAGTCTGATTTAAGACGTTTTATCCAACCCATTGCCTTTTACTTAACTATATTGCTTCCAAGACCACTGGGATCTCCAGGCATTAATCATTAGCATTCATGCTGGAGCTGACTTTAGGCAGTGAGTTACCATGTCTTTGGGGAACACCATGCACCACCAGCTGAAATGCTCTGAACAGTCTGCCCTGGTACATTAACTCTAAAGCAAACTCTCTCCCCGTACCCATCCTTCTTCTTAAAATTCCTGTTCTGCAGCACCGAACACCAAGTCCAGGGCTGAGTCCAGCACAGCCCATACCCAACCATATCTCATCCCTTAATTTAGACTGAAATTCCCTACCCTCAGTCAAGAGAAGAGAAGCCCATGGTCCAAGCTCAACACTATGTCTTAAAAAAACAGGCCAGACCCATTTGCCTTGGCCAAATCAGTCAGTTGTGTTGGTGTCCCATTCACCAGCAGACCTAAAGCTGGATCATCTTGGTTGGAGCCCACGATGAAGTCAGTGAGTGGCAAAAGCCCCCACATCCTCAGCTAGAAGGGCTACACCCTACAGATGCCTGAAAAAATTCTAAAATTTGTCAATTTGTTAGAATAAATAAAGTAACAAAGTGCCCTGTATGAATCAAAAACTAAAGTAACAAACCAACACTCACCACACCTAACAAAAACCACCTTGCACTCAGTGTTAGGGCTGCTACCACAGCACAACCTCTGTGCAGCAGGAGCACAGCCCAGAGCTCCCACCCTTCCCAAATACTCTGCTCACACTGCATCTGAAGCCACTGCTTGCAGCACAGCAGCTCCCACACACCCATAAACTACCATCAGTGAAATCTGCAAAAGAAACTTACCTTCAGCCATTGTGGCCACTACATCAAAGGGGTTTTTTGCATTTTGCAGAACTGCCTCGACCTTGTCACCTTGCACAATTCAGGGTGCACTCAGCCCATTGTAGACACCCCATATTAAAATACTGCATCATTGGTTTTTCAAAGCACATGGAAACTTTCTTCTGCTTATTTTGGGTAGTACTGGAAAATAAAATGGGAGCAACACACTTCAACATTAGCCTCACTTAAATCCAGTGATGTCCCCTCAAAGTAGCCATGTCCTTGCTTTCAGTTTTAAGCTGCATTTTGCACAAATCCCAACCACAGAGGCTATTTAAGCCTGCATTGTCTTCAGGGTGTCCAGAAATACCCCAGGAGATTTCCAAGGTTCCCAAGGATCCATCATGCTCCCAGAAGGGTCCCCTGATCACAAACGGGTTGCTCTGCCTGAAGTACGCAAGACAATTTGCATTGTTTTTTATTTGTTCTCTTGGTATTATTGTTAGAGAGCCGAGGTGACATTCCCAGTCAGAACAGATCAGCAGGAACACAGACATTTCCAGGAGGGGAGCATTAGGTGTCATCCTTAGGTGCTCTTCCAAAGGCATTAGGCACGGGGGCTGCCGGCAGATGCCCAGCAAGGTTTTCCAAATGGCAGGAGTAGGTCTGGTGCCTCCAGTGCCGGACCCCCACCGGCTTTTCCAGAGGTGGAAGGCTGGTCTACAAGGTGAAATTAGTGCTGAGGAAGTCAGAGTGTGAATGTAACATGCATCTGCAATTCCCCACAAATTCCCCATGTGAACAGATTTAATCTGCATTACAAATGTCTTTTCACGGCTGGAGTCAATGCAGAGCTCTTCTTTCAAGGGTAGGGGAAAGCTGAAGCCCTGTTACTGTACATTTCAGCTCAAGTTTCTGGCATATTTTCCTTGCAGTGCATAACTAATATTCTTAGGCAGCATCTAATAACACAACTCAGACATGCTACCTATAGGGCTGTTTTTTCAGAACACCCATCAGAAGGCTTTGAACCGTGTCTGTAAAGTTTTTGTGTCTTTTTCCTGTGATTATGGCATCAGCTTCAAAGCAGCTCTCAGCAAATTCGGCTACTTCAAGAAAATCGGTTGTGCAGGCCAAATAGCCAAACATACACACGCACATGCAATTAAAATCAAATGCCTAGATGATCATTTCAGTTTTAATTAGATTTTACCAGGACTATGAGTTAAGGCTGCAGGCTGAGATGTTGATTTAAAGCTGTAGCTAATGTGTTTTATTGCCAGATTTGCTCATAGTCAAAGCTAATTATCCCTATTATGCTTACATGATTTTTCAAACAACCAAAAAAAAAAAAGGCATTAAAAAAGTGAGTTTGTAGCAAGCAGATTGGCCTGCCAGTGTGTGCGTCTGCACGTGCATGTGTGTATTTACCAGCCATTTAAAACCCAGATCTTCAGTCATACAGGGAAAAAAACCCAAGCAATTAGCAGATGAAGTGTGGTACAGTTAAACAAACATCTCATTTTCAAGACCCATCAGGAAACACTGAATGCAATACGATCTTACGCTATTTCTAAATACAGTGATGTTGTGGAAAGTAAGATCTTTTGGGGGAGAGCTAAGAAATGCTGAGTAGTTTATTGAAATCATATCTTAGAATGTAAGGGGGCATAAAGGGAATTTTCTGTGGTTTTCAATGTGAAAAAACAATCAGCTACTGGTTTTGTTTTTTGGGGTTATTTTATTCTTCTCACTATTAACATTCCTTAATTTTATCTCTGGGAAAATGAAGAACTGAAAACATTGAGAAAAAAGAACAAGAAAATGTAAGCCTGAAGATTTTTACATTTTTAATTCTTAAAACTGCCAAGAAATTTCAAAAGAAACAGCAATTGGCAAAAAAAAAAAAAAAGGAAAAAAAAAGCAACCCAATAACTACTCCGTTTGAAGTAAAGCCTTGCCTCTTTTCTCAGAAAGAGTTCAGATATGTCTTGAAGAAGCCTTCCCCACTGCTCTTCCCTCCTCCTTGAGCAAGAACCCAAGAGTGTTTGCTCTTGCTTTCATCTCTCTATCCATTGCCTCCACCCTGAAGGGGCGCTCAGGGTCTGCCATCCACTTGTTCTTCTACCAGGGAGCCTCCTATGATGTGCAGGCATTCTAAGGAGTCTCCAAGAAACTTGTCTTCCGTGAGTTAAACCAAAAATAGCACACATACAGCCAGCCAATACTTCCTCCCTCCCTCCCCACTTCTGTCAGAACAGATTGCATTTTGCTTCTGTTTTGATTTTAAAAGGAAAACATTCTGGACAGAAAAAGAGTATGTTTTCCCACTGGAAAAATGTTAGTTTTCTTTGAAAAAAAGAAAAACTCCCCCAAAACCCAACCCTACTGAGATCACATAACAGGGCTGCAGTGCCTCAATAGTTTCTTCTCAAGGCAAGTCCTCCAGTGTGGCAGGGCCAGCAGGGAGGAACAGCCTGCTAAGTCAAAGAGTGTTCAGTTGAGTCAAGAAGTGTTCAATTTTCAAGTGTTTTGTCTCACCACTGGAGCTGCTGGTCACCTCTCCCACAAAACTGAAATTGTCTTCCATGCTGTTTCTGCAGGAATGCCATGGGGGCTCTAAAGGCTGCCGGAGGCACCTGCCATGGCTGTGAAGCTCAGCACGGTGGAAAGCCAATGCGAATTACGTATTTTAGGGCAAAAAATTCAGAGAAAGGAGATGTTTCATCCTCTCTGAACACGATGCTGTGTTGCTGAATATGCAGATGGATTTTCACTACAAGCAGGATGTCGTCTATTTATAACTTTTGCTTACTCTATCACCGCGTAGAGGGAAATTCTTCCTCCCTAATTCTTTGTCTTGATGGAGACACCTTCCCAGCTGCTACCCAGCCATGCCATGGAGCTCAACACACGGCCTGGGAACATCAACCCCAGCACAGGCAGACCCACGGAAGGACCTCCTCCAGTAAGGAGACAACTGCTCACGGCCTGACAGTTCATCCCTAACAAGCCAGGGAGGTTCTTGGCAACCTAAGTGCCACTAAAGTAGCAGTCTGCTGTCACTAGATAAGGAAACCACTTTCTCAACATTATTGATAGAAAAGCGAAGTATTGACTGCCTGTACCTCCCCAAAGCCTCACATACCCAGCATTAAGCCATCCAGTGAATAGGACAGTAGTGGACTACGTAAAATCTCACTGAAAGATTAAAGAAAAGAGAAAGCTGGCTTTATTATTTTATTTGCCATTGCATTTAACAATTTTAGGCTTTGGCTAGAGCAAGGATCAAACAGAGATTCCTGCTATTAATTGCTTTTGCATTTACAGTCATAAGGTTCTTAAAAGAATTTCTATGAGCAATACCCTAAGACAACTCCAGATTTTCTGATTCTCTTAGCCTTGTAAAAAAACTGCAAAAAACTGGAGTAGAAAAGCACTCAAAAACCATAGATATTTTGCTAAAGCCAACCCCTACATTGTTTCAGGTCAGCTATGCTGCTGTTTAGGACCCAGCAGCAGAACCGAGGCCAGCCAGAGCACCTCTGATGTTACTGTGCATGTGATACCCCAACCTGGACAGGTACAGCACAGCCAACTGAAGGCATGCCCACCGAATTATCTCCACCTCTCTCCCCAAGGTGTTCCAGCCTGCCCTCTGGTCTCAGCAGGTTTGGGGATTGCACAGCCATCCCCAGGAGGCTGTACCAGCACGTTTGCAGGTGTGTGCTCGTATCTGTGTGCTGCGGATCACCCATTAGTTTTATCAGATCTTTGCTGCAGCAGCAGTGATTTTACTATCACTTGCTTTAAGGGAACAGCTGGGCTTGCGTATTTGGTGTGTTTGTTTCCAAGCAAGTCAGCCAGGACTGGCCTGTGAATGCAGCAAAGAAAGGCCCCTCTTAGAGAGCCTTTCCCTGGGCATCCAACAAAGGGGAAAACGAAGACCTAATACTGGACGAGACCCAAAAGCTCTTCATATGAGTAACTGCAAATGGGGAAAAGATGCCCCAAGAGACAGAGTTGGACGCAAGTTGTGACAATGGTTAATAACTCCCAAGGCCGGCAGGGCTGAGGATTATTTACAGCCCAGCATGCCAGTGGCATTGGACGGACACCGTCACCCTTCGAAATCCTGAAGGATTTTGCTCAGTCTGCTTCTAAATGACACCTGCAGATGAAGACAGAGCTTTTTGCTTTTCCAGCAGTGAACAAATTGCACTTTCAGCAACACCTGGCCAAGGTTTCTGCTTCTGTCTCGCTCTCCTCGTACCTTCTTAGTCAAACTGAATCCAGCCATCATTTTAGCTTTCAATCCACAATGGAAAGGTCAGATCCCGTGGACAGAGGCCAAAGCCTTTGTTTGCAGCCCCAAATAGGATTGCATTAGTTAAGCCTTAGCTGCCGTTCTCAATTTTCTTCATTCACAGCACACACTGGCAGCCAATTTGGTTGAAAGAAATTTGGCAACTGCTCTTGGACCTTCATCCTCCACTGTTTCTTTCTCCCCCAGTTAAACCAACTATTTTCCTTTGCTAATAATGACAGATACTAAGGCATCTCGCTAGTGCCTAAGCAGGGCAAACAAATGTGTGCCTGTTCAGGAATGACTTGGCCCAAACCACGAGGATCTGATAGCAATTAATGCCTCTATACAGAGACTTTTTTCTTGTTATTGAAGCATTTCTATATATATCACAGAACACATCACCATCCAGCATGCAAAAAGTGACAGGATTCACAGGATGATGTACCTATTAAACTAAACAAAACAGGAATTCAAACCCCCGAGGGCTGCAGAAGAGATGACAACAGGATACATAATGACTGGGATGGCAAAAGCCTAACTGCAGGCACAGTGGATTTTCTCTGCTGAACAACTTATATGATCTCTGTAGGTTTTCACGCTATGGTTTCAAATACGTAGCACTATCATTACTATTTAGGAAGGACTAAGAGTATCAAGACCTGAAGACTTCAAAAGTAGCCTTCAAATACTGCTTTTCATGTAATGCACCCAAAAGGACCTTTTCTACTACGGATCGGTATGCGTATGAACCCTGACATCACCAGATGCAATGACTTGCCAGAGGAAGGAGGCAGTGGATGTGTCACCTCCTGGCCTGCACCACCAGCATGCACTGATCTGTGCTATTTGTTTCTCATCAGTAAAACAGAACCTGTATACATGGGCATACACATTTAACTCACAGGGGGCTAATGCCATGGAAATCTGCAGCATCAAAGGTGCTTGCACACAAACTCTTTGGCATGTTGGAGTCCTCCAATGGTTCTTTCCCAAAACGAGTGGCCATGAAAGGCAAATATCACCGAATGTGATCAGAGCTTTAATTTATTATATTCCATTCAAAAGCCACCTCCAGTCAGGTTAATTAAACTCTGCCAGCCTAATTTCATACATTTCCCATGTTTTATTCATTCCTCTGATATGTTAAGAGGAAAAGATACTGGGTTATCCATGGGTCCTGTCTGCCAATAAATACCAAGATTCAAAGTTGCATTGTTTGCTCAGGGCACTAAAGAGAGGTTTGTAACAAAATCACGCAACACTGGCAGCACTGATCGACTTTGCAAAACAACCAGTTTTCTAACTCACTATCATCAACTGATCCCATGAAAGTTGGGCTTAAAAGAAAGAGAAAGTCCGATCCCATTAGCATAGCTCAGTTTCCCACTGGCAGCTCACTAAGGGACTGCCAGTCGGATTACTTCCAGGCTTAACCCCTGGAGCTCAGAAATCCTTTGTACTACGAACTGAAGGGGAAGATGAAATGTGCTGCTATGTGCCATCGTTTTCCAGAGCTCACCAGCACCAGCTCCCCCAGCTGAGGATGCTCCAGCACCAGCCGGACTAGAATTTTGGTTTTTTTTTTGTACAATGACTGTGATAAAACACTGGCACAGGTTGCCCAGAAAGATGGTGGATGCCCCATCCCTGGAAACGTCCAAGGTCAGATTGGGCAAGGCTCTGAGCAACTCTCACGTCCCTGCTCATTGCAGAGGAGCTGGACTCAATAATCTTTAGAGGTGACTTCCAACCCAAACCGTTCTGAGATTCTGTGATTACATTCCTTACTGAGAAATGGCTGGACTTCTCAACACGCTTAAACTTCTGCAATTAACAGCAGTAATGAGAGAGGTGAGAATCCTGATCCCTATTCAGATGTCTCCAAAACACAACTATTTGGCTAAGTCTTAATTTAGGTCTAATACTTGTTGCAACCTGAGAAGACACTGGTGGTACAATGATAATTGTATTTCATGTTTTACAACAGCAGAGTCTCACTGGTTATCCTGCACAGGTTTATTCTATCTGTGGCAGGAATTTTAATATGCCAAAAATGCCTAATATCCTACTAGTGTTTTGAATTATTTTTTCAGTAAGGATTGCATATACTGCAAAATTCCCCTTCACCGAAATAGAAGTATTTAAACGGAATAGATAATTTTCAGCAAAAATGTAATGGGTAAAAATGCAGGATAATTGGTTCTGCTTTTTCACTTCAATACTGTCAAAACATGTCTGTTCAATAAGCACAGAGCAGCTGTGTTTCAACTCTGTCATTATATTTAGACATGTATATTAATTGAATTATATTTCTATTTATTTTACTCAATGCCATTCTGTTTATACACATGAGATGATTCATTATTTTCAAATTATTTTTTCAATACTGGCCATTCCATACAATTTTAAAATACAGCATTTCCTTTCCAACTCTGAAGTCTTGTTTAATGTCTAAAGACAAGCTGCAGAGCAGAATCAACATTCCTTCACCAGTCCTGGCTCCTATACTTTGTACACCAGATTTCTGAAATAAATGTAACCAGCTGGGGCTTTGAGTCAGAAAAGGCGAGCCCTGCTCTGTATTTGACAAACACTGAAGATACAGGCTACTAGAAGGAAGAAACATGTAAGGAACAACAACAACAAAGAATGCAAAGACCTTTTCAGGGGTCTAAAGAGAATGATGCTCTCCAGGCAGGGTCCTGCATCAGATGTGGGCAGATGACTCAGTGTCTGAAGGCACATCCCCAAACCAGCAGTGCAACTGCACCCTCACACAAAAAGACTGGGAATTTCTTCCTCTAATGCTTCCCAGCACCAGGCCAGGATCCAAAACCTCAGCCCAAGGGCATCTGCTTATTTTAAATGAGTGCACTGTGCTCCTTCCCTCCTTGCCCACAAAGCTGGACATGAGATTTATGTTGGAGGAGGAGCAGAGTTAATGCGTGAATGACTTCACAAGGTCGTTAGAGATTAAAATTGACACAGACTAAATTCTGCTGAAACCAACAGAGGTATAGGAAGGGGCTTGGGCCAACACCGGCACGTCTGGGCAAAATAAACAGGTAATTCAGACTCAGAACTAAGTCTGTGAAAAAGACCATGGGAAGCAGTGGGTCACTCACTCCCAAATGTCCCCTGGGAGAAGGGGGAACATTCCCCCCCCAGTACCCAACATCCAAAGCCTGAAGGACAAGTATCTTAGTTTTCATTCAAAATACAGTGCATACAGAAAAAAGGATTTTTTTTTTCTTGAAGAGGGAAGGTCAGAATCAAGTAGGCTTTTCTTCCTTTTCTTAATTTCAATGGATTTACAAGTTCCTGAGGTCACTTGGGCTACAGAAATGTATTTCTATCATTTTCATTTTGACCAGCAAAGCAAGTGGTGTGTACAAAGAAAAAAAAAAAAAAAAGACATGTACACAATATCAACCACAGCACTGACATGAAATAAAATACTTCAGAAATATTATGATGTGTTGAGGCACCCTCCTGGCTACTCTTAAAAGATGTCAAGTGTAATTCAGATTTGATTTCTTCCACTGTGGGTAACCCTGGCAGCAGAAACTTCCATCAATAAAAAAATTTCAGCCACATAACTTAAAACTCCCCAGATATAAACAGTAAGAGGATGTGTGAACTGGATCATGAATCTGGTGCTCTCAAATTCCAAGTGCTGCAGCCAGCCAGCCAGACACAGGGCATATATCCTGGATCAAGACAACAATGTCAAATTAACCTAATTACTTTCTTGGAACAAAGGTTCTGAAGAGTTTTCCCTACAAAATGTTGATGTTTCCTTTCCCTGTGACAGCTCATTGGCCCAGTGCCACCTGGGAAAGAGAGAAGGCTCTTCCACATAAAATCTTGCCTGGTTCTAAATGCTTTGTTATGTTTATATTTATAATAATACAACACAATTCTAACAGCACACACAGACAATTTTGCTGAGTAAACAGATGCGAGGCAGGACAGATGCTGAGCTTTATTTTTCTCCTCACCATTCTTTTTATTTTGCTAAACAGACAATGTGGCAGGGAAGCACAGCAACTGGAACCTGAGAAGACCAACCTGGACAAGGGAGATTATGCCCACACATGAAAGTAATTTGATTCAAGAGGAGGAGTAGATCAGTATGTCAAAACTATCTAGTACCAGAACTGGTTACAGTTTTAGAGGGAGGGTCCGGGGTGGTCCATGAGCCCATCAGCTGGGCTCCATGTGTGCAGTGGCAGTACCTGCAGGACTGGTTCATATTCTTAGGTGTCTCAGAGAGTGCATTTGGTGCACACCTGAAGCAGAGCACTAGACTTTACTCCCCAGAAAGGAAATTTAGGATACTTGCTCCAAAGACAGGCTGTGATCCAAACTGGCATATGCATGTGAGGGCACTGGAAGGATCTGCCCTCAAACTGTGCTACTGCTCTGAACCAAAACATTCCCCTGCACACCAGTGGAATAAGAACTACCGGGACATAGGCATTGTGTTTGCCAAAACCACAGCACAGAAGGAAATCCAAGCCTACTATCAGAGTACAGTACAGAGACAGATTTATAGCTGCACACAGGCTTGCAAAGTCATTAGAGACCTAAACACATTTAAAAAGCAGAAAGATAGAGTCAAAATGACCCTCTGGGTTAAAAGGGTATCCTTGCTTTTTTGCTTTATTGAAAACATATTTCAGCTGCTGATTCTTTCACTCAGATTTGATTTCTGATTTTCTGATCCTGTAGAGAAAAAAATTTCCTCTGGATACAAATACACCTGTGGGAGGGAGCTCACACATGAGCTTGGGTCTTCACTTCATTTTCTTTGCTCTTCTGCTCCCCATGAAGCCCAAACAAGGGATACGACTGATATGTTTCACTCATTCTTTTGCTGTCAAAAAAGATTTGGTTCCACGGGGGGGTTGTCAATTTATGAAGACCTTAAATTATTGCTAGAAGTATAAATGACAGCTGAACATGAAGGTTTTACTTTCTGTTTACCCGAAGACATGAAGGTACTCTTTGGTGCTGAGATCTGCCCTGGTACCTCCCAGGGAGCTGATACCAATTCTATTCCTGAGAGTGAGTTTCAGCCTGCAGCACTGCATGGGGTGCCCACGTCAGGGAAAATTATCGGCAAATAGTAATTCTCCGTCAGCAAAAAAACCCAGTGGTTAAAAGAAACCAGCAGTTAAAGGTAATACCCATAAAGGAATCACAAAGTGGGATGCAGAGACTGACAAACATCCAGCTCTTTATGCCCTGCTTTCCTGCACTTAAACCTACATAAGTAAGAAAGGAAGATGTAAGGAAGAAAACACCCACATCTGGGAAATTCAGTTCTACGTAGAACATGGTGAGTTTCCCTGAGCCTCCAGCAGTCAAGTTTACTAATGATATCTGCTCACATAAAATGTCACCAATGAAAATCCCTTTCTTAAGGGGACGTTTTGTAAAACTTCCTACGTGACACGCTCATCATCCTGCTCCCAAAAGGTCATAAAACCCTGGATCCTCATTTTGCACTGCTCTCGCCGACAGCTGTGATTTAGAGCAGTCGTGATTACTGCCACAGCCAGCAAGAGGCTCGTGCCTACCGATACCGGCACTCCAATTTGGCAGGCTAAAAATCTCCTAAAATCATGAAGTGCTGCCATAACTTTATATGACTTCATTCCAAACCCTCAGCTATTTCTAAAATAAAGCGTTTAAAGAAATTTCAGGACTCCAATTACAGTCTCTAAAAGGAAATGTACTGCTGGAGACCTCGCGGCGCTCGTGCTCAAATCCTCCTGCAAATGTGCGCTCAAATGCTTCCAAATTGGTTCCCACAGAGTAAAGTTACTAGAAATCAGTGCACCATTTTTCACTTCATTTTCCGACGATTTTATAAGGCTGGGAAGCGAGAAGCATACTGAATGGATTTACACTGATGCCCAGGGATGCTGTGATGCCACAGCGAACAGCCGGGATGAAGGATTTTATGTGGCTGTCCTGCTGCTGGCAAACCTTCCCGGTGCTCAGCCCATTCTCCCATGTGCCTGCTTCACTCCATTTCAGAAAAATGAGTTTAAAAACAGAGGCCAAAAGCTGTGGCCTGAAGGAAGCTCCACAAGCTGAGAGTGACCCCTGGCTCTGTCTGAACAGTCAGTTTTCCTGAGCAAAACCCTCTACAGAAGGTCAGGCTCTGGCAGACCCTCTGCCAAGGGAACACTCCTTTTCAGCCTCACCCTTCCTTCAAGTTTCACGTATCTCTTCTAATCCCTGAGCAGAAATACCTACATGCATGAAGCTAAAGTCAGGAAAAACACCAAAATCCTTTGTTGATAAAGATTATATAAATACCTGCAAGGAACTTACAGCAGGTATTAATTCACCATAAAATATAGATACTTGAATAAAAAGAAAAATTTCCAGTGAGCCTTTCATCCTGGAAAAGCACTCCCATAAAGCAGAGGGGAAAAAACATAGTAGTTCAGGCTTAGTTGAAAATATTTGGCTCATAATAAAGGAGCATAACAAGCTCTAAACCAAAGGCACTGAAAGGTGTGACATGGAAAACTCAAAAATTAGAAAATGTGTGTTGGAAAAGGGTTTCAATAGCAGAGCAGGTAATATTTAGTGTAGAATATTTTTTTCCATTTTACTGCCTCTCATATGTGGTCAGCAATCTTAACATTAGCTGTTAGGTTGAGGAATACAAACCCACGTAACAGCAGGAATACGCCTGCCAAGTGCACTATGCAATGGGCTTAAAAATATCCCACTAAACCCATTACCACGCTGTTTTCCAGAACTGGGCAAGCACAAACCAGGGTCCAAAGGCAAAGGGCCCAACAACCCACCGTGGTATTGGCTCTCTGAACAAAAATTGCCAAGTTTGGATGCTCATTGGTGTTATGCCTTTGGCACAAAAAAAAAGCTTTGTCCCTTCGAGCTTAGCTGATAGGAAAGAACATGGTCCCTAAACAGTGAGCCCTGAGCCTCCCTTCCCAGACAGCTCCAGTCAGGATGCACAGTTACAATGGAAATAAATGCAGCTCCTAAATTATGGCTGGAGAAGAGTGCTTTTTAGCAGCGTTCCCAGTTTCTTTAATGCCCAAGATAAAAATCAGCGCATTGGCATTCTGAGTTTCGCTGATTCCCACCAGAAATCATAAGCTGGATTTGTTTTGGGTTTCTTTGGTCCACGCAGTGCTTGGAATAGTCCCGATAAGATTTTACTGCAGATTATTTTTCCTGCAGGGAAAGCAATGCTGCAGGAGAAAAAAAATACAGCACTGCTTGTGCTAACAGGAAAATTAAAAACCCTTGTAATTCTCACGTGACGATGTCGAAGGGACCTACTCGGAGGCACAAAGAGCTGTGCATCGCTTTGGGAACAAACAAAGCAGCCAAAGTAGCTCCAAAGGTACCTCGTCTTTTTCCTCTCCTGGCTCCAAAAAACACCTGCTGGCTGGCACTGCTCTGAATTCAGGAGCCTGCCCCCGCTCAGCCACAGCCACGCATCCAGCCTCGGCCCAAGAGGAGCATCGCAAGCAATGCAAAGACACAAAGACACTACCAGCAATTCATGGATTATTAAACCTGATTTAATCTCTTCTTCAGTATCTGACAGGACTGAACACTCTATATCCTCATTCCTAATGTCAGCAGAAGGGTTATAGATGTACAAGCTAATAATTAAAATGCACTTTTTTTGAAGGTGTTTCTACGTAAACTTATTAAATGTGCACAGAAACACACAAACCGGCCTGTAACAAGCTCCAAGGGTTCCTCTCTAGCAAGTGCCTGATTATTGAAACTGAGGTGACTTTTCCATCACATTTGGCTACTACAGATGACAGTGAGGAAAATGCACATGAAGGTGAGTCCTTACTGCCACAGGCTGCTCCAGAGGAGTGAGTGGAGAGAAGGCGACGGAAAATATAGGTTTTATTACACATAGACTATGCTTTCCATTGAGATTCTGATGCTTTCTTCTTCTTTACTGCACATTTTCCACTATAAAACCTGTATGTCTTGAGAACAGAGACACGCAGGGTACCAGGTTCTTTAAAATTTTTTATCTTTAAGCTATTTATAATCAGCCACTTTTCACAAGGAACTGCAGCTCAGAGTGTCTTGGGGTGATTTTATGGTAACACTGTATTTCCCTGTCATCTGCTTTATGCCCAGAAATGGGTCCCACAGCTTTAAGCTGGGTCCAGGAGAGGTGAGGAGAGAGGCTGGGCGAATTCTTCAGTGCAGTTCGTGTTCAAGGACTCACACACTCCCCCGTATTGCTTGGCTCTGCTTGCAGCGGCAGAGAGGCTTTTTCCTGCTGCTAGCCAGCTTGTGAGCTGAGGCAAGAGGTATTTTCCCAGGATTGCATACCGGCATACCAAAATTCTCCAGTAACTTCCTCTTCTTCTGGCAGGGTTCGGCCTAGCTGTGATCCGAGAACCAGATCACCAGACCCCATGGAGCGGCGGGGAGGCTGCGGGGCCGCCGCATCCCGGCCTTGGGCCTCGGGAGGGGCCGAGCCAGCTACAGAGGGAACTCTAAAACCACCAGCTTTCTCTGCGTTGAGGAGGTTCAGTACTGTAACAGTTATTCATTTCTCCTGTGCCTTGCCAGCACTTTGCTTGTTAAATAAATAGTTTTTTTCACTTTCCTCCTTTCGTATTTCCTCCTTTCGTATTCCTAAAAGAAATTCCTTTCGTATCAGCGGGGGAGGGAGTGCCAAAAACCTGTCTTTGGGGGAGACGTTCCTTCCAGAGCGTTTTCCCCCTAAATTTGTCTCAAACTGAGACAAAGGGTTTCTTCCAGAAAGGCAAGATAAGTTTAAGCAGTAACTACTAAAAGCTAAACTACTGGAAAGCTTTTAGTAGCAGAGTTGAGAAAGGGATGAAGGAAAGTGAAAGCTGTCAGAGTAAATCCTAGGTGAGACGCCTCAGTGCATCTTCATGCTGTAAGTCAGCACGAGCTCTCCAAGGCAGCCTGCAGCTGTTCATGCTGTCATTTTGGACTTTTTCATCACCTGTCTTTATTTTTATTAAATGGCACAATTTGCCCTTTCTTCCTTGACACAATTATTTAATTAATCTTTCTCCAGCATCCTGCTACCACAGAGTGCACCGTCCAGATATTCCTAGAACCAAGTTTTTAGCTCCCTTTTTTTTCCTTGAATAAACACTGTATACTAACGGGTGGGAAAATATTTCTTAGAAAAATTAACTATCAGCTACTTCTGATAAATAAGACTTATGTTTATTCAGTAACTCCTTTTAAGGAATGCATTTACTTCCCCCCCTCTGTTTTAGACTTCAAGATTTATAGTGCAAGGCAGCATCACCATTTGCAGGTTGGATATTTACCTAATTAGCTGTAGTTAATGGAACCTTTTATATAAAGCCTATTCCCAGTTCTGGGAAAGAACAACTTCAAATTCACCTGTTTCAGAGGAGATAAAGCAAAAATCTACAACTCTTCACCCAGCATGACATCAACTTGCTAAAGCAACCCCCATGCCCTACGCTCCACACATCAACCATCACCCCAAACCACACTACAAAGATGAGTTTTATACCCACCCTCTTTCAGTCTCACACCTTTCAGATCAGACCTGACAGCTCCTCAACAGGTATCACTCAAAACAAAAATGTGCTAATGTCCAAAAAAACTGTGTTACGCACTCCTGTACCTTGAGCAAAGTCTTCCACAAGCTCCACAAATTATCAGATACTCTACTACAGAAAACTTGCTGATGGATGCTGCACATCTTGGAGTGCTTAACAAAATAAAACCTGTTCCTGGCCTTTGCAATCCCAAGCAACATTTCTGTACATGTCTTCAAAAATACAACCACGTGTCATTATACCACAGGACAAATGCTTATTGATATTTCAACTGCAGTCTATTGGATTTCTTAATAACCAAGTGTCTTTATTCTATTCACAATAGCATTCAGCTTGAGTAATAGTCTTCCATTCCCGAAAATGGCTGTGAAACCAAATGTGGAAGAAAAGGAAAAAGCTCTGCACTGCGTTTACAATAATTGTAATAGCTGTCCTGTAATATCTATTTGTTCCCTGTTATTTCTCTTCTAGATCGTTTTCATTTCAAAATATAATGCGCCCATCACATTTGGAATATACATATGTAATTTCTATATTTTGCATAAAAACAATGCAGTAAATATCAACCTGTAGTAAAGGCAACCTGGGATCTTCAGGAAACTATTTGAACTTGAAAGTCTCAGCCAAAACCTGTGCCTCTTGTACCTTACCTACCCATACTCCTGCCCAGCAGCAGGTCTGCCCATCAGATCCACTTTGAGCTGCACATTGTGTTTGCGGTTTGGGGGGGCCCATGTTGTCACTGTTTGCTTCTTTGTTTCATTTGCAACCGATTGCTGTTAAATAATGGTGAATCTTCCTGCACCACTGTCAGCTTCACTGACTGAGACTCGGGTAGTTTCCTGCCTGGCAGCTCATGCAAAAGCAAGCACGTGGTGTTCCATCATGAAGTGCTGCAAAACTCCACATGGCTGTTCGCTCAGAGCAAACCTGGGACGTGTCTCGCTCCCCAGCTCAATTCCTCTTTCATTGCCCTTAACACTGGGAGCCCTTCTTGGTCTGTTACCAACTCACCCCTCCAGTTTGCTGTCTCACCTTTTCTCAGGTGCTGGAAGTATTTCTGCGTAATAGAGTGCAATTGTAATACCAAAATTCTGCAAAGCTCTCTGTTCTCACACCATTGCCCAACTCCCTAGAAATAAACATGCACATTTCTTTGTGGTATTCCCTTCTAAGCTTAAAATAACAAGAACACATAGAGTAAGATAGACCTGGAAGGACCAGCAGTGCCTACAAGCCTAATGCAAAGTATCTGAAGGACCTACGTAACGTAGGGTCTCCCACATGTCCCTACTCCTTCCAACAGAATGTGTTTCCCAGTATGTAACTTGATGGTCTCTTGCTACTGCTCCAGGCTGCATCTCTTTATCCTGCCTGATGTGGGTATCTCCTTCTCTCTGCCCCCTCAAAGGTGTCACCCGGTCTGCCTTCTACCTTCTCTGTAAGCTAAACAGCCAGCAATCACCAAATGCCTTGTCCCCCAAGCTCCCCACCATTCTTGCTGCTCTGTTCACACTCTTCCCAGTTCCCCTTTCCCATTTGGACACTCACCGTCCATCCAAGAACAGCGCTCAGGCTAGGACCTGCCACGTGTTGGCCTGGTCAGAAGGAAAAAAACCACCAAACAAATGATTGTAACAAAGTTTCGGGAGCAGAACATGAGCTGGCAACGTGCAGCCCAAGTGCTGATATTCAGCAGCAGTCTTGGTGCACCTCTGCGGGCAGACTGTGCCCTCTGTCCCATCAGTCCCATCTGTCACTGCCATGCTGACATGAGTCTGATTAATTCGTGAGCTCACCACCTCCACTAACTTCACATGTCACAGCGTTCAAGAGGGGAAAGGGTTGGATGGACTAATGTTGTCACCTGTCAGCTGATGTTGACCTCTTTGAAGCACCTACTCTGACAACCCCTCTTCTGACGGTCTCTGCCCAAAGAGCAGCATCAAGCCTGTTCTTCACAAGCCACCTATCACTGCCAGCTTCACGTCTAGAACTCCAGCAATGGGCACAAACCACCTGCCATTCAAACCTTTAAAAAACCCAAACAAAACAACTATTTGTGTCTTGATGGCAAGCTCTTGTTGACTACCAAGCACAGCAGGAAGATCTTAGATCCTCCTGGTATGGCTACAAAACAAATAACTCATCGAAATTGTTCAGGTGCTCAACTGGTAGGAATCACTGCCACTCCAGGGAAGTCAGAAGGCCAGAACCCTGTTCATATTAAAAACAGATAGATCCCCAGAGTCCCCTGCTGACGTTTATCTGCTAGCAATCTAGAACAGTATTTTCTGACTAATCCTTCAAAGTCGTTCTTTTATTCAGCCTCAAATTCCTCACATCCATCGCTCCTGCTGGGATTTTCCACCTTAAGACTTATATACATGATTTATCTGCCAAGAGCCTTTTCTCCCCTTGTCTGGTTCCTCAACAATTCAAGGCAGTACCCAAGACAAACACAAGGCTCTTCCTTCAACCGGTCTGGGTAAGTACTGTCCTGCCATAAGTTTTTATTTTAAGGCATTGGTCTAGCAGGAGGAATTGATATGGAAATGAGTGTAATTACCAGCGTAAACAATCTGTTACTTTCCATACAAGTCAGAGTGCTAAATCACCACTGGTCCCCTACATTACCATCTGAATAGCAGGAGGTAGCTAATGGGCCATATGTTAAAAAGCAGGTTACCCACATCTTCATTTGCAAATGAAAAGCAAGAATGACAGCTGAATGGTGAAGATATGACCATTGATCATATTGCCATTCCCAGGGCCCCCACGCAGAATACCCAGCTATGAAACAACCAGACAGTTCCTCAGCTCCAAATACCATCCACTTCATGACAAGGCTCCAAAAATCAATTTATGATACACCAAGTGTGTTACCCAGCCTGCTCCCAGCTCAGCATAGGAGGTTTCCCAACTAAATTTCACATATCACAAGAAAATACTTGAAGAACTGCACCATGAAAAGTCCACATTTGCCTTCCCAAACTGTGACACATACCAAAAGACCCAAGTTTCCCAAAAGAGCTGCAGGAAGGAAGCAAAACTAGAACTGTGCACCAGCAGGGGTTCATTATCCAAACCAGCAACTACAGGGCAGAAATACCCAACCCTGCCCCGTTCTCCAGTTTTCAGTCCCAGTGCCATGAGCTAAGTGAGGCCTTCAGAAGACCACCTGAACAGCAGCTGTTATGCTGACTTTGTACCAGGAAGAACACCAGGAAGCCCTTCTTTAGGCAGGAATTAATCACCAAGTTCCACTTTAATAGGTAAGGCAGGCAGAAAAGAGTCTCCAGCTCTGTGATGGACCCAGAGCTGCTCCCTCGTTAACTGTGGCCACAAAAAGATGGGGGTGGGCAGGGAGGGGCGAAAGACATCTTTTTACTTGGTGTGATCATTTCATGCCTTGCCTGCAAATTCACGTCCCCTCCAGCAAGCGGAATGGCTGTTCAGCCCACAGAGATGGCACACAGTCATAAACTCCCGGACTGGTGCCCAAGCGAGAGTGGTAAGAGCACTGTGTGTTGTGCCTCAGCAGTGCTGCTGCTATTTAATGTATCCTTGCAAAGATACTGCTTTGTTCTTCAGGAACAGGACTTTCTCCCTCAGTGTCCTGGTTCCCTCCCCCCCACCTCCTACATATACTTTTGATCCAGTGGTTTAAAAAAAAAAAAAAAGAGGATTACTTTGAGAGGTCAAGCCACTCAAATGCATATGCATTAGAGCTCCCAGAAAGCAAACTAATTACACTGAAAATTATGAGCTATACAGAGCCAGTGTGATACCAAAAATGACCATTTAAGACGTGCTAATAAGCTCTAACACAGTTTCTCACTCAAAATAAGACTGGGAAGCTTGAAAAATCTGATTCGTTTTTGCAAAAAGAATCCTGCCAAGTGATGGCATTTATAATGCACCTTGTATGCCAAGCTCTGGCAGCCCTGGCTTGGCTCTTCCACACCTCCATCATGCCCAGGGAATGGCATCTCTCCCCTCCCCGGAACTGCATGCTCTTTAGGATGCTCCAGAGACCCACCTCAGAGGGAAACTTAATTAATAGGAGAAATTAATGGGAGAAAACTAAAACTCCATACATACTTCATCGTGGTTTTTTTCTTACAGGAAGT
Organism: Machaerirhynchus nigripectus; assembly: GCA_013397975.1. Lineage (NCBI taxonomy): Eukaryota > Metazoa > Chordata > Aves > Passeriformes > Dicruridae > Machaerirhynchus > Machaerirhynchus nigripectus. The sequence continues at coordinate 222,919 of VZRQ01000772.1, forward strand.
TTTTCCTCAATCTTTACCAACTTTAAAATTTATCTAACACATCTTCTTCCAGTAAGGAAGAATGAAGCAGTTAAATCATAGCACCCTGGCATTTGTAGCAACTAATGGATATAAACAGCATTTTCAAATCCGTCAAAATAATTTACAGTATCTCCCAAAGTTGCCTTTCAGTACAAACAGTTGCAGAGTTAAAAGGTTTTACAATTGCAAATCATTTTTGGGAACAGCGTACAGAATGAGGGTATTCATCAATGGGTTTATTAATATGAGTAGAAAGAATAATGGATGCAATATCTGCTAAGGGGACATCACATTATGATACACGCTTTAACTAATTTGCAATCTGGAAAAAAAAAAAAAGAAAAAAGTACATTGTATCCCAGGGAGGCTCTTATCATTTGCCTGCTGCTCTCTTTAGGCACTTTCAACACCTGATTAATTAATAATTGTTGCTTGGGTTATGCTGCTCCACAACTTCTGTACCCTGGCTGTGAATAATAATCTGGCACTAAAAATTTAATAGGTGCATTGCAGTGCTAGCCAAGATGCACCCTGTTGTGTGTTAAATAACTTATTTTTTATAAATATAGCCCATTTTCTTTTTTCAACCTGAAAGCAGCATTACACTTGGATAATTCCACCTGTCACCCAGAGCAGTAATTAGCACTTGTACTGCTTCATTGTGAGATTACCTGAGAGAATCCCATTTGGAAATTTCCCCCCCCCTCCTTGTTTTTCTAAAGCCATCATCACACTCAGCTGAGCTGCATTTTCATGCTATGCAACCAAGTCCATGGCACACAAGTGGTCAGCTGGGGGTGGGTTTTGGTGCTGTTTATAAAGAATGAGCCCGGCCAGACAAGAGCTTCAAAGACTTTTCCGAGGCGGAGAGGAGAAAAATTAGTTTCTGGGGCAAACAGCAACAGTGTAAGAGAGACTGGCTGTGTTGCCACTACAAGTAAATAACAACAGCAGCAATAAAAGCCAAATGTCCCTCTTAGTGACACAACACTCCCACAGCAATCATGGAGATCCAAATGTCGGGATGCGCAACAGCTCACTTGGACACGGAAACCCGCCCTGGACAAACTTTTCCCTGAGAGAGGCACAGGAAGAGTCAGACTAAGCCAGGACAAGTGCAGGAGGGCCAGCAGAAGTCATTAACCTGCAAAAGGACACACGTGGCAGCCCCGTTTGTGCCGCCCAGGCAAGGGCAGCACCTCGGCAGGGTCCCTCCCACCGCCGGGGCTGGGCAAGCGAGGCGGAGCTGCCTCGGGAGCACGTTCCACCGCCCTGGAGGGCAGCAGTGACGAACGAGGTAGCTCCCGACCTTGCAGCAGCTCTCCTATGGCAAGGACATCTGATAGCATCCGCTGGTTAACCCAAATATAGCACAAAACCTCAAGGCAAGCTGGAAATCTTGGGCAGGGAGAGCTGAGGTTCAGAGCAGGCTCAGACAGAACTGCTCGTTTGTCCCTGCCCCCTGGGAAAGGCACCACTGATGCCCTCCAGCAGCCACCGCCAGCTCCCAGGCACACTCCTGGTCCCTGCCCTGTGGTCCAGCAACAATGGACACAACGCTGAGGAAATGCGCCAAGATCCAGGGAAAGGGGCAATTGCTTGGAAGGACCTTAGCAGAGAAGGCTTCCACAAACCAGCTGGACCAGTCCACGGTCTGTGGACTTGTCCACTGTGTCTTGCAACTTTAAAAGCCATTTCCTTTCTGAATTAATTTGCACCCCGATATTCTAGTATAATGCAAATTAATTTCTGCATAAAACAACAGCGGTGGGAGGTTTAGGCAGGATGTCCCATGATGGATGATTTTCAAAATTTTAACCTCATGAAAGTAGATGAAGGAGAGGAGCAAGTGGCTGCACTCCCCAGTACTGCCCAAAGGGTTTACAATCTCCCCCACCCTCCATCAGCAGAGCTTTGACCAGCTGAGAGAGCAACAAAATTCTGCCTCAGGGTGCCACAGAACAGGCAGCGGTAACTCTTACGCTGGGTCGGGGATTTTTTTGGGTTTGTTTTTCTTTTCTTTTTTTTTCAGGTTTTTGATTGTTTGGCTGTTTCTTTTTGTTCCTTCATTTCTGGGTAAGAACAACTTCAAAGCCTACAGAAAACAGATAGTGCTAATCTATATCTAACAAGCTTCTTGAGGGGGGGAAAGAAACCCCTACAAACAAGCAACTCACTCACTAAAATAACCGTAACAACAAATTCTTTAATAACCTCAGCCCACTCCCTGGCGCAGATACCATTTGTCAGAGTTTTTCTGGGCAGAGCTGAGTACTTCAGAAGTGCAGGCTTTTGGGATTACAAAGAATTTTAGAGATGCTGACAGGCTGTGCCAGGAGGTCTGAAAAACAGCACCTTCTTACAGCACTCGTGATCACAAATATTTGCCTTACTATCACTTTCATGGAAAGAGAACAGCAAAGAGTAATAAAGCTTTTAGTAGAACTAATTAAAATTAAATTACTCACAATTTACAATCTGCTTCGTCTATATCCCTAAAAATAAAGCCAATAAAGAGACAGACATTCCGAACTCTTTATTAAATTAAAAAAAAAAATTGGCTCTCCCTTCCTTTTATATGTCAGCCATAATATAAAATACCGCCCTTACAACTGCATCTTCACCAGCAATAATTCCAGACAAAACCATTAATCATGAAAAACTCATTCAACACATTTTGCCTCTTCTACTATGTGTGAATAATTCACAAATTAAAAGGAGACCAGCTAGGGTTACCACTGCGATGATTAAAAGCTTTGCAAGAAATACAAATTCTTGCGCTTCAGGGTAAGCACTGACCTCCAGTTCAGAGCAGCTAGGAAGAGCTGAACCAAAGCTGCAGCAAGTGAAACCCCAAGTGCCTTCAGGAGAAAGGCTTCCCCAAACAGCCAGCACAGCCTCTTGCAGACATGGACTGCAGACCATGACTTCTGAGCCTTCTAGGCACACTGGATGTACTATTTGCTGTTTAATATCCTACCTTCCTCAATCCCAAAGCAGCACTCTGGCAATCATGACAGCGGGCAGTGGGAAGCTTCAGTGCCAGCAGGTCTAGGAGGCCTCACAGAGGTTTCTAGACAGGCTTTTGCAGAGGATCCAACAGACCTGCACATGCACAAGCCCCCTGTTTCATACGTACACACGCACACACAACCGCTACCTGTACACACGCACACAGCTGTGGCACTGTCTCAGTGTGCTGGAGCCTGGTCCATCGATGGGCTCCTTCCCAGCCCAGGCAATCCCCCATCCCAGCTTCGGGGCAGACCAGCCTGTCAGACAATATGGAGCAGCTCCCACCAGGCACCAGAGATGCCTTGTCTACAGGTGACAAGGTAAGTGTGAATTTTGGGTAATTGCCCTTTTTTGAAGCCAGAAGAGCGTGGGAGGATGGAATCAAGCACTCAACAAAAAAGCTTCTTGCTGCATTTGGGAGACAAGCAAATGGGTGAAAAAGTGAACTCTAATCATCCCCAGGAACATTATTCTGACTTACAGCCAAAAAAAAAAAAAAANAGTCTGTGATGCATGAAAAACTTGTAGAACACGTAATTCAAAGAATGGTACAAAGCCAGAAAAATCCCCATGATTTTGGGAGTGCTTCTCAAATCAGCAGCAGCACAAGTAACAAGTACATGTAATGAGACAGAACTAAAATGAACTTAAGACAAATGCTAAATATCGATGTAACAATCAAGGACCAAAGCAAACGCAGAAGAAAAAAAGGGCCCATAATTAACAGTCCTACATTTCCTCCTCAGACAGACAATTCCATTAATGCTGCAAACACTGTCATGTCCCTTGAGGAGAATTAATAGAAATGCCATCTTTTTAGGAAAGGCACAACCACTTTCCTGCAGGCATGGAAATCTGGCTTCATTTTGAAGAGGACATTTGCTTAACTCCCAAGTGTTTCCTGGGCACAGTCAGGTATCTCCTCAAGCCGTACTCCAGCTTTTTATAGAAAGTATCTCCAAACACATTTCCTGAAGAAGCCCCTTATAATAATTTTACAGACGGGGAAACTGAGGCACATGTTCTTGCAACACTAAACCCCCAGACATCAAGCCTTAGGCTTTTTTCTTTCAATGTTTCTCCTTTGTGGGAAATATAAGCATCCCCTCATGTCATTGCTGAGGCATTTCACATGCTCCTCATCCTCTCCTGTCTCAGTTCAGCAGCTTGTACACACACTCTGTGCTGCATCCTGGCACAAACCAAGGACTCCAGATCATGGTTTCAGAAAGCAAGGCACTGCTCATCACAGCTTTTATAGTAGACGCTGACCTCTCCAGCAGCGCTGGAGTTATTTTTCTCTTCTGATGTACTTGCTGCACTATTATCTTCCCGTTTATTTTAAGTCCTGCTAGGCCCAGTGGAGAGAGTTTGCAGTTTATATTGCACTACACTGATCCTCCTCCTGCTTGTTTTTTGTAGCATATGGCCATTGAGGTTATAGCCTCTCTTTCACTTCTGTGTCTAGACAGATTACCTTAATTTTTTTTTAATACCAAAATCTGTATGACACTTCGCTCTGCAGGCATCTCTTCTGTCCGAACTCTGATTGTATCTCCACCTTTATTCCCTTAACTACTCTGGATAGCTACAACACACAAGTGCAAAGTTTGTACCACCACCAGAGGGTTCAGATGCAAGGAGGAAAAATTAGTGCTTGTGCTCAGATTTTTGTTAGCTACTAGCAATGTACTAGCACTAACATTGCCCTATTTGTTAACCGCTAGTAGTTAGCTAATGCTAAACCTCAGCAATAACAGCCGTCTTGCCTTCTTTTACCTCCACTCTGTATCTTGTCACCAAAAAAACACCCACACAATTTTCCACTTCCTTTCCTGTTCTAGGCGATTTTCCTCTTGGTTTCTGCACAAATCATTCATGGCAGGTCTTACTGGTGTGTCAGGCACCTGGTTTTCTCACAGATCAGGCAGTCCTCCTTGGAGAAAACCCATGTCTACGCAGAAAGGAGAAAGACCACAGGCTGATCTGTTCAAAATATTTTGACTATGAGCACTCCTTAAGAAATCAACCTTTCCAACTGAAATACTGAGTTTCATTAAGAACTCGTTCAGTTTTGCGTTAGATGCCACCAAGCGCTCTGCTGGTTTTGTTAACATGTTCATAACCATTCTTATGATCAGCCCCAAACCACTGTGACCTGAGCCTCCTTTGTGGCATAGTGCAAATCACTTACTTCAGACACTGAGCTGGAGATGGTTCTGAGAATGAAAAGGAATTCACTGCTGAGTACTGTTTTTTAACAAAAGTAACAGAGTTAAACATACAGTTAAGGCCTGATCCTCAGGTAACACAAATGAGATTAGATACATCAAAGTAAAATCTATTTATACCAGCTGTGGTTCTTTTAACGTAATTTCAAAGCATTTTTGTCATCTGCTCCTGGCTTTACCAGGGACAGAAGGCAGAAAATTTACCAAAAGCCAGGGGAAAGAGATAGTAATAGAGATCTCTTAGTGATAATTGCAGAATCGATATGACGATGATGGAGACTAAATGGCTATGAATCATCTTGTTAAATCTAACTGGGCTGCAGGACTGCCCCAGAACAGCAAAAAAATAACAGAACTCCCAAAGCAACTCATCTGAGCCCCACGGCTTCTAAACCTGTGCAGATGATGTGGTGCTGTCCCAAGTGCCACATCACCAAGAGGCCACAGGACATGCCAGCCTTTGCAAGCGCCAAGCTGGCACAGCGTGCCATGTCCTCGTGCCTGCCCCGTGTCCCCGGGACAGAGCTGGGCTTCCGGGGCTGGATGAGCTGTGGATGCCCAAAAGGGAGAGCAGAACAAGGGCGACATTGTTCCCTGTGCATCGCCTGGGTGCCAGAGTTCACAGCACTGCTTTTCCCCAAAACTTTTTTACAGGAGGAAGTCACCATCATTCATTTTGACGTTCAAAAAAACAATAGTGGTAATACAAGGGGAGGAGAGAGGGAGAATGCCCAGCAATTACATGGGCACAGAGGTATGCAGGGAATGAGGAGGAGGGAAGCAGCCCAGCCGCCCAGGGCCCATGAATCTCACCAGCTGGACGATGACCTTTTGTGTGCTGCCCACCGCTGAAGGTTTCTGACGTGCAAAGTTCTCCTCTCTGCTCTGCGGGGACAACAGCAGCTCAGGAGTTATTAAAACAGGGCCTGATCACAAGTCAGAATGAATAAAACCACTTGGAAAAGAGAGAGACAAAAGGTACGAAAACTTTACATAAGCAAGGATGCAGGTCAAAAATCTCCTGAAGGGATGGGTGTTTTGGGGCACATCTATTTTTGTCTTCCCAGGTGCCACTGCTGCAGAGGAGGGCTGTTAACATCCGTTTCGATGCCCACACCGAGTCCTGGAGAGAGCAACACCTCTTGGTTGGATGGATATCAGTTTGCAAAAAAAGAATACCAGGAGAATTTCATTGTCACTTCATAGGACATAATTTCTGATCAGAAAAAGAGCCGAGGCAGTGACTTTCTCCTTGTCTTTGCCACCATCACCACCAATTGTTTTCACCTGTGCCTTGAAGAATGTGAAACTTTGAGACCACTGGACCATAAAGTCAATCATGTTCTTTCTCTGCCTAAATAATTAAACACTTTCAGTGCCAAACTGAAGGGACTAGAATAAGAGAAACTTTAACTTCTTGTGCAAACTGTAAGTTACATACAGCTTACACAAACACAAAAATAGACTGATGGTCACAGTATATATACAGTTCTAGACTAAAAGGTAACATTCTCATTTCAGGGCAAAACCCAAGTTTCCTGGATTCTTAATTTTATTTTCACAGGAGGGAAGTTCTCCACAGAGACATACATCTGGCTGATGGCTTCTTGTAGGAAGAAGCCAAGCTTCAGAATGGAAAGGGCTGAGTCCCTGCATAACAAACAGATGGACAAAATTTTCCGAATTTTCAGCTTGGACATTATTCTTCAATGTGATGGGATCACTGAGACATGATATAGTCATTGTCACACCATGAATTCTTTGCCTGCCGCAGATCAGGAACTGTAAATAAACTCCCAAGGTAACCGATGCCCTCGTGCGGGCTTTAATCTATCAAATATGGTAATTGTTAGCACAATCTAACAACTTGCTGGCTTGCAAATTAATCACTCAGTCTTAGCAGCAAGGTGCATCTTTTTATAGCAAACGCTTGGCACATGAAGTGTGGCTAATAAGATGCCTCTAATTTAAGAGTCCCACAACATCCCCCTTAAGGAGGTAATTGCTCACACTGAAGGCCACGATCCCAAAAAGGCTGCAGAGAACCACACTCAGCACTGCTCACCAGCTGCCCCGACCACTGGAGGGAAGTGGGAGCAGCCCACCTCTGGCTGGAGTGCCAAGGAGGACACCACAAGATAGGAAAAAACCACTATGGGATTGCAACTTATCAATATATACACAACCATACTGGACCAGAAAGGGTATGTCCATATAATGTCATCTCTGACCCAGATATACACACCTGATAATTCACAGATTTTTAGTAATTTGGAGTTAATAAATGTGACCAATATAGGTTCAAAACCCATAGGCTTATGGCTCCTTCCTTTTAGCAGCACCTTACCCTCTTGCTGTCCAGACCTACTCAATCATCAACACCTTTCCTTGTGCTAAGTCCTCTTACTCCCCTAACCAGTGTTCAGCTATGCCCACCTGCCCTCACTCCCTTCTCCAGCCAGTCATTTACCCATCTGCTTCTCAAGGAGGTTGCCAAGCTCTCATTGTCTTCAGCCTCGAGGCTATCCCCCAAAGCTTTACCTGTATTGTTGATCAAATTGACTATCCCCTTCTTGGTACCTCCTTGCGACCCCTCTCAGACAGGAATCTATTTTTATGACACCAAGTTTCAGGCAGGGAACTCATCCTCTCAGCTGAAGGGTGAAGAATTCATCTGTGCTCTAAGGCACTGCAATGTCACGAATGCCGACAGCAGGGTTGATGCCTTTTCTACAGAATACCTTCAGAGTCTGCAGTGGTTTCCAAAACAGGGTGGTAAGAAATTCAAAGAAAACAGAGGAGTCAACTCACTACAGAACATTAATGCAAAAGATTAGGTCCAGATAAGACTTCAGGCCTTCCCTGAAGAAGACTGGGAAGGAAGGGAATTTACTGTCTATCTCCAAAATTGCTAGTTAAATGCACCATCTAAGATGATGTGGCAATCAATTGCCTATTTGCACAAGTTCATTCTGGTAACAAAATGAGGTATTTTTGTTAAGCATGACTCCCCCTAAAATCACAAAGATGGAGCAGTGCATCCTGCGCCTAATTCAGGGATGTGACACCAGACTAAGCAGGCTGAGTCCCCTGAAGCACAACATGAATTTGTGAGCAGTTCAGAGATCCCACTGCCAAGCACTTTTATCTCTGAAGTTAGTAAGCAGCACAGACACTCGCTGAGTCTCCGTTGCTTCTTATGAACTAGACTTGAAAGCCACCAAGGTTACTACAAGGCTTTACCAAGTACTTGTGAAATCTGAAAGGAGGTAAAAAAACAAGTCCTTTTTCTAATTTACTATGCCCAACAATAGAACAAACCTAATTCTGCACTTCTTTGAATCTTTGTGAACACACAGGCTTGCAAAGCCAGCAGGGTGGATGGCACATCCCTTATACTCTCAGGTGATACAAGCAATGAGCAGCTGATAAATATCTTTGAAAGAAGTTTGCTGCACATACAAAACAAAATTTAAGGAAACAAGAGGAAGATCATCCAAGGCTTTGGCCAGTATCCAAAATGTTTCCCGCACAGCAGCTTGAGCACTTTTGGTAAGGGCACTGGAGACCAAACTATACAGTATTAACTAATAACTCTAAAAATTCCCTTTACACCACTTTCTTCTCCTTTCTTTTCTATGGAAGTCATCAAAATACCTACCTCGAGCACAACAGCAAATCACTGCCAATCTTGTGAGATCTGTGAGCTATTTCTAAATTGGGAACTGTGACAGGAGAGTAACACAGCACACTAAGGCTTACCTAAGGAAATGAGTCACTTCAATTAAAGCAGCAGCTATAGAATTTAATAGAATAAATTGATGTCAACTAATTAACACTTATGATCCTTATTATCAGTGGTTTTATGGAATTGTAGCCTGGATATCACTGTATGAACATATAGTTAATTATGTGAAGTAGAGGATCAAACCCCACTATACTTCCTCCTGCCAGTATATAACTGCTTGCTTAAGAAAGGAATAGTTGAATGATTAATCAATTCTAAGTTCAAGAGACCAGCACATTATCAGAAGGGCTGACACTGTACTGAGCGAGTTGGCACTTGCATATTTAATTTGGTATTTCATTTCTTAGTTAAACTTCATTGCCTACCTTATTTATATAAGCCTTTTATCTTCTTGGAAAGCAGGAGGCGCTTCTCTGGTAAGATTTATTCTTAGAGTGCAATCACTTTTACTTTTTCTTCACATCCTTCTTTCTAACACCACCGTGGCCCAAACCTCCCTTCCTGCTGCACCTGCCGTGCAGGAACACCAAAAAGGTGTACAACTGTTTAGCATATGCTCTCCTTACATGATAAAAAGTGGGAACGAAACCTGGCTGTTCCCATATGACAAATTTGCTTTGCTATTTTCAGCCCTGATGATACGAGAAGAGGAGCACAAGGGTTTTTCCTGTACAGCTCCAAGTCTTATGGCTCAGCATGGCAGCACAGTAAATAAGCTTAGAAAGTGCAATGTAAAATGGGTAAAAACAGCCACACAAAACCTGCTTCAAATCCTTGCTCCTACGGATGCACAAAATCACACAGGTCTCCCCTGCACACCGTTCTGCAAATATGTGAGTAAGTGAGTGAGTTTCACTCTGACCAGTTTAAAAACTTCACACTCATGTGTCTTCTCCAGGACTAAAGTTTTACATGCTCTGGGAGCAAGGGAAAAGTGTCAGCGCAGTTTACAAACCAGAGGATGATAGCCAGACTACAGGCACTTGGCTTTATGTCCTAAGAGGTGGAGCAGCTGTGAAATGAGCCCCGTAAAGGCCACGCACCAGTGACACCTCACACTGCCAGCAGCAGCGACGTGCCCCATAAGAGGCCATTTCCAGCCACTGACAAAGTAGGTGAGACAGTGCACAGCTCTCCCCCGGGATGGCTGCAGCCCCTCACTGGTCCTGACAGGACCAGGCAGCCTGCCACTACATCTTACCTGACCTCCTGCTTCCAGAAACGCTGCTCCAGGTAAATCTGACAAAGGAAAGAGCCATAGTTTCTGTGAGGGCAGGATCCCACTAAGTCAGTGACCTTTCCATAAGCACAAAGAAAAAGGCACGTCCCTCTCCTGCTTGCAGCCCAATCCCATAAAGCTTTTTACACACACTTAAGCTCATCTTTCCACTTTAAAGCACTTATGATGAACTTTAAGCACCATCTTATGTACCATGGAAGTTTCCTAATGTGCCTCTGGAGAGCCTGGTCCTTGCCTGCTAGTTGAACTGCGCTGGTCTGGCATTAAAAGAACAATTTTACCCCCCAGAAGGATTGTCATTAATTGAACCGTCCAAAACAGTCTAAACACAGCAAATCAAACACACTCAGATCTGATCAAAATTGTTCCCAAAATGAACACCCTGAATCCCATTTCAATCCTTTCAGCCACCTTCTAGCACGAGTGCTCCACACAGGCTACTCTCCAACATCCTGTATCCCAATCCAATGGACAATGATGTAGAGTCCATCCACTGGAAAGGGTAGGACCCTCAGTGAAGACAGCCCAACGTGTTTCCCACAGGTACGTGCTCAGCCCTGAAACCAGGTTCTCCCTTTCCACGTGGGCACACCATTTCCATAAGAAAAAGCAATATGTAGTCACTAATTGCTCTAATTTATTACTGTGTGCCAGTTCACTCACAACATTATTTAAACCCAGGTTAGGAGCTAGATTGCTAAATAAGCTTTAATCATAATAGTCCTCAAAGAACAAAAGGCAGGCAGAGAGGAGCCATTTTGCCTTCATCTGTCTTCTCTTGTTGCCAAAGCCCTCTCAGATGGTTCCCCCATTTATCACTTGGATAGCGATCGTTAGCTCTTCTCATTCCAGCTCCTACAGACTGATGAAGGTTGTTAGACTTTTTATTTACTTTTTTCTCTAACTACGAACAGAGTTAGGGCTGTAATAACTCCTGTTCTTTTATGGAAGTTCTCATTTGAAAGGAAAGTAAGGGAAGTACTGAAAATCGCATACAACCACACGCGGTCTGTACAGAGGCATGCCCCCAGATAATGAACAAACAAGGAGATTTTAAAGCAAAATGTAAGCACTCAAATGCTCCAAGTCCTGTTTACAAAAACTGCATTCTACTCTCATGGCATTTCAATTATATTATTAAATACCTCAAACCAAGTCATTCTGGGTTAGAATTGCAGCTGTTTGCTCAAACATATGAAGTATTAAGCTCCAAAGAACATATGAAATGTGTAATCTGGACCACAGGCTACATGACTATCCTCCCTCATCATGGGCAGTGATGTAACTGTATTCACCTGGTTACCCCCGACTGCATGGGACCAGCACCAGGTCCAGGAAGCCACAAGTGGCACGTGGCCAGAAGAGCCACCAGCAGTATTCCCACAGCACTCTGCTGGGTGAGACTCATTGAAAAGAAGATTTTTCTCCCCAAAATGAAATTGCCTTGATTTGCCTTAAGGAGGAAGCACTGCCACCACCTCACCTTTTCCTGCCTGGGGAGGTACAAGGGGCAGAGCAGGATCATCTCCTCTCCACTTTTCAGCAGTGCCACAGATCCAGTCCTGCTCATTTATTCCCTCACTGCCTAACACCAACCAGCCAGAGTATCTGGGATTTCTTGCAGAGTATTTCCATACACAAAATACAGAGCAAGAAGAAAGGATCTTTTTCCAAAGCCTGATTTCTCACATGGAATTTCCATTTACAAGCACACGTATTTTTTTTCTCCATTTTGAAAAGGTGCCTTCTGTTTCAGCTTGCTTTCGAACACCACTTGCTCCCCAGTTTTGCAAAACATCTGGATGACCATTTCAGGATCTTAAAATCTTTCATTGCATTTTCATGTAAAAAGAAAGCTACAAAGAAGCAGTATGAGAAGGGGGGGGAGGGAATTAACAGTTTCTTTTACCTAAGGCAGTGTGAAAACTCAGCTGTTAGGAGCAAAAAATAAAAATAAAAACACAAGAAGAGCTGTTTTATTCTAGAGAACGTTGACTTAAACCAATATTCTTAGTGGAAAGTAACAAATGTGAAAAAGTTTGACCACTGTAGATATAACAGACATAACTGGCCTAAGTGAATGAACTGATCTTTGACACTAATTTATTCAAGGCCACAAAAATACAGGAGCTGAATGCTCACCACCGTTAGCATCCAACCCACCACCTCTCATCAAAAATCATCTCACCTGTCAAAAATTAAAAAAAAAAAAAACAAAACTCTATAAGCTGAAAACTGCTGACTTACATTTGTTCAGCTAATGTCCAATTATTATTACATGAAACTCCACATGGAAAAAAAAAAGTCTAATAAGAAAGCTAATGAAAATTGAGTATTTTACAAGAAAGTTACCTAAGCATAAAATCAACTGGATATTACACTGGTATTCTAATCCAGGGGTACCAACAAGGGAAAAGCTGGCATTCATGCAGGAAGGAGTTCTCAGACATGGAGGAATAGAGTGAGCCAAAATCTTCCAGAAGTCCATTCTCATCATACGAACTTTAGTTTTTTCCCTCTGTGCATTTTAACACAACACCAAGCTTTCAATACAGTATTTGAAAACAGTTTCCTGTGCATCACTTTGAACTGAAACTTTTGCAAATTCATTTTTGGGAGAGGAAGTAGAGATTTGTGGTGGGAGAGGGGGAAATGGAAGCACAAAGTGCAGCCCCCTCCCTTGCAGCCCCAAGTTGCTGAGGATTAGAGATGCATGACAAGACACAGGGTTCAGCCTCCCTGCAGCCTCCTGTCCTGCACAAATGAAAGGGGCAGCAAATTGTGACGTTGGTTACTGTGCATGACTTATTTAATTTTGATCTTTTCCTCAATTATAAGGTTAATGAAAGCCTCTGCTGCACTTCAGTACAGACAGATTTCACTGTTCCTCTCTTCACTGATTTCAGCCATAAAGCCACACTAATTACTCTGACAGGATAATACGAGGGAAAAAAGAAAGGAAACAGGCAAACACACACATACTCCTAGTGAGCCATCATGGGTAAAAGAGGGCTACAGCCCCCCGGCTCGGCCAGTCCTATTGACACAACAAAGGAGCTTCTGGCCTAGCAGCACAGAGCAAAAACTGTGGATGCAGAGAGCAGAATGGGGAGAGGGGAAAAAAGGCATAAAGAAAAGGAAGTAACACTCATTCTTGTGTTCTGAGGTCCCTACTATGCAAAGCTTTCATGCTGCAAAGTGCTATTGAGAGAAGGCTCAGGAGACCAAAATGCTGGGAGGCAAACAAGCAAACACGCGGCAGCACCCGCTGCGAGGGGCCTGGAACCCCTGCAAACACAGAAATCACACAGCAAGCCAGATGCTGGGAGAGGCAGCTATTTCAAACTAATGGAATAACCACTTCCTTGGCAGACTTGGGTCTATATTCTGCTGCTAACAGCCTGCAGGTGCACACCACCTCCAAGCACCTTGCACAGCGCAGACACACACTGCAGCCACTGCGAGGTGGATTGTGCATTCAGTTTTCCTGTGCACACTCATGTTCAGGCAGTCACCAAAATTACATCTACTTAGCGGTTAAAAGAGGAAAGAAATTGAATTGAGAGTGAAAACGCTTCAGCTGGACAGGAAGGAATGTCTGCAGGGCAGCCCTGACTGCAGCCAGCTCCAGCTGAGCACCCTATGAGAGGATTTACCTCTCGATGGCTCCAGATAGAAACCTGTCCTTGCCATAGTCCCGCGAAATTGCCAACTCTAAACACTGCAATTTACCACAGGCACTGACAATAGCTACCAGTTATCTCCCTTGCCAGTAGGAAGAATCACCAGTAACTCGCTCTCCTCAATTTTCTGAACTTGCATTTAGAGCCCTAACAGCACAGGTGAAAACACCTCATGCTCTGGGGTGCTTTGCTCACTGAAGGTTTCCCCACAGCAGTGAGCACCAGGATGGGATCTGCATGTACTAGGAGCTCCCAATACGTTAAATAAAATATCATTTCAGTAGTTTCATACATTTTTTCTGTTGGATAAAGCATTGAGAAATGTTTTATCCAACAAACATTGAGAAATGAGCCACACATAACACTATGCATTTTTTTTTCCTGAGTCCAGCTCCCAGTGAATGAAAGGCATTGTACTCAAGTAAGGACCACAAGCCTTATAGCTTAGACCACATTTGTAACGAGTACTACTTGGGTTATGAAGAGTTTCACCCACAAATCTCAAAACGCTTTGCAAACACAAAGAAACCTCATTTTTATCACTTGCCAGTTTGGCAGAAGTCATGAGGGGAAGTGCAAAGGAGACACTCCTTCTGGAAAGGGGAAACTCCTCACCAGTGATCAAGAAATGAGACAAAATTCTAACCCAGGTCTCCCCCACCTTACCATGCTCTTACTGGAGCCTCAGCACTCCCTAAGCCCCTGAGAGCCACACCTCTGGATCAATTTGGAAATGCATTTGATATGTCCCCCATGAAACATGCAGTATTTATCTCCCCATTCCTAAAATCCTGTTATCTTGACAAGTAACAATTAGCCACTTTCAGCACCAACAAAGAAAACATTTTCTGGCTCTCCTGTTAATTATACTTTAAAAATACATAAGCCGTAGTCATAGGAATAAAAAAGAGGGGTAGGAGAGGCAGCTTTGTTGCAATAGCCACACTTTGACACCCTAACAGACACAAACTAAATTATTTTATGTCTTTCCCAGCAAGTTTCATTCAATTAGCTTCACCACTGAGTTCAAAAGGTGATTACTTGAAACCTATTCTAGTTTATGGAATTACAGTCCCTCAATGATGTATGCAAAGACATGGTGAAATCTTAGATTAAAACTCAGCTGCCTTGGCTAAATATTGAAAGAAGAAAAGCAGGGAGGCAGGGGAAGGAGGAAGGCATTTGGCATTCAGATCTTCTCCATGGTGGAACAATTAATTTTCCACTCTGTGATGAGATGACCAACACAGTGGTGCAGCACATGCATAAATACTTGTCTATCAGCATTCAAAACCTCAGGCAGGAGAGCACCAAAACAGGTCCTCAATGATGTACTGTCAGTAACACCTGGAAGTCCCTGAGTGGTGACTGCTGCACACAAAAGCTGATCCTTTTTACCACATTTTAAAATTACTACTCTTCTTTTCAGACTAATGGCTTTTTCCTGCTGCTCTTAATGCTTTTTTTTCATTGTTTCATTACATTGTTAAACAACTTCTTAATCTTCTTCCTTTGTACATCTATCCTGACGGGAGGGGAGCATACACTTCTGGGTGCTTTTCAACAAACCAGTCACTTCAGATGCTGAGGGCACTCCTTCATCCTGGGCTGAGAAGCAGAGGGACAATAAAGATAAATGTAAAACAAACTTAGGAGTGATGCTCCAAACCCTTCTGCTGACCCCTGGCAGGAGCCTCACTCTGCCTGCCCATAAAGCTCCAGACCCAGCCTGACACCGAGTACCAGCACCTGCCTCCAGCATTGCCCCGGGGTCTCTGACACTCTGCTTGCATTAGGACAGATTTCCAAGTACTCATGAACCTGAGATATTTCAAGGGCTCATTTGGTCTGGAATCTCAGCCTCGAGTTTGCAGACTTCCTAAGAACTATCTTGCCTAGAAGTGGCAAGATGTATCTATTTGTCAGCAAGGACAGCCCAAGCAGAACAAGAATGAAAACAAAAAAAAAGGCAACAAAAAAACCCCAAGACAAAACAACCCACTCAAAACAAAACCAAACCCATCCAATCCTGACTGTGTCTTGAACAAGACAGGAACCAAGTAAATTTTCAAGTCTTCCAGGCTTCATGGACTGCCCTCCAAGTAACACGTGGTGCCTGTAGTTACAGATTTCCAACTGTATCCCCCCAGCACCTTCCAGATTTTTTTGAGCAATAGAGTCCACACCTTCAGCCACATTCAGACTCACTGCAAAACACCTCCCAGGCACAAGAGCCCCAGCTGCCAAGAGCTGCTGTCCCAGAGCAACATGTCAAGCCCAGCTCTGAGTCCCGTCCGGAGCCCCATGTCAGCCCAGACGAGCACCCCTCCTCAGCTCAAACCCACAGGAGCTTTACAGGTTTCTTTAGGCAGGACTAGCAAGGCAGCTCCTTTTAACTTTCAGTGGCTTTGCTCTATTCCTGACTCGCCCATGCTCCACAACCCACGCAGTGCCTGTGCTTTTCAAGACGTCACTGCCGTTACACCTGGAAAGCAACAGCAGAGCACACCACCCACTGAGAGCCTAAACAATCCAACCCCATCCACTTTAGATCGGGGTGTCTCTGTTTCCCACTTACACTGTGATTATCCATAAACATTCACCGGTGTGGGATGGCACCCTGTGGAAGCTGTTTCATCATGCAGGCAGGACATGGCAGCATGGGCTGCTCTACACATCCCCCTTCTGCGAGGGCAGCACAGCCTCTCCTGTGCTACGCACATCACCCCAGAGCAGGAGACCTGAGCCTCGGACATTCTGCACAACACAGCCACTTAAAAATAAAAATTAAACAATCCAAAATAACCTATACTAGCAGAGTTGTCCTTTCATTGACTCAATTTTCTCACAAGAATGCACAGTAAGCACACAGGTGAATGATGCACCAACTGCATTTCAAATGGTCTCTCACCCAGAATACATAACTACTACTATGAACTGCAGGACTTTTGCTCCAACAAATTACTTAAAATCTGAACAGCTCATCACAAACATAGCAGTCTACTCAATGGCAGATACACTTTTCATTTAATCAGTTCTGTTATAGCACATGCAATGTTAAAAGCAACAGATAATTACATAAATGAGAGTAATACCACACTAGGTAAAAAGGTGCCCCTTACTGTATCAGTAATTCAAATGATGTTTCCAGTATCCTTGTTTTACAAATATCTTTGCCTTTGTAGTTTCTGCCTTCTGTGGCAGTTTGTTTCTACTTTCTTTGTTCAGGTGTAAGAAATGCAGCATCATATAATCAGAGGGGAAAAAAAGCTTGAAAAATACACCTGCTTACAGGTATTTGACTCTATCACCTGCTCTCACTTCTTTCCTCTGGAAGGTTTGTGCCCAAGTAAAATGGAATAAGCACATCTAATTTTCATTAAAAAATATCCCTTACCTCATGGCTACAAAAAAAAAAAAAAAATCACCAAGGTAACAGATATGTCAGGATTCTTACCATGGCAAATCCAGCATGTGTAAGCCACAGTGCATCCAAATTATCCCCTCTAATTACATCTGCCTTTCTTTACAGCATGGTCACTTTGCTTACTGAACTAGCACTGCTGGTGCACACTTAGGAGTTTTCCTGAAGGAACTGGCCCACTTAATCCAGAAGTTTTCTCTCACACTTGCACTTTTTAAACCAGATGAAAACATTAAGTAAAACTGGAAAGCAAGTAGCAAAAGGTCTTTGAAAGCTATCTCAAAGCTGCCAGCAACAGCAATCTATTGAACAGGCATTTGTAACAAATGCAGAAGGTGGAAAGCTTAGGAGAAGGGGAAGAAGCAGATGAGATGCAGTGCACAGGGTGAAGTTGGTACTGCCTGAACACATTTCAGTGATCATCTTGCCAGTATAAATATGGAGTTTTAGTAATTTAAAGAGAAAGTTTAGCATTTCTAAATTGTATTCTAAATTCTGATTGTATTTCTAAAAAAAAAAAGAAAATCCCTCATCTGCGAAATGCAAGCTGACATGAGTAACACCCATATACGCCCTAGTAGCATGCAGGGTACTATTATTTATGCTACCTCTTAAACACTCGAGTGTTAAATGAAAACAGAAGCAGACTTGGTGACAGCTTTTTCTGAAGTACAGCAGAGGGGCAAATCCATGTGATATAATCATACATGGTGAGGGCCACATTAGGTCAGAGGCAAAGAAGAAGAAATATTTGCACCTTAAAAATCCCTTAGGATCTGCTAAGATACAGTGTCCCAGCATAGGGGATGGCCACCACAATGTCTGCATGGTAACAATTTCCTTTTTGCAGAGCATTCACTGTGGAGAGTTGCAGGAGAAACCACCTCTTGAAGGACTAAGACGCCATGAAAGAAGCCCAGCCACACTGAGTTGGTAAATTCAGGGAGTGACTGTTCACCTTGACCAGATGACTTTCATGCTGGGGACCCAAGACATAAATGCACACAGGCTGTCAAGTAAAAGACAAGTTTCTCCCCCATCTTCAAGGCTAGACTGCTTTGTGCCAGACCCATCCTATTAGTCCACATGGGAATTTTTGGACTGTGCGGTGTCCATCTATGCCAAGAGCTTCCTAGTGACCCCAAGGGCTGCAAGGAAGTGGCCAGGTACTGCACCCACACCAGCACTGGGGCACATGTCAGGCACCAACTACACACAGCCAGTAAAACCTCTCCTCAATCCCTTGAGCAGCACCTTCAAAATGTACCCATATATATGTGCATTAGAAACAAAGGAAAACAAGCAAAAAAAGGGGAGAAAAACCAAACCAAACCAAGAAAAACCAATAGGGGAAAATACATATATATCTGTGTAAATGCAGGAAAAACTGAGTAGAGAAAACATGGGCAACAGGGGACCCCTGCATCGTGGCCAGTGCCCAGGCAGGAGCACAGGCAGGAGCTCAGGGATGCAGGAATGAGGCATTTCAGCTGCCCATATGTGCAGCATGCCATGCTGCACAGAAAAGGAACACACACAGCCAAGGATCTGTAGAGAAATATTGGTGCAGTTAAGTATGCAAATATTTTGCCGTTGACAGAGGAAACAATAGGGTACTTTTTCACTGTTTTTGCTTGTGCCTGTCTTTAAAGACATAAAAAGCGATACCACAAGCCACACCATCACCATCACATTTGACACTGTAAAAACTACAAGCATACACAAATGCATGTATGTGCACTCCCAACATACTTTCCCCCTATTCAGAAATGAAGTGCCACTTTTAAATATTTCCACTTTACTTGCTTTGAATTGCCGGAGATCAAATGAGTCAATTAAATGCTGTGTCTTTTTTGTGCGGAGGCAAGATGAAGGTAATTTGCTGCTCAGTGCATCTGTTTCCTCATCAGCACAGTAAGGACCAGGCTAATTAGGGGAGGAAAACAATATGGTCATATGGATAGGCCAGATTGCCTGTCACTCAGCTATTCAGCAGCCAGGCTGTGCTATGAGGACAGCAAGCAGATGAGGAGTCTTCATCGCCTTCTTCACCATGCCTTGGGAAAAAAAAAAACCCACTTTAAGCACTCAGATGGTTACCTGAATATTTTTAGCATTAATCCCAAAAGGTTCCTCCCCAAATCCTCTTGTCGGTTATGCGCCCATGATGAACATTGCTGCTCTTTGCTCCGGCAAGGATCCGAGGCAGCAGGTGCCAAGGGTTCTCTGAGGGGCTCACGGCACCAAGGTGGGGGAGCAGGGACCCCGGCCCACCCACCTTGGAAAGGTGCTTGCCACGGAAAGCACGGGAGAGCTGCAGCATTGGCACAGAGAACGTGTTACCAATGTGTGATGCCAATGCATCATTCCAATTCCCCCTTCTGCCGACTGGAAATCCACACTGCCGCGCACAGCTCCACTTCCCGTCGGACTCAGAGCAAGCGAGGGCCCTGCTCCCAGACCTCCCCATGCAGCAAATGGGAAGGCACCCATCTGGAGGATGACTGGGTTTTAACACACCAAAATTTTCACGGTCTCTGCCTCCCTATAGCCTCCCACACCGGTATTTTTTAAAAATACATGTTTGGAAAACAACTGAAAATTGTAAGAAGTAGTACACGACCAAGAACCATCTAAAAAGCTGTTGTTGCTACTCCATTTGTTCTCCAACACAGAAAATTCCTGAATATTTTCCTTCATTTTTAGTTTCAATAGATTCAGTTAGCCATACAAGATCATTCCAAAGTCCTCTAACTCTGAAATACTGCAGAATCACAGACCCCAACTCAACAGTCATGTGGGGAGTACCCTAATTCTGCTTTAAATCACCAATCGTAAATCTCATGTCAAAAGTTATTTTCTTGGCAAACTGAGAACATGCAAGTGCATGAGAAAAACAACTTTAAGGAGAGAAGGTAGAGATAAGTAATTCCAAGTCACTCACACGCAATCCCACCGCAGCATTTCTGTTTATTAGGAGAAGATATGGAATATCAGAGGAAGTTCATTTATTCACTGGCCTGTATTATCAAGCAGCAGCAGCAATTACATTTACCACATCCAAGCTTTATTTGCTTCTACAAAATGAAATGTTAGCAGGTACAGAAAACAAGTTAACTCAGATCGAGCATATCATGAAGGCAATCAACCTAAGCAAGAGCTTTCACGTGTCCCTGTCAGACACCGTGAGACACAGACCGAGTGCCCCATGCTGCAAATACAGCTTCTTGGTTAAAAAAAAAATATATTTACTTTAATAGAGTATTCCCAGCAGATCTCTGGTTTTACACTGCTCAGAAACACACCAATAAAGTCTGTTCCTGAAAGAGGGAATAATTTAGCAGACCTTGCTTAAAAAAAAAAAAAAAACAAAAAAAAAAACAAACAAAAAACCCCAAAAAAAAACAAAAAAAAAAACGAACAAAAAACCCCAAAAAACAACAACAACAAAACCCAACCAAGAAAAAACCTCCACGAAACCCAGAATAGATGTTGAATGGAGTCCAACCTTCTTTGGCCAGCAGGGAGGACAGGTTCACTCAGAAGCCATCTAAAAATACTGCCAGGGAGCATCTTATTGCCTTAGTCCAAACTGAGACAACTTTCATCCCAGTTTTTGGCACACATCCCACACATGGCTTTGACCCAAAGGCTTTGCTTAAACCGAAGCAGCTCTTTGCTCCCATTCAGAGGGCTGCAAAGTTTGGGATTAGTCACCAATTCATCTAGATCCATAAACAGACATCTAAAAACATGGATCAGACTGCAGAGCTCCCGCTGAACTTCAAGTATTTGCCCTTGAATCCTTACCAGACCTCACAGAAATGGCATTTCTTCCTCACTAACTCTTCACATCATTATTTACCGAAAGCCTACAACAAATCCAACCCCTCAAACAGGTGGATGTTATCTGAAGATACACGTCAAGGGACAGGGGACAGTATTTGAGAGCAGCTATAATTATACACAGTAACATAGGTGAAAATAAAAAAGCAATTAGTCAATATGCCATGTAATTCCTTTAACCACAGCTTTATTCCACAAAATTGAGGGCTGAAACTACAAGTCATATCTTTCCACATCTTGAAACCACTTATATTGTTCTAAGAGTGTGTAAGTCTTAGAACTGTCCAAATGGCACAAATTTAGCAAACTATGCAGAAAATGCCAGTAGCTGGAATGGCAAACCAGGCTATTTGCTTCATTATGCAAATCCATGCAATTATCCATGTCCTCCCCAAGAACAGATACTTGACAGGGCAGCCATGACTCAGATAAAAGGGGAGGACAGGGTGATGTGAAGGACTCACTTGTGACCAACAGGGACCCCTGCTCTGCTCATGGGGCCCACCAAAGCTTTGCCACCAGTGCTTTGAAAAAACCAAGCCCAAAAACTCCATCAGGGCAACCACAGGCTGATCACACCTCAGCACTCAACTCTCCCCTCACTAGCTCCCTGCCCCACAAAAACCCACCCACTGCAAAGATGTAGGTACCCTAATTCCCAGGGATAAGTGTTGAGTGGTGAAGCTGGGGGCTGGCACTGTTTTAATTACTTTATCACAGTAATTATAACAGACCACAAGCACCCAGACTGAGCCAAACTAGCCACAAAGTCACTAAGTTGCAGTTTTGGCTAGAAAAAAATAGAATAAAATCACCTCTGCAGTAAGTAAGAAAGAAAATAACCAGCTCCAAGCTGGCAAACTATTACATCTGAAAAACCAGAGATGGGCACATGGCTTCATTTTGGCCAGTTAAACTGAGGGGTCTAAAAGTCTTGAGTGAAAACCCTGGAAATTTCAGCAATAATGTGCATTAAACAAAAAAAAAAGCCCCAAACCACGAGTAGCAACCAACCAAAGGGAGAGCTTGAGTTTTAAGAGACACCTTAAGTCCAGCCAACACTGAAAGCATTTAAATTCTGGCAGCTTCAGAACTAAGTGCCAGCATGAATTTAGATCCCTGGATACATTCAGTCTTTCAGTTGCAGTTTCACTAGATTATAATGAAACCATACACGATCAAATCATTATAAATAAAGTTTTTTTGAGCTCAGTGGAAGACAGTACTGATGGATTCATGATCTGTGCTGCTGTAATAGTGCTAGTAATAATTTTGATGTATTGATTTATTTTTTATTCAAAAAAAAGAAGTAGATTTCTGTAAGGAATGCCTGCTCAGGAACTTCAGTCGAACTGAACACTGTATGTTGCTGACATTGTCACAATGCTTTAAGTCAATTAGGAAGACTGGAGCCAGATGGCTGAAAACGACCAAAATTACACAGTACATTCTGTTTATTAGTTAGGATTATTATTCAGGCCATAATTGCTTTTAACAGATTATTTATCATTATTAAGATTACAATTATATGCAAGAAAATTACCAAGTTAAGAAAAACATGATTTTTCAATTGCATCTGTCCCCCACTCTGTTCAAAACTTTTCTTAAATATCTGAACTAAATAATTAAACAAAACCCCTACCTAGAAAGAAACCCATTTCATTAGACACACCCATTTTGGGACATGACCAGAGACTGTACAAAGATGCCAGCAATGGGAAGTTGCCCAAAGCTGCTTTTTGCATTGCTGCTCACCTGAGCTGCTGGGAGCCTCTCCCAAGGATGGGAGGATGGTCAAGTATTCCAAGGCTGCTTGGACCCCATCATAATTTTTTTCAATCAAATCCCCTTTAAAAGGACACCTTGAAGTCCTACCTCTAAAAGAATCATTCCTCCTGAACTCCAGTCAAATGAGAAAATATAGAATAGGCAGGTTTCACAGTGATTAATAACAGAGAAATCAACTGGAAGAGGCATCCTGGATCTCATTTTTAAGCAGCGGCAAGCACACTGCTCCAGCAAAGATCAGAGCTTGGCAGGGAAGTAATCAGTTGTTTGCACCACGGATACCAACATATCTATCTCCCTCCTTCACCCGCTGAGGTCGAGCCCTCTGATAAGTTTTCTGGTTTTTTTTTTTTAGTTACTCATTCATATAAACCACCATGTAAAAATAAAGATGGTTGAATGCTTCCAACCATAAGAGATCCACCACTCAGGAAAAGGTTCCTCCAAACTGACTCCAGCATTGCCAGTTTGGGATATTCGAGTCCTACAGCTCTGAACCCTTAAAGGCATGAATCCAGGTGCCAGCTGCTGGAGATCACCGATATACAGGGACCGAGAAAAAGACAAGTACTCCTATCAGAGCCTACCTTGGAGGGGAAGAGCACAGAAGATACTCAACAATGTACAACAGCCTCATGTAAACAAAAGTCCTACTCCTCTGATGTTGGGAATATTAAGCTAAAGAAAAAATCTGTCCAAAACGGGTCTCTTCCTCTGCCAAAAATTTTAAGTTTGTAACTGAAGTCAAGGAACAAGAATTCAAGTTATGTGAATCCAACCTCTTAAGCCTCTAACTTAATATATACACTGCAATTATCTGAAGATTTATCTTTATATCCTACAGCCTTTGGGGGGCAGTTAGCTTTAGCTGTCTACCAAACCCCCAAAATGCAGTCTGCCACACTGCAGCTGCACTTCAGCTTTGGAACACAGTCCCTTTGCTACAAAACCAAGTGCTTTGACATACCATATCACCGAGCATTTGCACTCGTCCAACCTGTAGGTTTTTCAAAAGCACCACTCTTCTCCCTCCTATTCATACAGAAAAATCAGCATCTCATCCCACTGAGCCATGGTATTCCCAATGCTTTTGGTTGCTGCTAGGCTGGTTTTTGATAATTTCCCCTTAAAGGAGGAAGAAAAAAATTACACTAGTAATATACATAAAGTGTCCTCTAAAGTGGACGAAATACGAGGCACCATTAAGAAAAAGGGCACCAGACAAGAAAAGCACCATCCTTGCTCACCTGATCCTCACCATTAAGCTTTGGACAGAACAGTGAGGAATGGAGGGAAGGAGCAGACTGCCTAATCAACAAGTACATCGTGCAGATACCCATTAAGACCGTATTACATTTTCCAAAATCCATATACTTCCTATGTTACTTCATCTCCCCCCACACCTACCTCCTCATTGCCCTCAACTTCTAATAGCAGCAATGACCTTGGCACATGGCATTTTCTTACAATTATTAGTTGGCTGGTGTTAATGGCCCTTGGCTACACCTTGGGCCATCAACTCCTCCCAGACAGTCATTAATCCCAAGGAAATACCCTGCACCTCAATCGTTATTACTTAATTACCTCCACACATAATCTGCAGAGCTGTAACACCACACCAAAGGATTGACTGCTAAATTATGAGTGAGAAAAAAACTTTCAAGTCAAAAGACTGAAGATACTGCACCAAAACCCAATTAAAGGCATTTTAACATGCTAATAAATAAAGGGTAATTATTTTGGGCCTGAATTAGCTACTCAAGTAAGAAAAGCAACTGCTTTTGACTAAGTCGAGAGCTCATGGGGCCCCCCTATTTCACAATGTAAAGCCAAACAAAGCTCAAACCCAATCCTGCACTTCAGCAAAAAAGTGCTGCTTTTTAATAGGCCATAAACTGCACCAAGTAACAGTTTTTGCTCAGCTGGAGAAGACTCTGAAAGAAGGGGCACAGTCACGGGCTGCACACAGCAACAAACGGAGAATCTGTGACATTTGCAACAACATCCTGTCAATTAGGGCTGCCCCCACCAGTGCTGCCTCCTCCTACACAACTAGCCTGTGCTGCTAGAGCTCTTCCTTCCATTTTGTTGCTCCTCTCACATACTCCTGCCACCTTCAGGGCAGGTGTTTTTGCCAGATTAGATACCCTCTGCAGAGCCAAATATGATTAACTGTGTTCTTACATTATCAGAGTCACCCAAAGTGAAGACAGACCTTATATTTCATGATGCTGCATTAATGTCTCCATCCCAAAAGACACCAAACTTCATCACTGGCTAATTCAAGCCCAAAGCCTCTTTCATCTCCTTCCTTGCTCCTTGAGCACAATGAGGAAACAGGTTTGGGTAGCAGCAGAGCAGAGGGAAGATGAACAGTCTTGTCAAAACAAAATACAATAAAAGCCCGATCCACAGAGGAAGATAAGATTGAGAAAACAATTCAGATGAAGAGGAGACCTGATGATTTAAACACGAGACTCAGGGAAAATGAGATGTTGATAATTATGAGAGAAGTATCTTTTCATTGCCTGGACTGTTATTAGCTGGGATAGGAAACAAGATGAAAATCAGAGACTTCATAAATCGGTCAGTGCCGCGTGCTGCTGCTCCTTGGCATTAAGCAAACATCTGCCCTCACCTGCACCAGCAAGGGGAGACAGCAGGCTCCTGCAGGTTGCTCGGGGGCTGCCTTTCCTTCTGGCTTGTCTCCTTCAACCGGTGAACTCTGCTGAGCTAAAAATAAGCGTACAGCCTGCAGACAGCATCTTCCATACCTCACCTTTCCTCCCCTGTGCTACAGCCACCTACGTGCCACAACCTGCCAAACAGGCATTTCAAAGCTATTTATCAATGCTCACAGTAGCAGAAAAAAGGCTTGTGCATCATGCTACCCTGTTGTGCACTCCTCCTCTTTCCCATAATATGGCTTTTCGGTTTTGGTTTGGTTTTATGGGTTTTTTCCTAATAAGGATTTGCTCATGCCACTGATTTCTCTGCTTCTTCCCCTAGGCTGGCTACCTACGTGCCCTAATAGGTGCATAATTAAAAGGAAAACCACTCCAGGTAACTGGCAAGCTCGTCTAATTGAAAGCCAGGGAGGTAATCATTTGGCCCAGGGAAAAACTCAACTCAGAGGCCATAATATGGACCACCATCTGTTTGTTAAATTAGCAGCAGTGAAGTATCAGCATAGAAATGACTGACACCAATTAGTTTTTAAGGAGTTTGCCTGTACACAAAGGACACTTCACCACCTCACTGAAGCTCTCTCTGCAATGAGAGGCAATTTCTGTTCAAAACGGGTAAGACAGAGATGCAGCCAAACTTTCTTGAGCATAAAACCAGTAGCTTACTGGCGATGGAACTTCCCAGCACATTCAATCTAATGGAACCAGCAGCCTCAGTTCTCATTGCCTCAAGCAAGCATTCATCCTTCTTGTGGGGGCACTCAGGTTCTCCTGTCCAGGAAGATGTTCAGCCTCACACATGACAAAGGCAGCCCCACACCTAGGGTAGCTTCTTAATTCACTGTGATTAACCAGACTTTGGGGAAGTAAGGAACTGTCACAAGCTCTGCCTGGCTCACCTAGAACAGGGGACAGAAATACCATCCCTGCTTTATGTCAGATCAGAAGGCTGCATCAGGGCTGCATCGCCTGTTTCCCTTGGCAATTCCCACTCAAACCAAATCCTCCCCATCTCGGGCAGAAACTTCAGCAGCTACCTGTCAAGCCCCACCTTTTCACACCTCTGGAAGCAAACACAGACAAGGAGCACCTGAAGTCAGGACCACCTTGGGCACGCACATCACACTGCCCAGCAGAAAACTGCAGCAAACACTGCTTACCACAACACAGAGATAACACAGCAGCTCAGCTCCTCAGCTCCCTCTTAATGAGACTTATCCTTGTCTAACCATCATGGCAACAGTCTCCCTAATGCTCCTACCCCAAACTAAAATCCAGGTGCCACTGTGCACAGCCACATGGGGGAAAAAAACAGTCCTCGCATCCGAAAAACCTTTCCATAAGAAGAAAACAGAAAAAGGAGGGAAGGCAGGGAAGAAGTGGCTGGCACAGTGGGATGCCAGTAAATCCAAGCACCAGCTTAGAGCATCACTGCAAAGCCCTCTTCAGTTGCCCTGTCCAGAGCCATATTGAGAAAATACAGCTGAGGAGTGGGGCCCTTCTTCCTCTCCAGCCTGCACTCACAGAGTAGAAGACACACAACAATAAATTAAAACAAGGATGCTACTCAAGCAAGGAATCTAATTTCTCTAATTAAAACTGTTACAATGGCTGTAAAACAAAACAACATTAAAGCACTCAATATATTTGCCATTTACAACTTTCCATCATATAGAAAAGGCTTTCTTTCCCCAGTACTGCTTATTTACCTAGGGGTAGGAAAACCTATAAATACACTTATATTTCTCCTAGATTTGTATTTTTCCAGTGAATGGACAGCCTCTGTAGCACACCCCGTGCAGACGGCTAAAGGGCTGGGGCTCAATACCATAAAGCATCCAAAATCCAGATCCCATCACTTCCCACGCCAATACACAGCTCTGGGGTGTTGCATAGGTGTACATGTACACATGCTGTACACTGACTGTAGAGATGTCCTGCAAACAGAGAAGGACACAGGAAATTGCAGACACATTGTGCTGTGCATTTTCTAAGCCCAAGCAAAGCTGTGCTGCTGCTGCAGCAGTCAGAGGGGCTCCTCTACATGGCTAAAGGTCCTATTTGCACTCATCAGTGAACTGCAGGAGGTCCAAATACTGTCTGTACCCCTGCTACCCCACGCAACCACACACCTGCAACCTCACACAGCCTTTGAACTCACAGCAAGTGCACTTTTAGGAACTTAGAGTCACATTTTAATTCTTCACTTTGACACATGATAATGTTAGCAATTAGAACTGTGAGCAAACTGCTTCCCTCTCTCTTTGATGTTTGTTATTTTTACACTGTTTTGCTGAGAGAAGAATTTTGATCTCACATTATTCTTCAGGGACAATGGAGAAACACTTGATGTAAAACAAAAAAAAAATTAAAAATCACCCATGAAGCCTAATATGATACTGAGAGTTATAGCTGAAAGCCTTTGCATCAAATATTACCATTACAAGGGTCATATAACCATCTCAAACATTCACTTCCCCCCCCCACCCCTTTTGCAAGAGATCTATTTTTATTTTCGCTTAAGCATCAGAACAAGTAGTGGGGAAAAGTTTGAGGAGAGGCTGTACGAAGTTCCTGAGGCGAGAGCTCATTAGTTACTCACTGCAATAATTAACAGTTAAGCTGACCCCATCAGGAGTCAAAACGCATTTTTGTCACAGAACTGGGGCGCGTCTCCAGAAACCCCACCACAGCAGTTCAAAACACACGCACAGGTGGCACCCTCAAAAAACACAACTAATCATTAGGGGACTGCATTTGTGTTAAGACATAAGTAAACAACAGCAAATAAGGAAAATAATATCTGTGTGATGCTCTGATATATTTCCCTCAGA
Organism: Machaerirhynchus nigripectus; assembly: GCA_013397975.1. Classification (NCBI taxonomy): domain Eukaryota; kingdom Metazoa; phylum Chordata; class Aves; order Passeriformes; family Dicruridae; genus Machaerirhynchus; species Machaerirhynchus nigripectus. The sequence goes on from VZRQ01000772.1 coordinate 251,436, forward strand.
TATTTTTCAGGTGTCAGCTGTAATAAATGAAGCATTTACTGGGTGCAGACGACACTTTAAACAAATCAGCGCAAGTCCCTAAAGGAAACAAGCAGCAGCATATTCGGTAGTATTTCATCATTTCGGAGCTGGCAGAACGAAGCTGACAAGTACACAAGATAAATACTTTGTTCTGTCACGCTGTGTCATGTCGGAGAAAACATAAAGTGTTATATGACCTTTGGAGGCGCAGCCCACGGAAGCCCTCCTTCTTGCTTCCAGGCCGCTGTTTGCAGCAGGGAAAAGAGAAGATAAAATAGAAACACCCCTCTGAGGGGCTGCCTCACAGCACCTGTAACTCAAGGGATTTCACAGCCAGCCACCTTCTTGCCAGAGGTTACGCTGCCAAAGCCTTAAGATGGAAAAACTGTTGGAGCAGGAAGCAGCACCACTGCACCTCCTGTGGCTCTGCAAAAACAATAGTAAGGCGCTCCTCACAGAGGGAAAAGAAATAAGATGGTGCAAGTTAATTATTATTGATCACTATTTTCCACCAACAGAAAAAGCATTTGGTTTGTTTCCTTCTGAACTAAAGAAAATACACCCTTTTGCACTTGGTAGGATTTAAAAGCAGAAGCTGGGCTGAGCAGAAACCAGCCCCGCTGCTCTCAGTGGAGGAGCACAGCTGTGGCACAGCAGCACAACCCAAAACAACAACGCTTCTGCTCCAAAACCACTATATTAAGCCAGACAAAACCATGCTGGGACACTACTGCTTCAGTGGGATGCACGGGACCACGGCATGCCCCAGCACCACCACCAGTTCAACCTAAGCTGCATATCCACACTGACCTGTAAGCAGAGCAAAGCGTGAGATCCATGATGACACAGCGAGGCCTGAACCGTGCATGCACACCCACAAAGGCCCTCGGTAACTTTATGCTCATTCTAGCTAGGTTGAAATTCCACTTTATAGAAGTTTTTAGTTTTATTTTTCTTGCTGTTCCGGAAACATCCCCCAGGTTCCAAGTCCTAAGGCAGGTAGGACAAGCAGTGCTGGGCAACACAGACACGGTATCTCCGTCAAATTTTTACATGGCAAATTTTTACATTCTTGCTGCCTCACTGCACGTATTTTGTGACCAGGGAAAGGAGAACACAGAGGTGTTTTGGATAGGTGAGCAAGTGTTAATAAATACCTCTGAATCCTGAAGCACGGTGCAATGGGTTTTTTAAGCAATAAAGCTGCCTGACAGACTACACTGTCCTATCTCGCCTTACCAAAATCTGCCTGCTACCCTCCCACCTGCCACCACTATATCTCACAGACATTAAGACAGTGGGGTTTTTTTTCCCTTTTTTTTTTTTTCAAGAATTCCTATTCTGAAAGTGCAAGAAAACTAATTCAATAAAATAAAGATGGCTGCAAAGCCAAAAAATACAAGCTAGAAAACTCAGAGCTGGGTTTAACATGGAAAATTGGTTTTAGGCATTTTGTGTTAGAACCAAGGATCAAATATATAATTTTATTTAAAATAAATCACTCTGTCTTCTCAAATAACTGTAATAACTAACCAGAGAAATTGTATTAATCACAAGTGTGGCAATGTTTGACATATTTCCCCTCCCCTTTCTCTCATGAAAGACAGCAAGCAACAGACCATCCTCATTATTTACACTGTCACTTTTATGTAACAACCCACAGTTACAGAATCTCCAAAATAAATTATATTTATTTACATCAACTTCCTGGCTTTCATGCTGTATCTAATTACTGTTAAAGAGACAAATAGATAATTAAGCTATTTGCAGCTAAAGAAGACTGGAATTATCAGTGTAAAAAGATAGGTAGTGGAAAGCTGGCTCTCTGGCATACATAGCAAAAAGCAATAATACTAAAAGTGGATAAGGTAAAATTGCATCTGTAATTATTAACAATATGCCTAACATTTTAGTGTCACATTATTATGAATTAATTTGACATTCATTAGGGTTGCTCTGATCATAATGAATCCGTTTGCCAATTGCTTTGCCTTCAGATAAGACTCCCATGGTTCCATCATAACCCAGTCATTAAATGTTAATTAACAAAAGCTTAACAGTGAGACACTGGAAAGAATAGTTAGATAAGGAAACAAAGTGGTTTGACCTGCTAAAAACACTGTATGGAAAAAAAAAATAAAAGGGCAGACAAAGAACCTCTTCTATTCATTTTTCACCAAGTTCCTTCAGAAATTAGATTTTGGATGGCTGTAAAGGAGGTTACATCTGCCTAAGTGCTCCAAATCCTGGCACTTCTGGGCCAAGTTCAACTGCCCAACCTGATGCTGAAGTTACCACAGGTGTAACTAGGCAGAAGAGAAGAGCTACCCAGAGAGGCTGCCCAGCCACCAAGTCAAGGACAGAGGAACAGCCATCTTCACATCCAGGTGAGTTCAGCACAACATGGGCAACTTCTTCCCAGGCCCCAAGGTGAGACGGAGAGCACTGACCACCTCCTCGCACCAACCCAAACCTGGTCACGGACATGGGGCAGGCAGCATCATGCCAGAAGCACATAGGTGTATTTATCCTTCTCCCCCTGCAAATTACACTGCATGATGTTTCAAGTATCACATTAACCATTAACCACACCTATGTGGCACCCTATGTTAAAGAAGAAAAATACTTGCTAGAAAGAAATGAGAGGCAATCCAAGTGGTAACTTACTATAAGCATCCATTAACTAATGCAGAAAGGTAACAAAATACTTTCAGAAGTACACAGAGTATCTGCAGGAATACTAAATGGCCTAATTATTTTTACTGCTTATACAATGACTATCAAATACATTTATAATAAAGAAACAGCTGCAAGAAAATTTTGTCCCACAAAGAAACAGAAGCAGCAAGAAAATTTTGTCCCACGAAGAAATGGAAGCAGCGTGACAATTGCTTTTACTGCGCATCTTCCCATTCCCAGAATCTTGGAAAGTACAGAAGGAAAGGGTTAAGTGTCCCACTCTTTTCATATTGAGGCTTACGTACAAAATAAGCTCTTTTCCTAAACCCCAAACCACCACCAAGCCTCTCTGGTGCAGTGCCACCAGCATGTCTTGTATCCTGCTCCCCCACTTTTCTCCAGACCACCCTGTGTTGCTGCTACCCCTGCTGAAGTTTGGGATAGTGCCAACTCCTTCCCAGGGAACATCTCTGCTCCTTGCCAGTGGGAAAGGATGTGGCTGGGCAGCACATGCAAAATCCCAGCTGGGGTTTTTGTGTGGTTTTTGGGGACGTGGCACCACTACGTGAACAGGATGTACTTCACTGAGGGATGCAGCCACCAATGGAAAGCACGTGTATGTCTTCTGACAAGCTCACAGGGAGCAGAACCCTTCCCGAAAATAGGAAGTGAGGTTTTCCTGCTACAAGACCTGTATTTCCTTACACGAGGAGCCTTGACCAGGCACACTGCTGGGGGAGATAACTGAGTGCAATTTCACTGACATCTCCCCTCCTCAGCAAGGGGCAGGGCCAGTAACTGTATTCACTGCAGGATGACCCCAGCAGATGATGATGTTGGGCAAGTGAGGCTTGCCTGAAAAGCTCCTATAAAAAACACCAAACAAAACAAACACCACCAAAAAAAACCCCAAACCACCACCAAACAAAACTGGTTTGCGTATTCTCTCCCATTACCCTCTTCCTGCTGCATCCTTCCACCCTCCTCACCTTGCCATGAGAAACCACACCTTTGCAGGCAAGAGCTCTTCTCCCATGTCTCCAATGCAGGCCTGTACAGCCCCATACAGACAACAGCAGCCGACAGACAGGCGGACACACAGATGCACTAAAAGTAACACCAGCACTGTGCTCAGCAGTAGCCTGATGGTAAAGGAGTGTGACAGCTGCCATTCGCCTTTCCCAGGCAAAGCAAAGGAAGGGTTTAGTCATCCCAGCCTGCTGGATCCCACAGCAAAACCAGGCTATTACAGCAGGATGAACAGCTCCCGTGAAAAGCTACCAGGAGAGGGGATGTGGGGTGCTGGATCCAGACCCACAGCACCCCAAAGCCAGTGGAGCTTCTGATTCCCAGTCCCTAGGAACTTTCTGGCTATCCCAGCACAGAAACAAACAGATGGAGAGTCCACACAGGGAAAGAGCAGGCACCTGCTTACATAAAACCAGCACATAATAACCCTATAAAAGTAGTATTTTTTTGGTAGATGCTTTAAAAACTTCAAAAATCAAACACTCCAATGAGAAAGCAAAGAAGAAAATCATCCACAGATTTAACATCAGTATTACAAACAGAAAGATGTACAAAAGTACATTTCCTTCAGTCTGCTTTCAACCAGTACTCTTAAAGGCCTTTTACATTTCCCCCCTTTTATTTAGCTTATACTCTTATTTGCAACAAAGCCTCCGAATTACCTTAACATCACCATAAAGTCTGACAAATCCAGGAGCAGAAAAAATAACCAATTGCAGAGAAGTAGCCTGACTACACTGCACCTCATTATTGTTTAAGCCCTTCTTTCTTCCCTCCCCACCCTCTGTTAAAATACTTCAGCCTTCCAAACCACTGTCTTTTGCCAATTAAGAGCTTGCCTAAGTACACTTCCAGGCAGCAGGAGGAAGACACAGGCCGTACTTCATGCACTCTGGGCTGCACAGTTTGCAGTAACACAGGCAATGCGACCCCGAAACTTCAGTGTCTCACTGGTAGACTGCTCCCTGCTAGTACCAGACCAACTGCAAGCCAAGGTCAATTCTTTTCTTTAATTCCCTTCTTTCTCACTTTTTTTTTCTTTTTTCCCATGGCATGGGAAGAGAGCTTAGTTGTTTCTGCATGGATGCAAGGTGAATGAGGCTGTCGCTTCTCACTGCAGTGCTATTTATTACAGGTCGCTGACATAATACAGCTTCCCCCAACGCAAAAAAAAAAAAAAAAAGCAGGCAGGGGTTCTTGAGCACTGTCTCGTTCACTTCTTTGAAGGGAATATACGAAGAGGTTTTATTTATTTATATAGTGATCTGACAACGGAGATGCATCAGCTTGTTTTCAGAGGCTTCCAGCTGAAAAAGGCAAGTTTCCTTGTTAGTAGGAGGTTTAAAGAATCCGCACACGCAATAGAAGAAAAGAAGAGCACGTCAGGAAAAGAAACTGCAAGATTAACAAGGCACACTGATGAAGAAAGGAAAAATTATACTGAAATGAAGGGTGGGGAGAACAGGGGGAGTATTGCAGGCTTGCTCCTGCATAAGCCAGGTTCACTGTAAGGAGAGAAACAAGGTAATAAGAATTGAGCTCCACGTCCCTGGCTGGTGAAAATCTTGCTGCAGCAGAAGACCCATTCCCAAAAGAATGTCTGGTTTAAGAGTTGGCTCTGGCCTCTCATCAGCAGTTCTTCCCAATTTAATTCATAGTTTCAGATGAAAAGATTTTATAGATCTCTGTTCTGTCTTGAGATGAGTTCGCCTAGAGCTCCACGCAATAAATTGATGATGAATCAATTCTCCTGCGCTGTGCTTTGTAGTCTGCTTTTTTTCATACAGCTCTGAGAGCTGTGTATAAAATACCTCATTCCTTACTTGTTTTTTAAAGATAGGCTAATGTCTCTAAAGATCAAGAATATCCACAGTCTATTTTTAGATTGCTCACAGTAAGCCAAAAATGCCCTAATAAAAACATCTTTTAATTCACCTGTAATATTTTATTACATGGCCAGATTAAGAGATAAACCAGTCTGTACCGGAGGCTGTGGAAGTTGCAGCGGTGACTCAGGAGGCAGAGTGACCCAAACGCGACTGTAAAAAGGCTTTGCAAGCTCCCTGTGGGACTGGCTTTCACCCTCCACTCCCACTATGGGGTTGAGCCTGCCAACCCACAGACCCCACAGTGCATTAAGTCACACAGCACCAGTACAAGACCAGGAAAAGAGCAGGTCCAGCATCCTCCTGGATAACATGCTTTAACCCTTTCATCTGCCTTTTCCCACAGCAGTACCTGTAACAAAGCACAGCAGTTGCTATGGAGCAAGGAGAGCTATTAGCTCCTCTGTACTAATATAATTAGTACTATAATTTCCATAGCACATTTTTTTATCCCTTCCTATCTCAAAATGCTTTATGGATTTATACCTTTACTCAGAAGGCTGTCCATCTCACGAAGCTGAACTGATACCATGGATTAGAAATCCATGGCTTTGGAGAGCTTACAAGTCTTCCAAGACCATGTTTCCCAGTTCTCAGGGTTCCCACAGCAGAAAGGAGAGGAGGTAGTCACCAATGGCCACAAAACTTTTCCAGCAATATCTAAATGCTCTGGCCTAAATGCAAGGCCAACCCCGCATTTAACACCACAGAGCACACAGCTCCTGCCCACAAACCCCCTATCCAGCTCCCACTCTCCCCAAAGGCTGATGGGTCCTACACAGAAGAATAAAGAAAATGCAATCACCCACACTGGAATTTGAAAAGACTGCCTGTGCATCTCACAAAAAGTCAAAGGAGTTTCCATTTATCAAAGCTGCCAGGACAGAGCTCAAGGAGCCTCCTGTGCTCTGACACCACTCCCATTCCTGTCTGCCTTTCAAACACCATTTCAGGGGCAATCCTCCACCTGTGTTTTTGGCTGCAGGTCAACTACAAACTGTGCTTTTCTGACACCAGCTCCCTCACCCTCTGTGGGTGTGTAACCCTCATCAAAACTACTGGGAAGGTGCAAGGAAGAGTTTTGCAACCTCTGGTTTATAGGTATGTAAGATATGAAAGATTTTAGGTTTGCATACAGCAACCTGCAACTCTCTGATCTTTCTCCCCAGAACCTCCCACAAACACCAGCCAAAATGAATTAAATGCCACACAGGCATAAACAAAATTATAGTATAATGCTGGTAATTTTGGAGTTTTGGGCCTGGATCTTTCTTTTTTACAGTATTCATGCTAATGCAGCATGGAAAGGAAAAGCAGCTTGTTAGTTTTTGCTCTCTCTTCCAGCTCAATTGTCGAGGCTAGCCAACACACTTGCACTCTTATTTGCTCTCCTTTCTACCATATCCCAAGCTGTGAAATTAATATGCACAGAGGACATAAACCTCTAGCTCAGGAATAAAAAGTGACCTTAATATGCTCCTGCTTAATCCTTCTCGGGCTCAGCGTACCATCGCTTTGGGAAGACAACCCCGCATGAAACCAAGGTGCCACCTCGCCCTTCAGTGAGAGCATCCTCCCCACATGCGCACTGGGTGACTCCTTGCAGAAAATCCCCCGTTGGGAGGGAGCAGCACAGCAGCAGGTGCAGAGGTACCATGAAGGCCAGAAGCAGAGTGCTGCATCCACACTTGGACCACTAGCAGCTGGGAAGCACTGATCTGATGGTGCAGATAACCACTCAAGCCTGCTGATTCTCAGGGAAAAGCTGCAGGATTTGGCTCAAAGGGCCAGTCTGAAATGATGAGGGGCAAGTGAGAAACCACTTTTGCTTCTCAGCCCACTTACACGGCAGCAGTGGGCACTTTGCACAGCACCACCCACACAAGCAAGGTCCCACAACACCCCTGCCGTTGAAGCTGCAAGGAAAAACTCCATCCAAAGCACTTAAAATAAGAGAGATATTTAATTTATAATGCCCCCCGTACTCCCCTCCCCGCTGCCCCAGGTCAGGCCTGAAGGCTTTGCCTAGCCTGTGGTTTCAGCTGTTCAGGTTTCAAAACTCTGAGGGGTCCCAGACAACAACTGAAGATTTCTGCCAAATTTAACTTTTCAGGCATGAGAAAGTGCTACGCTGAGCCCTAAAATGTGCACAGTCAGCTGATGCCATGGGTGGCAGCAGGGCTCCTGCTTTATGAGAACACCTTGAACAAAAGTATTTCCTGCACCCCAGTCTGGAGAGAAGCACAAGCACACACCTTCCTCTAAAGACACAAATACTCCCTCCCCAGAAACAGCACCAAATTTTGATAGCAAATCACCACCACCTCTCTCTGGGGGTTAACACCTACACATGTTGAGCCAATTCCACAATTATTCTTGGTTTTCAGGAAAAGGAGAGTTAATGTTCAAACACATGGAGTGGCAACAGAGAGACCAAACGCCTTGCCCATGCAAGCGCCCAGGGATCGTGCCAGAGGAACAAGTGCTTGCACTAACTGCGAAGTGATGACTGTATTTCTACAGATTCCTCAGCTGTTGCTTTGAACTCTTTCATTGAAAAGAAGTGTTTTGACAGCACACCACATAAAAAAGGCAAAAAAAGAGTAACTCTGAAGTGTACGTGAAAATACACACATAAAATATACAAATCAAACCATTTTCTTTTGCCACTGTAATAGCATCACATTAAATGTCAGCAAAACAGTAAATTCCAGAGTAATTCATTTGTGTGCATGTTAGTAGTTCTTAAATTAATACATGCACGGGTGTAACACACACATTCCCCTCACAACTTTTTCAACAGTTGTCACAGATCTGAAGCACATCAAAAGCAGAGCCCAAAGGTGCTGGACTTACTCAGGAGCTTGTTTCTAACACTGAGAAGAAGTGAAGATTAAACCACACCAGTCTCATAAAAGGAAGACACCAATGGAAGGGCGAGACAACACAGCCATCGCCAGAAAGCCATGTTTTCTACCATGAATATTCCAAGCCCAATTTGCAAAACAGGTTAATTTTGCATGCAAATGGACAGTTACACATCTAACTGACCATTTGTGCGAGCAATTACACGCGTAATTACCTGATTGCATAATTGTGTGGGCCTAATTTTGAAATTGGGTCTTACATTTTCTGTTGAACACAAATGCTCTATTTAATAAATCGATATTGAGTAGTTTTGAAGCCCAGCCATCCAGACCTACTGACTCTAAATCAAATATTGAAAAAACATGCTGAAATCTGTATTTACCCCGAAAAGAGCATCGTGTAACCCTGGCGTAATGCAGTACCTGGCCACCAAACCGAGCCACAAGTTTCTCTGCTGAAACTTCTAGTCCTTTAAATTGCAACTGAAAGCCAAATATCTGTGCAACATGCCAGGTATCTTCATCAGAAGCATCGGGAAGTTCCTTACTGTAATTCTTTCAGTGAAAGACTTCTGGGGCTTTCTTGCTACTCAGGATGTATTCTAGGGAAGAAAATCAAAGTAAAAGTACATGAAAAGAAACCTATTCTTAGCAAGCTGGTCAGCAGCTCATGAGTACAGTTTCATCAGACAAATCCTGAAGATAAAGCAAAACCCAGCTCTGAATTACGAGGTGATGCAGGGTTTTTGCACACAATCCAAGCAGTTGATGTCACAGGCCTTCGCATTGCTGACCTCTAGGGAGAGGTTTCTATCTAAATTTAATCATCCTCAACTATTTTCAGCCAATCGTAAGGAGTATTTTTCTTTTATGGAATAATCCTAAATACCATCAATTTTCCTGTGCATGTCAACCACAAGTCTCTATTTTACATGTCAAGCAAAAGCTCTTTAAGATTAGCTGTCAGAGCCTGCGAGTTTTGGCCAAATATCAATTTTCTGTGTGGATGATGCATTAAATTTAAGATGCTTGTTGCTACTGGGGGCAAAGCAATATAGCAATTACCAAGCTATTTCTGACTTACAAATCCATAAGTAATCATATTGCTGGAAACCCGAACTTGGTGGGAAAGAAATTAAGTAGAGTGTTAAAAACAAAGACTACCACTGAGGTAATCGCTGCCACCTCCCTCAGGATGCGCGTCAGTGGGAAGACCTGATATCACAGTCCCTGAGCCACAAATACTTGCAGAGATCCAGAGAAAAGCAACTCCAAATCCCTCAGGCCTGTATTCCATCCACCACAACTATACATAGACCACAGAGGATCTGAGGTGGCCTTTGCTCCTCTCTGCCCTTCCCTGATACTTTGGAACATGCCACTGATGGTTTTCTTTATCACATCTCCACGTGACACTAAAGTCCTGTGTTGCGTGGCACCCAGATATATCCTCCTTAATATTACTAAGTCAGGCTTGTGTGATCCAAGAAATGATGTTGTTGTAGCTCCTCATACTGATGACTTCCAAAGAAAACTTTATTTTACCTGCCAGAATAAGCCTCAGACTGTGCCACCAAATAAACAGGATGTTTACTCCAGATACTCCTAGAAAAACAGGCATGCTGCAGTTCATACTAGTTCTCAGGAAATTTAATCAACTGCTGGTTGAAGAAATACACGTAAGATGAGCTTTGGTGATCTTGTGCAAGAGTCAGCTGGGATCTCAAGAAACCCTGGCACTTTGGCTCGCATCAGCACTACCCAGATCAAGGAGCAACAACCCAGGTAGCAGTGCATCCCTCCTCACTGGCATTGTTCCAGTGCTCATCCTCCACCAGCCTGCAGCAGCACTGCCTTGTAAAATACTTAAACACCATACATGCCCAAGGGATACACCAGTATCACTAAAGCTCAGCACAAAAACTGAAAACCTCACGCTGGCCCCAGAAGGCAACACAAATCTAAACCTGACAGGGCTACCCAACACAAGGACCCAGTAATCAGTAAGCCAAAAAAGGTGGACTCCTAAACACCGATGTCAGGAATGTACCAGGAGCTGATGTAATTTTGTCACATCACTGAAAAAAAAAAAAACCAGACTAGATCCAAAAAAACCAAAAGGAAACAAGTGTCACAGCAATTCTCACATAGCCTGGAACAATTTGGACACTTATAACACAGGAAAATCCCAAGGTACAGAGTGTTAGAGCAGAAGGTTTACGCCCACAAGGACAGGATCCATCTGGGACAGACAGGACCTACAGAAATCACACACACTCTATAGCCTTTATTTGGAGAAAGCCGCTATTTGCAATGTTTTGTCTCATTTTCATGGGCCTTCAGCAAGAGTGGGATTATTCAAATTGACAGCAACAGTCTGGCAAGATTGTTTTCCAGTATCAAAGGACACCTACCCAGTAATTGCTGTACTGTAGCATGAGGCATAGCCCACATATTTTAATGCCTTAACCACGTCATGGCAGCAATTGGACCAAAGCTATTAAGTCTTAATGAACCCACCTTTCCATCTCCAATTCCACCAGCAATATTTGCAAGACCTTGCAAAACCATAATTCAACCAGCCCCTGTGTAAAATATTACAAAGGATTTTAAAAATATGGCTTATAAAAACAATCACTGGAATTTTCCCCCCATTTCTTAAGCTACATGAGTTTTGGCTTTTCTCCGCAGGCAGAGCAGCTAAAGATGCTTTTTTTCTTCTTTTTGTGAAGACTGAGATTCTCACAATCCAAAATCTTGGGATTAAAATTAGCACAAAGAAATTTGCAGCAAATAACAGTGTGTGAATCTGTTTGCTAATCTTCCAAAAACAGAAGGAAAAAAAAAAAAAGGCAGCAATCTCCTCCTGTCCCTAATCTTTGGCTACCACAAGGAAGTAAAAGCTTCTTAAATAATCTTTTATTAGCAATTTTATTAAAGGTTCAAGCTGAACACCGAAACCTTTGGGCAGCCAGAAACATTTAGCACAGACCTGATTTTGTTTCCTTTCTAAGAAGCTGGACCAAGCCAGGGAAAATGTGAAGCATCAGTACAGTTGTTGGCTGCTCCAGAAAGAACTCCCCACCTGCGCTGCAGGCACCACATTACTTACACAGCAGCTGCTTGTTATATCGTGATATAATGAAGTTTCACAGCGACACGTGAAGCAACACTAGGAACAAACCTAGCCCAGAACTTCAGCGTGTTATGCAGCACGAGGGCAACATAAATTCTGTACAAATTATCACCGCTATTTATAGGCTCTAATAATTCCACATTTTTCTAATATGATCTTCCCAATACACAGTGCAGCCCCGGGTGACACCAGGGCTGCATAGCTGTGTGAGCTGGCAGCACTTTAAAACATGTTGCATGAGAGGACTCAAACATGCATGATTTTAAGAGCAGTTAGAAACTCCAGGAGACAAAGAAATACTCTGTGCTGAGAAATCCAGGGAGAAACTCACAGTGCTGGCACAGAAGTCCTCCTGTGGCTAAAGGAACAGACAAAGGAAGAGAGAAGAGTGGCAATGACTTTTTATTTGTTTTGAAAATTTCCATTTTCTCTTAATGGGATATTAATTCCCTGGTTCCCATGAGCTAAGCTGACTCTGGGAGGAACAACTCCCACCTTCCACCACCAAAGCCCCCTGCAGAACGGGGTCCCCACACACTTCACCGGGTCTGAATCAGCTCATGGAAGAAGTGAAATAGCAGGGATCGAACCTCAATTTTCTAAACAAAATTAGCTGCACACCATTCTGTTCGCTTATCAGTTTCTCCCGTTCACAGTGCACTAATTCGGGCAGCAGCCGCTGCAGTACATAAGGATGGCTTTCAAATCAAACAGCTACATGCATTATTTTTGCCTCCGTCCTACACAATTCCATGGCTTTTTCCATACGCTCCAATGCATATGTCCTCTGAGCATTATTAATAGCTACTGAAGAATATTATCTGCCTACCAATCACTTCAGCTTCCTACTTAATGGCAAGTGCATTTTTAGAGCATCAAATATATCAACAGGGACAATGGCTGCTAAATTTGAAGTCAACAACAACTGGAAAACGTTAGCTACTTCATTGGTATTTTTACATGCTTGCAGAAATATCTCTTGAAATAAATGAGCCTTTTTTTATCCTTTCAAAGAGATAATAAAATAATACTGAATTCTAAATACTGTCACATATCCTCAGCAAACAGCAATTTAAATTTAGATAAATACATTTTTACTGCCAAAGATAATGAGCAAAAATAACTACAATTCAACTTTGCATAGTGGATTGGATGAAAAAAAGACCACCTTAAAATGACAGCTGGCTGGCAGCCACAGTGCAGCCAACGAACACTCACCAGAAAGGGACAGTCTTGGAAAAGGGGTTAAAGCAAAATAATTCTTAGGAACAAATGCTTATTGTTGCATCTGGCTGCGACATTAACCTTAAAAGACTACTAAAATATTCCATTAGCATACTAACCACGGTACATAAACTTTTATGCTTAAAATGTTCAATATTTCAACATAATTTCAATTAATGGAAATTGAACATTAGGATATGTATCAAGTTAAGTGTAATGGTTTTTCTTCCTATGCGTGCACCAAAGCAGCTCCAACCCGCCTATACCAGCTCCTGCCACGGGAGCCACGTCCACAGGAGAAGGTCCTCAGCAGCTCGCACGGCTTCAAAGGAGCAAAGCGCCGCCACAGATCTCTTCCCTGCACGTTCAGCTCTGCACACCAAGGTTATTTAAGCACATGCTGAAATGCAAAGCATGCAAGCACATCTGCAATATCTGCGCAGGGACCTCCGCAAGCGGCAGCAAACGAGAGGCGCCTGCCCCATAGGAGAAGCTTTCTTGGGAAAACGTGAGACAAAGGGATGGAAGCACCATTTGGAGAGTCTCAGTGGAGCAGAAAAAGCCAAGCCACAACTAAAGTCAGTAAGATAGGGATAGGTTTCAGAGCTTTATCCAGTGTATTGTCACCAACCTGGGACACAAGAGTGTCCTGCTCTCGCAGCAATGCTACAGCCAAGGCTGCATCACTGTTTAACAGTTTTGGGCTTTTCCAACTTTTCCATAACCCAATTTTGTTCAGAAGGGGTTTTCAGTTTTTTTTTCTAACAGCATGCAAGCTTTTTTCTTTAACCTCCCTCTGGCACAATCCATTTCCTTCATGAATCACAATTGGGAGGGGTGAGAAAAAGAGAGAGGTCAGGTATCACAACTCTTAATAGACATTTATTAGGCGGTTCAGTCAAGCAGCTGTGGGCAAAGGGTCACATAACGCCTTGCAGTGCCACAGTAGTGTCTCCACATGAATTTAAAGCCCATCAGCAGCATGTCCCACAGCCCAGCTTCCTCCTCAGTTCCTCTGGGAGCACAGCCTAGGAAGGAGACCCGCCTGCCATGAAGCAGCTCAGACCCTGGTACCACAGCCTGCACTGCTCTGAGCCTGGGCTGGTCCCCAGTGGGATTCTGGAAGATTTCTGCAAGCTCTGTATTTCTGTAAGCTCAACAGCAGCTGGTGATGAGACACGGGAGCATGTCACCATGTGACAAGAGCCCACGTTGCACTGCTGACTTATTAGGAGATTAAGAAAGATCAAGTTATAAATGCCCATTCAGCTATTGTACATGTAGCTGCACAGACATCGGGAGAGAAAGGAACTGAACATAAAGTGAGTATAATCTTAGAAGTCACTAAAAAGGACTTTACAGGAACACTATACAATGACTGATCATTTTTTTTATAGTTCAAAAAGAACTGTATCTGCTAAAAGTTTGAGGCTTACTTTGCCATTTATTTACTTGATTTTCCCACCTCCTCCTTTGTCAGGAGCTAGAATTTATAGGCTTCAGGCATGGAAACAAAAAGCAGTAACCACCAGAAAAGTATTTTTTGATACTCTTTGCAGTATGAATTTCTATTCCTCATATAAATTTATATTCTTGGTATTCAGCACAAGCTTATGGTGTGACCAGTATATGCTCCTGCAGTTTGAATTATTGACTTTGCTGCCCAAACATCAGCCAACATCAGACCCTCACGAATCACTGATGCACAAGCAAATATTCATCTGCCCTGGACTTTGCACACCCTTTATGCAAAGTGGGAAGAAGGACAAGCTTCCCTGGCAGGTTGGGAAAAAAAAGAAAATAAGGAGATATATATAGCAGCAGCTGTTCAAAGACTTCAGGAGGCTTGGCATGTGCCCGTATGCCCAGCAGAGGTAGCGGACAGTAGAAATGAGACCATTTATCACGTGGACACACAGCTCATCACAAGGGAACTGCCACCGAGCACAGCTTAAACTGCACCTCCAAAGCAAGAAGTTGCTAAACAAACATTAACTAAAGTTGTTGAAATGATGAATCTTTCTGGCAGATTGCAGTACTCCCATGGGATAATTCAGCTTTGGCTACGTGGGCACACATAAAATCCACCAGCAGCCTGCACTTGTTTGCAAAAGCAAAACCTTTAAGTCAGTGAAAATCAGAGCCTGTTGCACACCCCGAGGACTTGTCAGCACTCAAGTGATTCACGGGAAACAGCCTAGCTGCACTCACCTCATCCTGCCTTCGCTCCTGCCACAGTAAAAACCAAATCCCAGGAACAAGCCTCCTCTCCTTTCCAAGCAAAATTGCCTCAGTGCACTGAGAGTGTGTAGAGTCCACAAGGGCGGACCTGGTTTAGCTGTTTCCACGGAGCTGCCATCACTTGCCAGTGGTCTTAAGAGCATAAATGCCTGGTTGCACAGCACTAAACCCCAATCTGCACAAGCAGGACACAAAGTTCAGAAGCTTCCAGGGAACCATCCTATTGCCTCACACCAACCACCACATATTGGTTCACCCTTACTGTCCTAAGGAAATCAGGAGAGGGGCTGCTGTCATGCAAAACCAGAAAAAAAAAAAATTAAACCTATGGGCTACATCATCTTTCTGAGCAAGTACACATATTGCAGAAGGACCATCTGACCTGAGTCCATGGTGCTGAGTGACCACGTATCTTCTATTTTCTTTCCTAGCTTGTCACAACAATTCCTACACTATTAGGACCAAGCACTTTATTCCCGGTTTGAACTTAATTCACCTTCAGTACCCAGTCATCAGTCTGGTACCGACTTACTGATTATCTTAACGAGTCCTCCAGAATGAGTCACCTGAGCTCCTTTGGTTGCTCATATTAAGCACTTCAATGTTTGGGTCACTCTCCCAGTGTGCTCTTACACCACCCCTGTCACGAAAGCAGGGGCACAGGAGGTGGGGACAGGACTCCAGGGATGGCTGATTTCCCACCAGCCACCTGAAAAGCTGCTCCTCGCCCTGGGAAAGGGGTGTGGAGGAGAGCTGAGCAGGAGGACGAGAGCCTGGGAAATCACAGCCCCAACTCCGGGCTGTTCGTCCTGCTGCCGGGAGCTCCTGGGGGCTGCTGCCACCTAGAGATGTTCCCAGAGCCAGGCTGCGTGCCGGCCACCCCGCACGCCCCACCACCACCGCCTGGGAAATGCTCAGCACCCACCCCACTGGCCAGTGACTCATAAAAAGGTGTCTCTCCAAAAAGCCTTTGGAAGATGTGCGTGCTCTGGATGACAGGCTGTGCTTCCAGATACACTGCAAGTCAACTTGCTGTGGTTAGCTTTAATTTAACTAAAAAACAAAACAATAGAAAAACCCAACTAAACTAAAGTCCCCTGAAAACTAGAATAAAACATTTAATTCAATTAAGGTGTGTGGCTAATGCCCTGTTAGAAAACTGAGGGCACATTTCAGAACAACTTGGCATTAAGGTCAGGAGTGCAGGGCAGCACTTGGGGCTCAGCCTGAAGCACCCACAGGGTGCTGGGCCCTTTGCTGCCATGGATCCAACGTGACTTTCTCTGCTACCCATCCCACTTCACTACCGTGCAGGCTCAGGAGAAAGGCTTCTCCCTTCGTGAGCTGCTACTGCCAAGTCTCATTTGCTTTACTCATACGGCATGTATTTCAGGTCCTTATTATTACTGTTTTCATGTTAATTAGAAGCACAGCTCCTAGTGCCAAATTCCATACACATAAACATCAATTACCATCTCTTTTTTTAAAAATGAAGTCACAACTCAGTCACTGGGGCACTCAGCAGTGCCGGTCTCGGCAGGGCAGGTGCAGGCACAGAGCCTGCACGGTGCAACCCCGTGCCAGAGCTGCCCCAGGATCCCAGGGGACGCCCCCAAGAGCAGGGCCAGAAGCAGTCTCCTCTGCCCTACAGCAGCGCTGGCTCGCAGTGCCCTCAGGGGACACACAGGGACAGCAGCAGGCTGCCCTGGCTACCATGCAGAGATGTCCCCGAAGACTCCCACACCAGCCCTGAAGGACTGCATGGCACGGGAGGGACTCCCAGGAGGCTTGCTGAGCCCACAACAGCACCCGCTCCCCTTCGGTAAAAAGGCCCAGACGGGACAAGCCCCATGCAGGGGCCAGGCCGTCTGATGGCTGTTGCAGGCTGAAACTCTCAGTCAATATTTATCGTGCCTTTGCAAAGGCACTCAGAGCTCAGCCTAATTTTAACCAACAAATAGACATCGTGGCGGAATAAACGGGAGAGGTGCCAAGGAGGGCTGTTGCAAAGGAGAGGAGCTGCATCTCTCAGAGGGCGTGTGGCATGTCCCATCCGACATGGCCCAGAGAGGAGTAAAGGCATGAAATTAAAGCCTGCCCATACATCAGTCTGAACACGCTTCTGGGAAATATTAAAAAAAAAAAAAAAAGGGGAAAAACTGCAAAAATATTTGAAGTACAATTATTCTCAGAGCAGATGAATACTTCAAACGGTATTCAAACAGGACTAAGTTAATTTGGCTGTAATTATTTAACAACTCACCAACCCCACATATCAGAAAATGGAGTTAATTTATCAGCTATTTTCAAGCAGAACAAAGACTCGCCAGCTTCCAGGTAACAGCCCAAGCTGTTTGACTCACGTGACCCCGACTGAGCTGTGCACTGCAAACATTATATGCCCAAGCACGGAGACAGAAGAAATCAGAAAACCCCAACGTGTTTACACATTTACATCTTAACAAACACACACAGGATAATGAAATCAAAAGTTTGGCCAACAGCTAGCTTTCATGAGCAAAGGCATCACCATCTCTCTTGATGCACCAGAAATGAGGGAGGCAGCCAGAGCCCCATCCTAATGCCCCCAAAAGCCAAGAGAGCCCAAATTCCAGGGGGTCCAAAATACCTGCAAATCATGTCTCCCTGCCCAGCCTGCCTTGCTATTTCAGCAAGCACCAAGTAGCAAGACTCAATCATTACTAGCTGCCAGTGCCCACAGCAGTGCCTAAACCCCTTCAAATAGGAAATGTCACTCCAACCCTGCTATTTTAATAAACGGATTTTCTGTTTTGCACGGAGGTTTTTCAGCAGCACAGATCCAGGAGGCTTCCCCAGAGACGACACGAAGGCAGGCCAGCAACCCTGGACCGATGCTTTTTATTTTCACTGGGGTATAAATCCAGCAATGGAGAGTCTTTGTGATCATCCACGCCAACGGCCCGGTCCGGGTGGGAAGCGGTGGGAAAGGTTGCTGGAGAGCACGGATGCATCCCAGTGGGGATGGCTGCTGCCCAAAACCGGGGCAGGCTACAGGAAAAGTATGAGACAGAAAAGTATCAGGTGAGGCGAACAATCAGACTGCGTGTAAACAGGGAGGCAGGCATAAAGGTACAGCGAAGCAGCGCCTGTGAAACGAGGAGTGCCATTCTTCTTCAGTGGGGATTTACCGATTCAAACCGCAGGAAGAGAACACATAAGAGAAAGCAGCAGCCCAGCATTTCACCCCTCCCGATTTCGAGGATTAGGAAACAATCACACAGCAAAAAAGTAAACTGTGCCCCAAGATAAAAACCGCCTCCAAAGCCCAATCAGGCAGGCAAAGCCAGGACACGCTCCTTTCGCTTCTCACCAAACGTATCCTTCCTTCTCTGTTACATAAAGCCCCAAAATATAAACTAAATTGTGAGAACGAGGAGCTGTTGCACCAATACCGCCCAAACAGCATAAATTTTGCATCACCGGGGAGGGAAGGGGGAAAAAAAAAAAAAAAAAAGCAAAGTTACAAAGACTGAAGAATTTTCCTTTTAATGTTTTATTCACAGCAAAGGGGCGATGCAGCGGGGGGCGATCCCCGTGCCCTCCCTGGGCGACTGAACCGGTACAGCTCGTACTACGGCGGCGGAAAGCGCCGCTCAGATGCCAACGGGAAAACAAAATTGAAGCCAACGCCGCAAGTTTCCCTCCAGAAAGTTAAAAATTCCGGGCAGACCCTGCCGGAGGAGGAAAGCGCCTTTTTCAGCGTTAACTTCCAAGCCGCCTGCTCGCCCTCCCCCGTGCGGAAACACCTCGGCCCAGTGTTTACGCTGCGGGGTTGGGACACGCTGTGCACATGAACGCACAGGTGTACGGGGGACGAACGCTGCCTCGTCCGCCCGGCGCGCCGCGATGCGAAGTTCGGGAGCGCAGCTCCGTCGGGGCGGCAGCGGCACCTGCGGAGACACGCACGGCGCCCGGCCGGGGCTCCGGCGGCAAGGGCGGCCGCGGGGCCGGGCGGAGACAGCGAGCGGGGACAC